>JAUIMM010000533.1:0-360827 GCA_031769625.1 Taudactylus pleione | reverse complement strand
TCTAAACTGGGTCCCGCTGACAGCTGAAACATATTGGCAGATAACAGTGGACAGGTGAGCTGCTACACTCAGCTCAGGGCTCCTAATAATCTCTGGAAATTTATGCTCAAGTTACAATAGAAAGGACTATTATATATATTTTTTTTCTGGTAGATAAACAAACAAAGAAGGTAAAAGTGGAGCACTTAACAATGTATACCTTCTTTTTCCTCCCTGTAAACAGCATATCTATCAATGGGCAGGTCGTCGCTTGCAGCGGATCCTGCCAAGCAATTGTTGATACTGGTACCTCCCTGCTGGCTGGACCATCAACTCCCATTGCCAATATTCAGTACTACATAGGAGCAAGCCAGGATTCAAATGGACAGGTGAAATTAATCATATGAGGTGGAGACTCTTGTGGTCACCATAAAGTTGCTGTGATATTGCTGTAAAGGTTTTCATCCCAATTATCAGTGATGGATGCATCTTTCTATCTTGCTCTTAGTATGTGATCAATTGCAACAGCATCAGCAACATGCCAACTATTGTTTTTACCATCAATGGTGTTCAGTTCCCACTGCCAGCCAGTGCCTACGTGCGTCAGGTAGGTTGCCCAACATTCATTAGCAAATAACATATACAGTATTTCACATTTGTGGTGAGCTTGGCTAAACTGTTGCTAGTATGTGACAAGATGTTCCCAGACCTAACATACTTTCTTATACAACAGAATCAACAGGGATGCACCAGTGGCTTCCAGGCCATGAATCTGCCAACTAACTCTGGAGACTTGTGGATCCTGGGAGATGTATTTATCCGTGAATACTATGTGGTGTTTGACAGAGCCAATAATTATGTAGCATTGGCTCCAATCGCATAAAGACTAGTTCAGGTCCCGTCCGTCCCTTAGTCTATGCAGACTGTCACACACTGCCAGAAATTGTACATTGTTATTGATTCTCATAACGGTTTCATTTACACTTTTACCATAAGGAGGAAACCGTTTCTGTGCATAACTTATTGTCCAGTTAAACAAGCAATACTATTCAAACTTTTATTTGTGTTGTGTTAGAATTGTGACAATTGGATCATGTCATTGAATAAAAGTCTCTGAGCAATACGAATATTGTCCAACTTGCAATTAAAATCTGGGAGTGGATACTTCCATTTTCTAAAGTATTTTTAAGTATATGTAAAACCAGATCATCCATGTGATTTTGTTGTGAATTTTGTGTTAAGCATTCAATACATTCCTCTGAGTCCCTAGTCTAATTTAAGGCATCTATTTGAAATAGCTTTGTTACTCCAGAAGCATTATCAGCTTTTTACTAGAAAGAGATTCATCTAAGCTTGGAGAGGGATAAAAGTACCAACTAATCAGCTCCAAACTGTCATTTTTCAAACACAAGGGTCTATGTACTAAACCTTGGAGAGAGATTAAGTGGAAAGAGATAAAGTACCAACCAATCAGCTCCTGTCAAGTTACAGGCTGTTTTAAAAATGACAGCTAGAAGCTCACTGGTTGGCACTTTGATAAATAAAAGCTTACATCAAGTTAAATTCTAATTTTAATGGAGCAGCTGCACACTGAAGCATTTTTTTGAAGGTCTCCTCATTTCCTGCGAAGCGACTAGTTAAAATTGTTGACCAGCAGAACTAGTCTGCCAGTTGGTGGTGTGTGAACCTATGGACCAAAGAAGACAGCTGCAAGGTCTCTGAGGACCAATTGGAAGCTGCTAACAATGTCACACCCTATAGGATTGTGTGCAGTTCCTGAGACGCAGCCAACTTCAACACTTCAACGGCCCCTGTTGAAATTACCAATTTGTAAAACCAGACACACAATGTGTGTCCTGGAACAAAATAATCACCACAAGTATGTAGTTATAAAAAATTAAAAAAATAAAATAAATAAATCCTGGAAACAATTTAAGAATGAGCAGACAGTAATATAGGCGTTTATAAATATTTATTACAATACATGGTTAACTTTTGTGCTTTATTGGCCTTGGCTACTTGTCATGTGACTTTGCTGTACTTCCTTTCAATAAAGTAACAATTACAGCGTTATCAGAGAGGCAGATTAATAAGCATGAATCAAAGTTGTGAATAATATGTAATATATGGCACATACAATAAATGTAACAACAAAACAAGCAGGAGAACAGTAGGGCAAATGTAATTGGCACCAAACATTTCCTCAGCCCATTCCTGTTTATTGCTCTTATGAAACCTCACAGATTTGGTATTATTTTATTATTTAAATGTATTAATGAACACTTAAGTAAATATTCCCATGAAATACATCAGTGGAAAGCTGCCACTACAGGACCAAAACATATAAATTAGTCTGTGCATAGGGTTACCAGATTCTGGGAGGTATTTATCAAAGCTGAGAGATAAACTTGTGAGATATAAAGTACTAACCAATCAGCTTCCAAATTACATTTTGTGTTTAAAAAATGATCGGAGCAGATTGGTTGGTAATTTATTTTTTACAAGTTTATCTCTCTCCCAGCCTTAATCTGGTAACCCTAACTGAGTTTATCTATTGTAGATTATTATACACACAGAATATTTATTTTCTTTTAGGTATGCGATGTACAAAACTTAAATTCCAAAAGGACAGTTTTAGAACAAATTGTGTAATTTTCTATAATAGTCACTTCCTTTATTACACCATTTTAGTTATGTACAGCAGATAAAAGCCTTAAATGCAAAAACAAACAGATGTAAGGGGGATAATCCTAGTGAATGCATTTTTATGTCAAATATCTCCTTGGTGGCTCTAATTCAGAAGAGAAGATATAGTTGAGGGTCTTCATGCAATCATGGCTCACTGCAGCACAGCCTGTATGACTGAACTTTGATATCAGAATTACTGCACTCTTTCCCCTAAACCAGTGGTTCCCATACTTTCTTTAATCACCGCACCCTAGAGCAGTGGTTCTCAAACTCGGTCCTCAGGACCACACACAGTTCATGTTTTCCAGGTCACCCAGCAGGTGCATTCATTACTCACTGACATTTTAAAAGATCCACAGGTGGAACTAATTATTTCACTTGCAATTCTATTAGGAGACCTGGAAAACATGCACTGTTTGGGGTCCTGAGGACAGAGTTTGAGAACCTGTGCCCTAGAGTATCAGAATTTTTAATGGCACCCCTAGGCCAAATGTTTCTTATTGCAAAAAATATTTAATTAAGTAATGTGTGCTTACCTTATGTTCAGTTATGTGGTGGTGGACAGGGTTGCGCTTCTGTTTGTCCACGTATTTTATCATTAATAATTTGATTTGGTCCTGGACCACCCACCTGTAGCATCCCTGCAGGTGCCATGCGCTATCCAGTTTGGGGACCACTGCACTAAGCTAAGCAATGTGTTAATTATGTTAAAATTTTACTAGCTCTGACAAATTCTGTATATTGTGAGTGGAGTCTATGAGGATAGACCCTTTATTAGAATATATTTTAACTCTTCCCATTATGGATTGTTCATTTTAGAGGGGACCTAAGGAGCCTATGGGCTGCTTTTTGGTAACCACTGCACTACTGAATGTTCTCCATGTTACAGTCAGAATGAATTAAATCTACATCATAGTCACTTGTTCACAAATATCTACCTTTGTATAGTATATTATCAAAAACCATAAAAGCTGACATTTCTAACAATTATAACAAGTGACTAATGTAGATTTTAAAAATCGACTCTTGCAAGATTAAGTTGTAAATACTGTTTGTTTTCTATTGCCTCATTCAACTTTAATAAATACAATATTATAAAAAAAACACTTATTAATACATCTACCTAAAATAATTGAATAAGAACACTTGTGACTGTCAGGTAGATGCAGATTCTCTGTGCTTACATCATCAAACTCGCTCCAGATTACACGAAAGGTAATATAGGCTAGCACCTAAGGCATGAAACTGTAAGGATGCAGTTGCAGGCTACCAGAAAAAAAAAAAATCAGACGAAATTTTGATTGGGCAGTATGGTATAGCCTAAAGCTGGCCATCCACCATACAATTTTCGGTCCGATATCTGTCCAATCTGGCTGGTTGGAATGAAAACCTGGTAATGTATTGGAGCAAATGACAATAGTCCATATGCTCACAAACACTGGAAAACTGCCAAACATGGTCGTTCAGACAAATTGGATAAACTTAAAACACACAAATGTAACCAATTTAAACAATTTGTTTGTCCTTTTTTCAGTGTTAAAAACCATATGATTGACTGTCATTTGCTCCCATACATTACCAGGTTTTCATTTCAACCAGCCAGATTGGACAGATATCTGACAGATAATTGTATAGTGGATGGCCAGCTTTAGAGTGACTGACCTTATGAGTTTGAGATATTCTTGACAACAATTTAACGTACATGTAAATAGGAGTCTATAGTTATACGTTTTCCCAGTCTGTCCACGAATACCTCGGAACCTGTCCAATTATCAACCAATGTGCATCTCCAAATTAGCTACAAATCCAGTTATTCAATGGTTACGCTGAACAAGCTAACAGCAGCATGTATGCCCATTTTAATAAACCACACAGGCCATGTATATACAGATATCTCAAATTACTTTTTAAAATTAGCAGGGTACCCAAAATGCTGATTGCCTGGAAAATGCACTGCCAAGAGTCCAAAGTAATCTTGATCTGGTATATTGTCAAACACAGATAGATAATCACACTCTATAACACTGAAGTTCAGTTACATAAACTGACTAATTGCTTGAATTTTAATTCTGTAATTGTCATTAGGTGCTAATGAATTGCAAGTTATTTATTAATGAGTTAATCATCAAATAACTTAAAGCAATCTTATACCCCTTTCACAGTGACCTAAAACACCAGAGTTGATGTGCATCAACCCAGGATTTTTGTCTGTGTAACGGGAACCATCCGAGTCCAGGGACCTGGGGATCCAACTCTGGTACTTTTTAGGGTTGGCACGGGTCGTTTTCGTGGCACCCTGCAGTGTAAACGGCACGTTCTGGGTCACCGTGACCCGGATCGTGCCGCAGGCCACTCCATTGTCCGGCTTCCGTATCGCTTGGAGAAGACATCATCTTTAAGCGTCCACTGCAACGCTGGGTCACTGCAGACCCGACTCCGGTGTGAAAGGCACCGACTCGGGAATATCCTGGGACGGCGCCGCAGTATGAAAGGGGTAAGTTCCGGATCTGAACCAGATTGGAATCCCCGCATCAGACCCCGAACTTTGGTATAGAAGTGGCATTAGTAACTATAGTGTAGATTCCCAGGCAAATTTGGATCCATGTACATCACATTACTCATATGCATTTAACCCTACCTATACTTTGAATACACACCCCAAAATTCCTCATTCTGTTTCAAACTTGGGCCCGTATTTAATTAGTTTTGCATCCGCGAAAAGGTTTTGCCTGCCAGACTTTGCCTACATTGCGTGTTTTGGACACGGAAACTTATCGTGCGCGTCCCCGCTATTCACCCTATTCAACTACAAACCAGGCGAAAATGGCAAGCGGCGAATGTGGAACAGGTGGAAAGTAGTCAGAATTGGGGAAATCAGCCTGAACCCCCACCCCCCCAAAAAAAAAAGCACTAATATTAGGGATCATTGTACATGTGTCCGAATACCCCTAATAAAACGGTTTGGGCTACTGAAGTTGTTTAAAATCCTGGTTATTAGCGACATTGTAAAAGTGGTGAAGAATGGCATTAAGCAGTTTTCTGGGTAAAAATAAGTAGTCCTGCCGAATTTGGGGTACTTAAATATGGGTGCTAGCATATTTTAAAGTCTCAAAAGTGAAGTTTTAAAAAACATGAAAAACGCACCTGTTGCATGCACCTGCAATCCTAAAAACACCTGACCCTTGTAGACCCCCAAGAAATCTATTTCGCTAGTTTTTATGCTTGTCCCCCCACTTTGTACTTTTTTGCCCCCAAAATGAAAGTACTTTTTTTGGGTGTTAAGTTTTTTTTTCCTTAATTGTTTGACACAGTTGTCCTTCGGGGGGCTGTCCTAAGGGTTCTGAGTGGTTTCCCCACCTTTGCACCCCAAAATAAAAATGTTGCACTTCTTTTCACCTGCTATTCAGAGGCAAATCTTTTTCACCTATTACATTTCCTTGACTTTCCACGTATGCAAAAATCGTCTGGAATTGAATTTGGAGATAAGTTCCGGCGATGCGAAAAGCCACGATCGGCAATAATTTTTCACGTAAAACGGCTTTTTGTATCTAATTGAATACGGCCCTTGGTATGTTGATTTCTTGATTTTACCATTCACAGTACTAGACCTATGGAAATAGCATGTGCTTAGCAATCAAACTATCCATTGCTTAATTACAAGAGAGTATAGGTTCTCACTCCTTATTCTCAAATCTCTTGCATAATACTGGAACATAAAATATATTATATATAAGTTGCAGCACAGGACTCCAAAGATGAGCGATGGATCTTCTCAGAAAGTTCATCTTACTAAACAGTCTGATGCTTAATCTTTGTTACCATAATGCTTTATGTTCATGAACTAGGTCTATCTTCTTACACTTGCCCCTACTACATCCACCATTCCTTTACCCCTTGGCCCACCTTTCTTTCTGTCTTCTTGATCTCCCCTGATCCTTTCCATGTAGCTCAGGATTTCTTGAGGTTCTCTCATACCCATGTCTTTGCATACCCACATAATATCCTCTTCACTAGCAACCAAGATGGAGCGCACTGATGGATCATCAGACACTTTTTCAATTCTTGTTGCACCTTGTGGCGGTGTTCTGAAAGACATAATCTCATTTCTTTTGGCTTCTAAGCAGGCCCTAGAATGGTTTGCAGGTGTGGAGAAGGATCGGACATCAGGTGAATGGCCACTAGTTGTCTCAGCCCCTTGGGAGTTTCTCACTGGATGAAAAGTACTGGTCAGACTTTGTGGTCCCTTCTCTCTTCCTTCCCATTGCCCTGTTTCCTGCTCTTCCTCACCCACTCCTCCTTGGGTCCTTGTTACATCAGTTTCTGGCCCTTCCAACCACACCCAATTTGGTGCTTCAGGATTTCCAAGTCCCTCAGGTGCTGATTTTTTCCTGTGCCTTCTGATAAAAGCTAAGCAACTCAGAAAGAAGAGGAGAGTTAGCAGCGAGAAGATGGCAAGAAGCCCATAAAGTCCTTCCTCCAAGCCTGGTATTCCCCACCGCTTTGTGACAATATCATCCAAGCCAGAAAGAGACTCATCATTTTCAATGGTGGGGTCACCACTCCTTAGAATTATGTCACTGGTCCCTGGAATAACACTGTTGGCATTTGACTTTATGTCACCATCTCTGGTGATTAGGTCACTGTCACCCTGTATTATGTCACTGCCAGGATAGTCACCGCTTTCTGTTCCATTCTTTGGAAATGTAACTCGAACATACCCAGCACTGAGCAATCCTGAAAACTCTCCTTCTCGACACTGCTCTGGCAGAAAGAGAGACATGCGTAGTAGAGGCCCTTCACCAGGACTCTCAAAAATTAACTTTGGCAAGGGCAATGAGCTTGCAAACACCACTGGTCGACGAACTGAGAGGACAGAGGGATCAGAGGACACAACAGACAATGACAACTCCAGTGGGTTATAAAGGGTGATTGGAGCGACAGACATATCACTGAACAGCATCCAAACACACAGGACAGCTTCCTAAAAAGACACAAAACAAGAGAGCACATTGTTAATCCATATTAATCAGTTACAGTACACTCGGACGTTAACATTTTAGCTCTTACACTAACTAAGTAGGGGAACTTTTTCTATTCCAAATAAAATACATTACACAACTTTAATAAATATAGTATACACAATATATACAATAAGACTATCTATAACTGAAAAAAAAATTGATCTGAGAAAAATAATAAAATCAGTAGAATAGTATCAAACTTTTTAAGAGCGAAGCTAAGGCCGGTCTCCTATTGGCATTTAAAACTGCATTGCATTTTTAACTTAACAACAAAACAAACATAAAAACAAAGCACATTATCTTCTGTGTATACAGTAAAGGATGATGATATATTATTATTAAATTGTGCTTTTGCACTGTGGCAAAGATTGTTTTGTGTGCTTAAGAACATAACTGGACTTTAAAAAGTCCAATGATCTTTACCGGAGTGCTTTATGTACATAACCATTACATGTGTACTAGGGTTAAAATGAGCAGTAATGCTAGTGTTGTGGTCAGGGGCGTATTACTGCGCAGCAGGCCCCCCACATATCACATTGTGCTGGCAAGTGGGTTCTCTCTCCTTCGCCACATGCGCACAAGAGAGTAAAGGTTAAGGCACAGTGCACAGAGTCTTTGCTTTTACTACGCAGTGCCATCTTCACAAAGATGTCACTGGGAACAGGTCACCCGGAAGATGGCACTGCAGAAGAAGTGTGAAAGTGCCGGACCCCCCTGAATACCCTGTGTCCACTGTATACCCTGCACACATTACAAATATGCCTATGGTTGCGATGTATTTTTCTATTTCAAACATCTAATTGTCAATCATTTTGTGGAGACAGGATGATGCGCAATAAATTGGGGTGTTTGGGGGGGGGCACAGACTGTTGTCTTAATTTGTATAATGTGTTTGACATCGACTTATCATTTGTGTAGTCTACCAATTATTCCATAATCACTTAACTTCTGGCAGCGACGTCCTCCTCCGCCGCAGCCCCTACATGCTGCAGTCTTCCTCCGTCTTTTTTTTTTTTGTGTGTGTGTGTGTCACATGTCTGCAGGAGGTGAGGAGAGGTGATGGGTGGCAGTAAGCGGGGTTGTGCAGTCGGTAATCCTGGGCAACAGGCTGAATGGACTTTCCCAGCACCCCCCATCCCCTCCCCTTCCAGTTACATTTTTTTTGTGCCCAAAACCCTACACCTATTTGAATACTCCCCCTTAAAGTTAGGAGTCAATGATACATTTTAACTGGTAGCAACAAACAAAAAATTTAAGCTGCTCAATCAATCTGGCAGTATTATTCAGGTGCATGAAAGGAAGGGGTCATACCAAGTAGAAAAAAAGGGTGGGGTTGAACCCCCTATTGTTCCTCAGCACACTGAATTATACTTGCAACAATATATGAAGACTATAAGGTAATAGGAATTCAGAGATATTAGTTGCATGCATTTGCAAATGCATGGGAAGCTGCTAGGCCACGTCACGGCTTCTCTGTCACTAGCAGTCGCTAACACTAAGGGGTTCACGTCCGGGGAGCAGGGCACCCCAAAAAATGTCCAGCCCAGGACCCCCCCCAGGGCATCACATGAAAAAAGGAAGAAGGGTGACAGTAAAGTATAGATGTGTAAGACAAATTAATAAGTGTTGAAAAAGGGGTTAAAAATATATGTGAAAAATTACATGAATAAAAGACAAACATGAAATATGAAAGGTAACTATGTGTATTAAGTGGTGATGCCATGAGGAGGCCCAGCCAGAGTAGACTCGGGGGCCCTATGCCCAAACGCTCACCCCAATTGTAATATATATCAATCATATGCATCATAATAAAGGCACATATATATTTTGACAAATGTAAGGCCTCATGATAAAGGCACGTACATATATGCATCCAAATTAAGAGCCAGCTTACCTGGAAGTCACCCATGGGAACTCCAAATAGCACTACTAGAACCCCTTTTTCTACACATATTAATTAGTCTTACACATCTATACTTTACACTTTACTGTCACTCTTATTCATTTTTTTTGTGTGATGCCCTGGGCTGGACATTTTTTGGGGTGCCCTGCTCCACGGACGTGAACCCCTTAGTGATAGGGACTGCTAGTGACAGAGAAGCCGTGACACGGCCTAGCAGCTTCCCATGTATTTGCAAATGCATGCAACTAATATCTCTGAATTCCTATTCACATATAGACTTCATATATTGTTGCAAGTATAATTCAGTGTGCTGAGGAACAATAAGGGGTTAACCCCCCTTTTTTTTCTATCTTAACTGGTAGACCTGAGTGGAAGCATGGGCCCTGTGACCAAAGATTCGGATGCAGGGGGTGATGCAGCTGGGTGTCTATGGAAAGGCCCAGATGATCTGTATACCACACACGCTGTGGCCAATCTGGCGCCACCAGTATCACCATGTCTCCCCCAAGCTTGAATTTGCGGAGGACCCAAGGAATCATCGAGACTGGAGGGAAGATGTGTATGAGAGGAAACTCCCATGGAACCACCAAGGAGTGCGCTGGGATCCCTGGTGTGGGAGCAGTATCTCGGAAACTGATGGTTGTGACAAGATCCCATAATTTCTATGTCCGGTAGTCCCCAACAATGGACTAGCTCAAAGATGTCCGGATGTAGCACCTATTCGCCTGTGTGAACATCCTGGTGGCTCAGGAAATTTGCCTCCCAATTCTGAACTCTGGGGATGAAGACAGCCAGGAGAGCCAGTGCCAGGAGATGTTGCTCTGCCCAATGGAGAATGCGGCTAACCTCCTTCACGGCACAGCAATGCCACCCTGGTGGTTTATGTACACGAACGCAGTTGCCTAGTCTGATTGTACCTTGACAGATGCCCCTGGAGAGAAGAGACTGCACCTGGCAAAGACCCCTGAACTCCACGCAGAGCTACAAGATATTGACAATTGACTCTCTTGAGACGTCCAACGACCCTGGAAAGTATGAAGACATGTCACTACCTCTGAAGACTTTCATCGGTGGTGAGAAGGACCCAGTCCTGAATCCAAAGAGGACAACCCCTGTCCAGGTGCGAGCGCTGGAGCCCCCACAGGAGAAAGTGTCAAACCTCTCATGGGAGAATGAGCCTTTGTGACTTGAGGTTCAGGGGAAATTTGTTAGACCATATCAGAATGACCAGCCGGGGGTGAAACTGGGCGTACTCCACCATGTCGAAGGTGGAGACCATAGACCCCAAGATCTGCATCCAGGAGTGTATGGACACCCTATGCTGGCTCAGGAAGGTGCAGATCCTGGACTGCAGAGCCAATATATTGTTTGATGGAAGGAAGACCCATTGAGTTCTGGAGTCCAATAATGTGAGTGGAGCATTTCCAGAGAAGGAGTCAATGTGGATTTCCACCATTTGATTATGCACCTGTGTGACTGCAAGCTCCACAGTCAGGTGGATGTGATCCCTGAGAAGAACTAGAGACTGGGCCAGAAGAAGAAGGTGGCCCAGATAATGTAAGATCCAGATGCCCCTGCGGCATGAGCGTCATGACATTCATGAACACACAAGTGGCCATGGACAGACAAAATGGTAATGCCTGAAACTGGAAGTGTTCACCCCTTACTGAAAACCTGAGGAAGCATTGGTGGTTGACTCGGATTGGAATATTTAAGTAGGCATCCTGAATGGCCAACAAAGCCATAAAATCCCCCCGGTTACAGAGCCAAAATAACAAAGAGATTAACGAAGAGATTCCAAGCCATCCGGCTTTTGGATGAGAAAGAGATGGTCATAGAATGCCATACCTTTCTGAGATGGGTGGAACGGAATGATTACCTTGGAGGCCAGGAGAAAGCGAATAGACTCGTTAAGAGCTTCTGCTTTTCCTGCCTGTGCTGGAGTGCCGGGGAACAACGGGTTGGGGGACGCTTTCGAAATGTTAGAGCGTAGCCCTGGGAAACGATGGCGTCTGTCGTGGTCTGCATCCAAACTGCAGAAAAAAAACAAAAAAGCTGACCTTCCAACACTGGGGTCCCCTGGGCGGAGGCCTGCCCCATCATGCAGAAGGCTTGTACAGCAGGACTGGTGGACCAAAGCTGCTTTCCTCAGGGCATAGAGCCATTGGAAGAAGGACCCTGGCTTCTGGAAAAAGCTTGACCTCTGGCCTTTTCCTATGGATGAAAGGAACGAGAAGTAGATGTTCTGGATCTGGGTGGAGCTGCAAAAGGCAAGGTGGTCGACTTAGATGCTACCATAGTAACCACTATTTTGTCAAACTCAGGAGTATGCCCCCGAATATGGAAGCCTTCTTAGAGTCTGTTCCCGCCGCCAGGGGCGCAACCACAGAACCCTTGTAGCCGCAATGGCTGAAGCAGACACCTTAGATGTTAAGAACCCTGTATCAATGGCTGCCCATGACAGGTAGGAAGCTGCCTCCCTAAAGTGCTCCAGCAGAGACAATAAGTCTCCTCTGTGTGTACCCAAACAAATCCATCCTCTAAAGCATCATCCCAGCAGCCAACAGCTTTAGCTAAGTGGATGCAAGGGCAGGACGAGCAATAGCACTCACATCAATATAAAAGGTCTTACGTAAATTTTTCAAGTTCCTGTCCGTAGGATCCTTAAGGGAAGCTGTGTTCTTAATAGGAAGGCGAGATAAACCTAATAAGACTGGTAATATGGGCATCCACTGGTGGAGGAGTCTCCCATTTGGCCCCATCTGCAGACGGGAGGGGCTAAAAGGTAGCAATACGTTTAGAAACTTGAAAGCGTCTATTGGAGCGAGCCCATGCCTCCAGTAGAAGGTCCTCCAGTTGTGCCAAAGAAAAGAATTCAGTTACTGCCTTCTTTTGACATTTGAGGATTCGGACCAATCTCCTAAATCCAAGGCCTCAGTATTCAATCAGGAGTACAGAATTAACCTCCCTAATAAGAGCCTCCACATCTACTGGAGACATATCCTCCTCAGGGGTAGAGGAAGTCTCAAACTCTGAGGTGATAGAGACACAAGCCTTCTTTTCAGAGGAACCCTCAAAGTCAGCACCTCCCCGAGAGCGGCGAAGGGCTCTTGTGCGTAGCAGGCCTGCGCCTGGGACATCTATCCTTGTCCAGCATTTGCTGAAAGGATACTGAAACTTGAGCCAACCCCTGCACGAACTAGGTAAAGGATTGCATCCAATAGACGGGAGAACTGTAGAAACAGTGAGCGCTGGAGCTGCAAGCCAGTTTACTAACTGTGACATTACCTATGGCAACTTAGAAGCCCAAACTGATTCCAGACTGGATCCTGCAACTGAAGGCACCTCCTGCCGTAGATCCGAAAAGCAACGGACACAAAGGTCGTCATGTTCTGTGTCCAGAGAAGAAATTACATGGACACATTTTTTTTAGAAGTGCGCAGCACTGGAACAACCACCTTCTTGAGAAGCCTTACTCTTGGACATGATTATAAGCAATCCAAGAAATCCCCACACACAAAGGATTAAGCAATGGTGTGTTCTCAGGGGGAAGGCAAACAGCATCGAATACAGTATTAAATATATAAATGTACAATTGCTATGTATATATTTATAGTGTTGTACTTGCCAACTGACCAGGGGTGTCCCCAAGGTGACTGGTATCAACAGACACAGAGGCAGAAAGTACAATAATACTAACATGCACACATACCATGCAATAAGTGGGCAAACAGTGCTCAACAAACCAGCTAATAGCAAGAAGCAGCTATGAATATAACCTGGCTGCTAGGAGTGAGTTGTAGCATAACCCTAGTTATGTCACCTTCATAGGCTGCACCTATTCCTGTATATTGTGTAGGAAAAGTATGTCTTTCAAATTGTATGGCAGGTGGCTGGGCAGTAATTGAATGGCTAATGTTTACTTATAGCCAATGTACAAGTTGTTAAAGTCTGTGTTTTTTTTTTTTTTATTGGAACAATGATCAAAAGACTGGGGTCTATTTATAACCCCACATGGGGTCAGGCTTACAAGCCAAGGAGAGACATCTAGGCCAGTAAGGTGTTGACTCTTCTGTTGAGACAGGCCTGGTCTCTGAACTTCAAATTGAATGGAGTGAGTAATTAACTAACCCCTGCTATGGGTTAACACTATCCCAAGGGGGTGGGGGGCTAGTGACCAAGAGCAGCCTGTGAAAGGGCATAAAAATGTGTGTTTGATATGAAACACTGCATTACTCGTGAGGAGGCAAAGGAGCCAGGGTGCGACCATACCTCTAGGAAGAGACCTCACTTCCGCCATAGTTTGGCCCTGTCCAGGTGATCAAAACGGTGATTCATCCCTTGTTTATTATTATTATTATTATTGTTTATTATTTTCTTGAAATTGTGAGTAACTGGTGTGACCTTTTAAAATTATCATCATCTTTGTAACTGTAACATAAGCTTTGAAGATATTCTTATACTTAAAATTCTAGTTCTGGTTCTGTGTTCTTAGACCCAAGGCCTCGTGTGGCCCATGTTACCTATTTTACTAAGTGTTCATAATTGTGTGTGCAGGTAAGGGCAAAGGCTTACCTTGTGTTTAGCACTTAAGTTCCCCTTTGCTGGTGGCAGTGATCGTGTTTGAGTAATCAAACGTGCTGAGGTAACCAGTAAAGTCACGGGAGGCGGTTCTCAGATTGGCGTATCTGGAGGGTCGGCCCCCAGGACCGTGACCAGAGTTATATGAGGAGACTGGAGCCAGTAGCCAGTCTTTCCCTGAGCTATGCTGAGGCAGGCTATGCAGAAAATGGCCGCCCAGCATCTCAGAAGAGGTGGAGAGAGGAGAGGATCCTGCCTGTGGCTTACTGACCACTGAGAGGAAGAACATCACAGGGTTGGGGAGGGACTAACCTCCATCGTCTGGTCCAGATCTTTGCCTACCTCCCTCGTCTGGTCCAGACCCCAGGGCAAATGGCCGCCGCTGTTATAACAGCGTCCCTGTTCCTCACTGTTCTGGTGGTCTACTGGGCGGAGCCAGAGAGCTGGATCCCCCACTACTGGTACCGCCAGTGGTCTCCAACAACAGCAGTAACAACCGCATATGCGCAGCTCCTTGCAAGCAGGGAACTGCTCTTACCTCTGGTCCCCTCTGAGTGTCGGCTGCGGCTCCATGAGGTGTGGAGTCCGCGACCGAAGACAATGACCCAGTCGCCAGTGCTGGGGTGATAGAGCGGCAGTGGGGGCATCCTATGTACTAAATAGAGAAAATAAAATAAAACAATTGGGTACCACCTAAAGCATACCCCCTCAAAATGGTGCCCGCTTCTGCGGACACTAAACTCAAACTGGCTGCTGATGGCTGTGGGCAGGGTATAGAGGAGAGGAAGCATGGGCTGTTGGGAATTTATGTTTAACTATTTGGTGCCCAGACTCTCCTCTCCAGAGTGTTTCCTGTGGAGTGGAGGAGGAAGAAAGGATATATTTCCCAAACAATAACTAAATGATGTTTATTATTAATATCTGTTAATATGCTGCAGTCTGTAAAGTCTATTGTTATAGTTACCAAGATGTGATTATGCACACCTGTGTGATCTCTACTCCCAGCATGAATGGAACTTTTGATGGTTGTGGAAAAGTGTTTGCTTGTTTCTGCCCTGATTTCCTGAAGAAACCAACAGCGCACACACCGCTGTATTTGGAATGCGAGCTGCTCACGGATTTATTGACACAGTCATTTATTCCCAGCACACATAAGACGGCAACTAAGTTATTTGTGGATATATTGTATCAGCTGGTTAAACTGTTACAGAAGTTTGGACTTACACACACTATCCATTTTCGTTTTTTAACTTAACTTCTCCCAGCTGGGGAGCTCAGACATATAAGTTTTGCCTTTTGTATGTGTATATATTATCTGTATAATTAGTCAGGGCCGGATTATAGGCGGGGCGAAGGGGGCGGTCGTCCTGGGGCCCCCACACAGACAGGGCCCCCACACATTGGCACACTTCCCCCACAATGCTTTACATTTAAATCGCTGCTGATTCCGTGCAGTGCATTACTTAGGCGGCTATATTCGGCGGCTCAGCTGTTTCTTACAGCGGCCGCCGAGGAACTTCTCCACAGTCGGGGTCTCGCGAGACAATGACTGAGACTGTGCTGCAGCCGCGCTGCGACGTGAGTGAGACGCCCAAGGCGCCCTTTCACTCATTCGCGAAGGCTGCCTCTGCGCTGCCAGCTGAGCCTGCTGTGCTGCAAGTGACAAGGTAAGATCTCACTGTGTTTGTTCCCTGGCTGCCTGCCCTGTGAGAAAGAGCCAGAGAGGCAGCCAGGCAGGTAGTAGTCGTGTCTCCCAATATATATATTGTAGTGTAGGGTGGGGGTGGTGCCTGGGTGCTGGATGGAGTGCCTGGGAGCTGGTAGTGTAGTAGGATTGTGTCAGTGCTGGCTGATTGTGTCAGTGCTGGGAGTGCCTGAGTATTGGTAGTGTAGGAGGGGTGTTTCTGGGTGCTGACAGTGTAGGAGGGGTGTTTCTGGGTGCTGACAGTGTAGGAGGGGGATGTCTGGGTGCAGGTAGTGTAAGAGGGGGATGTCTGGGTGCAGGTAGTGTAAGAGGGGGATGTCTGGGTGCAGGTAGTGTAAGAGGGGGATGTCTGGGTGCAGGTAGTGTAAGAGGGGGATGTCTGGGTGCAGGTAGTGTAAGAGGGGGATGTCTGGGTGCAGGTAGTGTAAGAGGGGGATGTCTGGGTGCAGGTAGTGTAAGAGGGGGATGTCTGGGTGCAGGTAGTGTAAGAGGGGGATGTCTGGGTGCAGGTAGTGTAAGAGGGGGATGTCTGGGTGCAGGTAGTGTAAGAGGGGGATGTCTGGGTGCAGGTAGTGTAAGAGGGGGATGTCTGGGTGCAGGTAGTGTAAGAGGGGGTGTCTGGGTGCAGGTAGTGTAAGAGGGGGTGTCTGGGTGCAGGTAGTGTAAGAGGGGGTGTCTGGGTGCAGGTAGTGTAAGAGGGGGTGTCTGGGTGCAGGTAGTGTAAGAGGGGGTGTCTGGGTGCAGGTAGTGTAAGAGGGGGTGTCTGGGTGCAGGTAGTGTAAGAGGGGGTGTCTGGGTGCAGGTAGTGTAAGAGGGGGTGTCTGGGTGCAGGTAGTGTAAGAGGGGGTGTCTGGGTGCAGGTAGTGTAAGAGGGGGTGTCTGGGTGCAGGTAGTGTAAGAGGGGGTGTCTGGGTGCAGGTAGTGTAAGAGGGGGTGTCTGGGTGCAGGTAGTGTAAGAGGGGGTGTCTGGGTGCAGGTAGTGTAAGAGGGGGTGTCTGGGTGCAGGTAGTGTAAGAGGGGGTGTCTGGGTGCAGGTAGTGTAAGAGGGGGTGTCTGGGTGCAGGTAGTGTAAGAGGGGGTGTCTGGGTGCAGGTAGTGTAAGAGGGGGTGTCTGGGTGCAGGTAGTGTAAGAGGGGGTGTCTGGGTGCAGGTAGTGTAAGAGGGGGTGTCTGGGTGCAGGTAGTGTAAGAGGGGGTGTCTGGGTGCAGGTAGTGTAAGAGGGGGTGTCTGGGTGCAGGTAGTGTAAGAGGGGGTGTCTGGGTGCAGGTAGTGTAAGAGGGGGTGTCTGGGTGCAGGTAGTGTAAGAGGGGGTGTCTGGGTGCAGGTAGTGTAAGAGGGGGTGTCTGGGTGCAGGTAGTGTAAGAGGGGGTGTCTGGGTGCAGGTAGTGTAAGAGGGGGTGTCTGGGTGCAGGTAGTGTAAGAGGGGGTGTCTGGGTGCAGGTAGTGTAAGAGGGGGTGTCTGGGTGCAGGTAGTGTAAGAGGGGGTGTCTGGGTGCAGGTAGTGTAAGAGGGGGTGTCTGGGTGCAGGTAGTGTAAGAGGGGGTGTCTGGGTGCAGGTAGTGTAAGAGGGGGTGTCTGGGTGCAGGTAGTGTAAGAGGGGGTGTCTGGGTGCAGGTAGTGTAAGAGGGGGTGTCTGGGTGCAGGTAGTGTAAGAGGGGGTGTCTGGGTGCAGGTAGTGTAAGAGGGGGTGTCTGGGTGCTGGTAGTGTAAGAGGGGGTGTCTGGGTGCTGGTAGTGTAAGAGGGGGTGTCTGGGTGCTGGTAGTGTAAGAGGGGGTGTCTGGGTGCTGGTAGTGTAAGAGGGGGTGTCTGGGTGCTGGTAGTGTAAGAGGGGGTGTCTGGGTGCTGGTAGTGTATTTATTCATTTTATTATGTAAGTTGTCCTTATTTGCATTTATTCTTTTATTACATTTTTCATTAAATTATTGGGGTCCTATATGTGAGTTCTACTCTAAATTATTGTATGTAACGCCACCTTAAACATATATTTTCCTGCTTTCCTGTTATAAGTACTATAGTCAGCTGTCATCACATTACAGTTTAACAGCGACGCAGGGGAGCTGCACTGTTGGGGGCCACACAGAAGATGGAGTGTTGAAGGTCAGGAATTGTTTTGAATTGTCTAAAGTTAACAGCATGGACGTATCGGAGCAATTATTTTGGAAAGAACAACTACAAAAAAAGTGTACGGTTAATTGTGCCTAGCAAAAGTGGAATATACAGTATATTCAATTCACAACTGTAAAGTGCAACAGAATATGCTGGCACTGTACAAGTAAATGATAATATATGATAATAATCAGAACTTACTATTCCCTATGTCCTATGTCACCAACTAGAGATCCAAAGACTCAAGCTTTTGTTTGGGGGAGGGGAGGCTCAGAATACGTATATACTGTATATTTCTGAGCTAATGTGCTAGGGTCTGATCAATTACATTAAAGCATGATCATTACTAAGATGAGAAAATATTATAATAAATGTAAGCAGTCTGTAAATGCAATCAGGCCGTGCACTGTATTAGCAAAAGCTTTGATTATGAATGGTTTGAGTGTTTACTTTTAATATTTGTTTTAAAATGAAAGCTCCTTTTACATTTTTAGGTTGGATTAATACACCTAGTACGTATTATGTATTCCTGGGACTGATAAATTAAACAGAAGCTTGACTAAGAAATTTCAGAACCATAAAAAAACCCTCAGCTCTGTTGGCAGGTTTTTCAATAAAACACTCATGACCAATACCTTTGCATTAGACACCTGCAGTATCAAAATAATGAAAACAAACACTCCTATCAGCTGATTGTCTACATATTTTGAAGCAACATTTACACATACTTGCCTTATTTTGAAAAAGAATTTCAGGGAGACTGTGAAAGCAGTACCTACGTGCATGGCGTTAAAGTGTGCGTGATCTCCACCACCTAAGAGGTGTGTCATAAAATTGATTTAAATCCAAATGTAAACAAGGCCCCAAAGAAGTTACACAGTTTGACGCATATAAGAAACCTTATTTAAAAATGCAAGTAGCCACAGGGATCATTGTGCCATATAACCAATGCAGGAGAATGGCACAAATGATCATATTTGAATGTATATACATCTGATTTATTTTTTTGTAAGTATGTAAAATCTATATAATGGGGATATGGTGCAATCATAGGAGTCTCCCTGACATTCAGGGAGAGTAGGAAAGTATGCATGTAGAGCTCTGTAAAAAATGTGGTTGTGGAATGAAGTCAGTATGCAGTCAGCAAGTCGACATTTACAATGTTGACATTTCATAATATCAACGTCAGATGTTGATATGGCTGAAATGGCGACACCATAAATGGCAACATGGACAAAATGGTGACATTAGCATTAGGGTGAGTTACAGTTAGGGATAGACTTACCGCAGAAGCACACTGTCGACATTCTGACCATGTCAAGTATGAATGTTGACATAATATACCAAATCCAATTACATAAGTTTATGAAAGAGAAAATTTCAAAGAGTATAATATGGTGGCTGTTACAGAAGATCCTTTTGCCAGTTGTACTCTCTAATCAAGTTCAAGAATTACATTTTGACATTGCCAGGACCCTAACAGTTACATTACATATTTTATTTCTAAATACTGAAAAGCACTTTACTATCTCTCTAAGGGCCGTATTCAATTTGAGGCGAAAAGTCCGTTTCCACGCGTTTTTGGCAGAAACTTTTCGCCGATTACGTCATTTTCGCCTGTTTGACTATTACCCCGTATTCAATTTGAAAGACTTTCCGCCTAGGCGGAAAGTCAATGCAATGTAATAGGCGGAAAAGTTTCGCTTATGAATGAGAGGCGGAAAAAAGTGCCGAATTGGGGTTTTGGGGTGCAGCGTTGCGGGAACCCCCGTGCAGCCTTCAGACAGTCCCCAAAAAGGTAATCTGTGTCAAAAAAAAAAAAAAAAAACACTTAAGGACACCCCAAAAAATGACTTTGTACCCCAACATTTTTTCAAACTTAAAAACTAGTGAGCAGGTGGAATTTTCACGATTTCAACTTCACTTTAGCAACTTTTAAATATGCTGACCCCCATTTTCAAGTACCCCAAATTTGCTGGGATAACTTATTTTCTTGAAAAAAAACTCCTAAATACTATTCTGCATCACGTACAGAAAATAGGAGTTATGGTATGACATACCTTTGTTAGCTCCTTTTCTTTGAGGTCCATGGGGTCCACAGCCATCACATTGGGGTTTATGGATTCATCCAGGCACCAAACAATTAATCCAAGCTCTCAGCTCCCAGGATGCACTAGGTCCTCCCCCATATACCCCGCCCCTGGTCACAGGGCGTCAGTTTGTCACAAAGCCCACCAAGAGAAGGCAAAAAGAGGTAAGAAGGAAGGACATATGTTCTCTAGACATCCTCTCCACGAGGGAAACACTCAAGAGATACAACAAAACTACCCATTAACACTAGGTGCGTTAGGGTGGGTGTCCTGTGGACCCCATGGACCTCGAAGAAAAGGAGTTAACAAAGGTATGTCATACCATAACTCCTATTTTCTTCTTCGGGGTCCATGGGGTCCACAGCCATCACAATGGGGATATACCCAAGCAGTAACCAATAAGGGCGGGAACGCTCCTGTGTCTCGGAAGAAAGGAGGATCCTGTGTCCAAAGGAGGCATCCTGAGAGGCAAAGGTGTCAAATGCATAATGTTTTATAAAGGTGTGGACAGACGACCACGTGGCTGCCTTACACAATTGTTCCGCAGACGCGCCCCAGCGGGCTGCCCACGAAGGACCCACAGACTGCGCAGAGTGTGCCCTGATCGAGTCTGGCACCCTACGACCCACCTGAGCCTGAGTATATGCCTGTGATATGGTCATACGAAGCCATCTTGCTAAAGTCTGCTTATTGGCTGGCCATCCCCGCTTATGGCAGCTATAAAGAACAAACAGAGAATCAGACTTCCTCAACTTGCTGGTGCGCTCCACGTAAATACGTAAAGCACGTACAACATCCAGGGAAGCCTAAGGACAGACCTGACACATGAAAAGCTGGGACCACAATTTCTTCGTTTATATGAAATCGTGATACCACCTTAGGGAGATCTCCTGCTCGGGTCCGCAGCACCGCTCTATCCTGGTGGAAAACCAGAAAAGGAGAGCGAACTGACAAGGCCACCAAGTCGGACACTCTACGAGCAGAAGCAATGGCCAAAAGAAAAATTGTTTTTGCGGTTAACCATTTGAGATAAACCGACTCTAATGGCTCAAAGGGGGAAGCCCGTAAAGCCTTAAGAACTAAAGACAGGTCCCATGGTGCTACCGGAGGAACAAACGGAGGCTGCACCCTCAAAACTCCCTGAAAAAAGGTTTTAACATCAGGCAACGAAGCAACGCTACGCTGGAACCAAACTCCAAGCGCAGAAGCCTGCACTCTTAGGGAGGCCAGACGAAGACCCCGCTCTAAAACTGACTGGAAAAAAGCGAGTACACGGGAGATCCTAAACACACTAGGATCATATTTTCTCAGTTTACACCACTGAAAAAAAGCACGCCAAACCCTATAGTAAACCTGGGCTGAAGAAGGCTTTCGTGCCCTCATCATGGTCTTTATTACTGGCTCTGACAACCCTTTGGCTCTTAACACGGAGGCCTCAAGAGCCATGCCGTCAAAGCTAACCGAGGGAGATCCGGATACCAGCAGGGACCCTGTAGCAGAAGATCTCGCCTGAGAGGAAGCGGCCAAGGCGTGTCCACTGAGAGGTTTTGTAGATCGGTAAACCAATGGTGCCTGGGCCAAGCAGGGGCTATCAATATCACCATGGTGTCTTCTTGTTTGAGTTTTCTGACCACCCTGGGAAGAAGAGCTAGAGGTGGAAAAAGAAACGTCAGCCCGAACTTCCACCTTAATGACAACGCATCCGTGAAGTCTGCCCGTGGGTCCCTGGTCCTGGACCCGTACCTGGGGACCTTGTGGTTGCGATTTGAGGCCAGAAGGTCTATCTCTGGAAGACCCCATCTGTCCACTAAGACCTGGAATACCTGCGGGTGGAGAGCCCACTCCCCCGCATCTATGTCCTGCCAACTTAAAAAGTCTGCCTCCACATTTTGTACTCCTGGTACAAAAACTGCCGTTATCGCAGGAAGATGACGTTCTGCCCATACTAGGATCCTTGACACTTCTGCCATGGCTCCCCGACTTCGGGTGCCTCCCTGACGATTTAGGTAAGCTACTGTGGTAACATTGTCAGAATGTACTTGCACCGGCTTGCCGTGCACAAGATCCTGGGCTTGTACCAATGCCCTGAAAACTGCCCTCAGTTCCAGTACATTTATGGGTAGACAACTTTCTGCCCTTGTCCATCTTCCCTGGAAGACATGTGGGCCTAACACTGCTCCCCAACCCCGAAGACTGGCATCTGTGGAGAGTCCAATCCAATATCCAAAACAGCCGACCCTGGTTGAGGTGGTCCGTCCGTAGCCACCAGGACAGGGACAATCTGACCTCTGAGGAGAGGTAGATCATCAGAGATTTTATCTACCGATAATCCCTGTTCCAGCGTGAGAGAACCCACCGTTGCAACGGCCGGGAGTGGAATTGTGCATATTGCACCATGCTGAAGGTGGATACCATTGACCCCAGCACTCGCATGGCCGCATGCACCGATACCTGCCTGTTGTGTAAAAGATTGCGTATGCGCCCCTGTAGGACCGCAATCTTCTCTTCCGGTAAATACAGTCTCTGCTTTACCGAGTCCAGTCGTGCTCCTAAGTGCACCAACTGTTGTGCTGGTTGAAGGAAGGATTTCTTCTAGTTCACAATCCAACTGTGCCTCTGCAAACAAGAGACTGTCAACTCCTGCGGTTGACTGCCTTAGCAGAAGGAGATCATCTAAGTAAGGCAAAACTCTGATGCCCTGGCGCCTGAGGGCTACCATTATCACCGCCATGACTTTGGTAAAAACCCGGGGGGCTGTGGACAGGCCGAACGGTAATGCCTGAAACTGACAATGGTCCTGCCCTACTGCAAAAAGCAGAAACTGTTGATGGGATACCACAATGGGCACATGTAAATAAGCGTCTTGAATATCGAGGGATACCATGAAGTCCCCTGGTTCCAAGGCTAATACTATTGACTTCAGTGTCTCCATATGAAACCCGGGTACCCGTATGAACGTATTGAGGTCCCTTAAATTTAGAATTGGTCGGAAAGACCCATTTGGCTTCAGAATCAGAAACAGGTTGGGATAAAACCCTTTTTGAACCTGTTCCTGTGGCACTCGGACAATCACCCCTGTCCTCAACAAGGAGAGAACAGCTTGCTGTATAACCAACGCTTTCACCGACCCCACAGGCAGGGGTACGGAAAAAAAACCTTTGGGGCGGACTTCTCCAAAACGTTAGGGCATAACCCTGGAAAACTATTTCCCGAACACAGGCATCTGTTGTTGTGAGACGCCAGACGTTCGAAAACCGAAGAAGTCGGCCTCCTACCCTGGGATCCCCCAGGGGGAGGCCCGTCCCATCAGGCCACGGGTTTATCCTGTGGCTTGGAACCCGGTCGTTTGGTTTGCCAGGGCTTTTTAGGTGATGGCTTTCCACCAACACCTGCTCTACCAAAAGGCTGCCCTCTGACTTTCCCCTGAGGCCGAAAGGTACGAAAGAAAGAAGACCTTTGTCTAGACCCTGATGCTGAGGGTAACCCTGCAGCCTTAGAGGCTGCCACCGAGGCTACAATTTTGTCCAATTCCGAACCGAAAAGGACTCCACCGGTTAAGGGTAGAGACTCTAAGGCCCTCTTGGACCCTGAATCAGCCTTCCAATCTCTTAACCATAATGCTCTACGAGCGACTACAGAGGCTGCTGAAGCTCTGGCGGACAATATCCCTGCATCTAGAGCTGCCTCTCCAAGGTAAGAAGAGGCCTCCTTCACATAGGAAACTATATCCTGCTGTTCTTTGGACAACTCAGGCATGGACTCGGCCAAAGCCTTCATCCATTCTTCTATGGCTCTAGCCACCCAGGCTGTAGCCATTGCCGGCCGGGTAGCTGCCCCTGAGATTGAAAAAATAGTCTTAAGGCAACCCTCCAGCCTCTTATCAGTAGGATGTTTAAGGGAACAGGCTGAAGGTACTGGTAAAGTGGAAGACTTCATTAAATGTACCACATGCGTATCCACTGATGGCGGAACCTCCCATTTAGAACACTGCTGAGAAGAAAACGGATATAAAGCCGGAACCTCTTGTCCGGAGCCTTCCAAGCTTCGCCCAAAAGTTCAGATAAATGCTCCGACCCGGGAAACTCTGCTTTGACCACCCTCTGGCACTTAAACACCGAAGCCTTCTTATGTATAGGCTCTGCCTCCTCGATATTCAAAACTGTTTTGACTGCCCTAATTAAGAATGGGACATCAGCCACTGGGAAAAGATCCCCCTCATCTGTGGAGAGAGATCCCTGAGAGGATACTTCATCCTCCTCAGAAGACAAATCAGAATCTGTGTCCTGACTTGCCTGTGTAGCCAAACGCCTTCTAGCTTTTGGACGTACAGGTTTGGCTATCTGAGGCGGCTGCTGAAAAGTAAAAGACGACGAAGGGCCTGCTTGCCCATGCGCATACATATCCATCCAAGATGGCAACATAGGAGGCATAAATACAGCTGGCTGCAATTGCTGCTGAACTTTCATCCCCGGAGCAGCTGGAACTGCCAATCTCTCGGCCACCTGGGCCATGATTTGGGAAAAAGCAGCCCAAGGGGGTTCCTGACCCAAAGACGGCAAATTTGATTGCTGTGGAGACTTTCTAAAACAGCGAACACAAAATCCTGAGAGGCCTCAGCCACCTGCCTTTCAGAATCTTTTGACATATTTAAAAGTCTAAATTCTATATATATGTGACCCCACCCCACACACCGGCTGCAGGGAGAGAAACAGTAATGAAATGTAAGCAATACATACACACAGTTTCACAGGTCACAAACAATGCATTTATACTTAGAGTCTATGCAATTTGTTTAGGCTCCCATGCATTATAATTAGCAAAGCCTAGTAGCATATATGGAGCTTCTGTATAAAGGAGAAGTATAAAGGGAGACTGACCCAGTGTTTCCTGAGCAACAGCCATAGAGAGCACTCAGTGTGGTCTGTAGCTGACTCAAATAGGAAGCTGGGTGGAGCAAACCAAAAGCGGGACTTCAGGAGGGCCGTAGTTCGGGTAGGGGAAGGGGCCGCCAGGGAAGCGTGCCTCCCCTATGTTGTATGGACCACCCGGCAACTGACATGGCCGCCGCCACCCCCCCCGGCTGTCAGACATATCCCGGTGGTCTGTGAAAGCAGACCCAGTGACTGGCTGCCCACACAGCAATCCTCCGGCCCGTCTCTAAGCCGGAGGACGGACCGCTTATGACCGCGGCGTCGGCGGCCGCCCACGGTCCACCTACCTGCACCCCGCTCGGTCGTGGTCCAGAGCCCTCTTTTCCGGAGAGCCCCTGCCGAAATCACTAGCTGCGACTAGCGTTGCGACACCGGCGGGGTTTGCTGAAGCAGGGATCTGTGCATGGTTCCTATGTGGGAACACGTGTCGCTGCCTTCCTGTAGCTTGAACTTTGGGACTGCAAGCAGTCCCACTGCTAGTACGGTGCCTTCTCGCACCAAACAGTATACTGACTCCCTGTGAGCAGGGGCAGGGTATATGGGGGAGGACCTAGTGCATCCTGGGAGCTGAGAGCTTGGATTAACTGTTCGGTGCCTGGATTAATCGATGAACCCCAATGTGATGGCTGTGGACCCCATAGAGCCCAAAGAAGAAAAACGCCATTTAGCAGCTGTTGAGCCAATTAAAAACACCAAATACCTTCAGCAAGCCAAATCGGGGTGTACCATAGGGAACCTCCATGTCAGAGCATCTTTTGGGGGGTGTCAGGTTGATTTCCCCCGTTTTCGCGTACTTCCATATTGAATACGGGGTAAAGCAAGGACGGCCGCGATACTTTTCCGCCTGCAAAACAGGCGAAGTAGGTGGAAAGTCCGGGCCGCAAAAAAGTATTGAGGCGCGGCTCATATTGAATAAGGCTCTAAATAGCAAATGCAGGTGCATGTGTTTGAACAAATAAGCTGCAGGTTATATACTGTTGATCAATTACCAGAAGTCCATATGCAAAATACATTTTTGTAAGAAGTTACATAATAAGTGTGTGAAACTAAATGTTAGTTGATTACCTGTTTCGGAGTCATTGCTGCTTCTTGGGATCTATATAAAACACTAAAAACACCAGGATGGTTGATAATAGATGGGCCAATGGAGAGAGATATACCCCATAGCAAGTGTGAACGTAGTTCCAAGATAGAGACTGTTTCTGACGAGACAGAGATTGTTTGTTCTCCAAGAATGGAATGTGATAGTGGAGATCGCACCTATAAAAATTATGGAAAACAGTGTCATAATAAAACAAGAGTGAATTTCCAATGATCTGGAAATGACTATTTTCTAATTACATAAAGCAGTACAAGAGATCCTCTCAGGGACGATGGTAGGAGAAAACTACATTGATTCAGCAAATCAGTTTTTATTTTTATGGTTACTTGAGAATATCTAATCTAACAATATGTTTGGAAGCTTTTGACCTTGTGGAATGTAGACTTATAGGATGGCAGAGATCCCACTCTTTGTATAACAGGGATTACCTTTACAGCTTGTAATGGTAAGATACTGTATAAGGGACTTTGGGCCTGATTCAGAGCTGAACGCTCTGACCAGAGCGCGCTCTGAATCAGTGCCCTCCTACCAGTTTTTGGAGCGGCCTCATGGACGCTCGTATAGCTGTGGGTTACCACCCACAGCTATAGCGAGCGTCCATGTTGATGGTCGCGATGATCAAAGACCATCGCGACCATTGGGCTTGCGACGAAACCCTGCGGTAGGGTCTCGTTTCCGCAAGCCCAGGAGTGATTTTGGCTCTATCAGAGCCAAAATCACTCCCACTGACATCATTACTGATGTCAGTGGGGCCGGACTCAGACGGTAGGCGTTCCCATGGGAACGCCTGTGTCTGGCCGCCATGCCCCCGGCACGCCCACCAAAGGGGGCGTGCTGTCAGTCACCATCGACAGCACACCCCATTTGGTGCGAGACCCGGAGCTACGTATTTCTCGTCGCTCGCCGGGTCTCGCGCCTCCGTCGTGCGCATGCGCCAAACTTCGACCCGCTTGCGAGCGAACTTCCTTCGCGAGCGGGTCTGAATGACCCCCATTGTCCCTTTCTGCCAATACAAGTGAGATAAGAAAGGGATAACTCAGAAGACCATATTGTGTTTCCCATTATCTTGTACACATGAAATGGGCATCAGTACTTCAGCAGACTATATAAAAAAAAGAATACAAAGATGGAATTTCTATGCTTCATGTGTGGTTAGCATTACATATAAATTTGTAACTATTCGTAACGAATAGTACTTTTATATAATGTAAAGCTGGGTACACATTTAACGATGTGTACCCAGCCGACCTGTTGTGCGACGGGACCCGGCATCGGAAAATGTGTATGCACTTGCGGGAGCGACATAGCAATGGCGGGTGCCATGCTGCATTCAGCACATGACCCTTGCCAACTGTACCATCCGTCGGATGTGCATGCCGGTCCGACAGGCGATGTCACTGATGATGCACAAGTGCAGAGTTGTTAAGGCCACCCCCTTGTTCTTATCCAGCCACACGTAGTTTTGCTTTTAGTGTAAATGCAGCTTCCATTAAGCCCTGTGGTAGTTGTCAGGATGAACTTTCATTGACCCTTCCATTCTGGCCTGTACTGAGCTTGTGCAGGACCGTCTGTCAGATCCCTGGCAGGCTAGTAACTTCTGCACGGGATAAATTCCCTGCACTTATTGGAAGCCTGAGTTGAGGAGTAGAGCTGCTCTGGGGTGGTCTGTGGCTAGGGGACCTTGACTATACTGTACTATACTGGGCCTTCAAGCATCGGAAGCAGAACTACGCAGCAGGAGAATGATAAAAGTATGACAGCCTGAGAGAGAGGGGAGACACTGATGGGATAGAGATGTGCTCAGCATTAGTCATGCAGCCCAAGGAAGAGACTGTGTGGGCTGGCAGGGGACTGTCCCAGCTGTGCTCCAGCAGTTGCAGAACAGGAATTCAGGGATCAGTGGTGGGCACAGTCTGTGGCGATGATGTCTGGTGGATTCTGCTAGGGCCTGGGCTGGAGACCGGCCAGAGGATCGCCAGCAGAGCATGTTGCCTAAAGCCCCCTGTTATGGATGGTGTACGCTGTTGGTTTCTTCAGGTTCTGTTCTCGCTTCCAGGGAGGAGCTGCATCCACAGGATGGGCCCCATCGGCCAGGGAATTCAGTGCTACATGGAGGAAGGACTTGGACTGCAGTAGTGGAGTCCCCCTTGGTGTTGTTCCCAGTTATATAGCCCTGATCGTGGAAAGTCTCTGCAAGCCAGAAAAGACCTATTGGTAGTTGTCTTAGCGTTTCCCCCTATAAAGCCTTTGGCTGCAGGTTGGTCCTAATAGGATACCTGGTAGCAAGGTTTGTCTTATGGGTCTGTTTTAGTCAGATGCCATTCCTGTATGTGGTTATCATGCTGCACAGATTCACTATATTGCCTACAAGTGAAATGATAATTATAACTTTTATTTGATATATTAATGTGGTAATGCAGTGGTTCTCAGGACCCCACACAGGTCACATTTTCCAGGTCATCCATCAAGTGCATGGTGTGTTCATTACTCACTGACACATTTTAAAAGAGCCACAGATTATTTCACTTGCAATTCTGTTAGACAACATGGAGAACATGCACTGTTTGGGGTCCTCAGGACAGAGTTGGAGAACCTGTGCGGTAATGCTAAACCAGACTGCGTTTAATTTGCACATTTATGCTCATAGAAGTGGCTAATATGCCGTTGTAGAAAAATGTTAATATACAGTACGCTATAGCTATAATGCAGATTTATGTTCATTGATGAAATGTTCATGTTCTATAAGAAAAATGTAATTTATGCTTCTGGCTATGGGCTCGTTCTGGCCTAACTGGCTCACTGAAACTGATGTTATGCCGGGTACAGACTAGCTGACATTTTAAACGAATTTGCCGATAAAGACCAATCTGTACTATAAATTCTTTAGATTGTTCAGTGTGTACATACTATGGCCCGTATTCAAGCGGGATAAAGTTTAGCCTGCAGCACTTTTCTCCGACATCGTGTGTTTCGGCCGCCATATTCAATTCCAAAAGATGCGAAAACGTGACCTGGCGACTGTGAAACAGGTGAATAGCCCTAATAAAGCTATTTGGGGTACTTAAGTTGTGTCAATAGCTTCTAATTAGCATCTTTGCACAAGTAGTGAAGAATAGAATTAAGCAGTCTTTTTCGGTGAAAATAAGTAGTCCTGTCAAATTTGGGGTACTTGAAAATGGGTGCAAGCATGGTTTAAAGTGGCTAAAGTGAAGTTTTAAATTTTTTTAAAAAACGCACCTGTAGCAAGCACCTGCAATCAAAAAAACACCTCAGCCATACTTGCATACCCCCAAAAAGTACATTTCGTTAGTTTTTATGTTTGTACCCCTGAACAGCCACAGCCAGGGGTGAGAACCACCGATCTCCCTATACCAGCGCTTACCTCCGCCCTGCCCTTAGTGCAACTCCTGCCTTTAGTTAGATCATCACCCTGCCGGGACTCCCCTTTTCCCCTTCCTGGGCCCAGAGGCAAGTGGGGGTAGTCCTCAACAGTTATATAGCTCTAACTAGCCTGGGGTATCAGGTCTTGTTTAGGGTCCAGGGTTATTAGTTTGCATCATACAGCTGTGTGGGAAGTTAGGGATAGATTGCCCTCTCCTGTTGCTGTTCTTAGATGTCTCATTGAGGTCCGGGACAATTAGTGTGCTGGTTTGTGCAACAAGGGGGGGGAAGTAGGGATAGGGGATAGATTGCTCCCTCTCCCTCTGTACAGATTTGTGGCTTGTTGTAGGTTATTTTTCTTGTGAAACTCCAGCACATGCTGGGAGGGGCCGTGATTTGGCTATGGTGCCAGCTCATGTCTGATACCAGTGATATTAATGTAAATGCTGTTTTACTTTCCCTTGCCATGAAAATGTATGTGTATTTGCTGATATTAATGTAAATGCAAATGACATTAATGCATTGCTTGTTGCCGGTATCAATTGCAGAGTCAGTTCATTATAATGTAATGTATGCTCATCCTTGCCGGTGCCTAATTTGTTGCTGACGTTTCTCAAAACACTGTAGGTTTACTGTGAACCATTTACCTTGTTGATTTCTGTGGTGCAATGTATATTTAATGTTTACTTAACCCTGTGTAACCCCGGCTGGCAATTCTGGTGGTAATTTGTGGCATAGGCATTTATTAAGATTGTTGTCCCTATTTTCTCAGCAAAGGCTCAAAAGACTGTTTAAACTATTGCCGGTGAATTACTGCTTTCAGCATAGCCTAAGTGTTATCCCTATTTTTTCAGCAAAGGCTCAAAGACTGTTTAAATTATTGCAAGGTGTCGGTGAACTACTGCTATCAGCATAGCCTCAGTGTTATCCCTAATTTTCTCCAAGGCTCAAAGACCGTGTTTAAATTATTGCAAGTTGCCGGTTAACTACTGCCTTCGGCATAGCCTAAGTGTTGTCCCGTGGTGACCTTTACTTGCCAGCTGGGGTCACCGGTAGAGGACAGGGAAGGTTGTAAGTGATTACTTTGGAATTGAAAGTGGTGAGGTTGATTTCTGTTCATGATATATTTTATACTACGGTTATTCACTCATTTGTAAAAATAAAACTGAGTTGTACCTTCCTTCCGGTCTGGTTACTGTGTCTGCGAACGGGGATATTATTAGGCTTGCCTCTCTGTCACGGTGGGTCCTATCTTTGCTATGGGGAAATCGGCCACCGAAGCATACTGAACACACCTGAACCTGGTGCTAGTGGTGCATCATTACTGTACTAACTTCTGGAGAATCACATATCCATTACCCGACTTTGTGAACAATGCGACCAAAATCTCCTGGTTTGGGTCAGATTGTTCACAAAGTCGGGTAATGCGTGCACGCTGGGTCCTTGCTGTACCCGACTGTTTACTGAACATGCCCGTCAACACTTTTGTTAGGTTTGGCATGTTCAGGGATAGGAGGTCGGGCTCGTTCACTGAATGACGTTCAGTGAACGCCGTTCAGTGCGGGCACCGCACCTCGGCGACATGAAGGTCTGAACGCTGAACGCAGACTTACATGTCGTGTAGTGGATACCCCTCTTTACTTATATGATCTACTTGAACCTGATACATTAGTAACATTTCGGTCATCACGAATTGTTTAAGATTTGTTCTCCACCTAGTAATAGCAGGTGTGTGTACAGTATAGGCAGCAAACCTCTCAACGATCCACTGAGAGCAGGGAAAGTGAAAAGTTTTAAATCACTTCCCTGCAGACACTAAGGAGTCTATTTACTAAGCAGTGTTAGGAGACAGAGTGAAAAGTGATAAGGTGCCAGCCAATCAGCTCCCACCTGCCATCTCACAGGCTGTGTTTGAAAAATGACAGTTGGGACCTGGTTGGCTGGCACATTATCACTTTTCACTCTGTCTCCTAACACTGCTTAGTAAATAGACCCCTAAGGCCAATTTGAAAAAACTCTCAGAAGTCTATTTCGCTACTTTTTATGCTTGTACCCGCACTTTGTACTTTTTCGCTCCTAAAATTAAAGTACTTTCTTTTGGTGGTCCTCACTTATTTTTTAGGGATTTTTTGACACAGTTATCCTTTGGGGGCTGTCCCAAGGGTTCTGGGTGGTTTCCCCACCTTTGCACCCCAAACTAAATAAAAATATGAGATATGGTAAGAACTTACCCTTGTTATCTCTATTTCTACGAAGTCCATAGGGTTCCACAGGATACCTTGGGGTATAGGTGTGACGTCAGTCGCATGGCACCAAAGAGTTAAGCTTTCAGCCTCCCAGGATGCACTAGGTCCCCCTCCTATACCCCGCCCCCGGGCCAAGGCACCTCAGTTAGTTACCAAGCCATAGGCCGGAGGAGGAGAAGGAAGAGAGAGAACAAAGATCTGGACACATACAAGAATCACATTCTCACCAGAGGGAGACGGAAAACCGGTGACCAGAGCAAAGCCCATCTGCAGCACAGGTGCGACAGGGCGGGAGTCCTGTGGAACCCTATGGACTTCGTAGAAATAGGGATAACAAGGGTAAGTTCTTACCATATCTCATATTTTCTACTTCAAGGTCCATAGGGTATCCACAGGATACCTTGGGGATGTCCTAAAGCAGTATCCTTTAAGGGTGGGGACGCTCCTGTGCAGAAAGGAGAATCCGCCGCCCGAAGGAAGCATCCTGAGAGGCGAAGGTGTCAAACCTGTAATACCTCACGAAGGTATGGACAGAAGACCATGTAGCAGCCTTGCAGATCTGAACTGCCGAGGCACCACGTCGAGCTGCCCACGAAGGACCCACAGACCTAGTGGAATGAGCCTTCAGAGAAGGAGGGACCGGTAGGCCTTCATGAAGATAAGCTTCAGAAATAGCCATACGGATCCAGGCTGCCAAAGCTTGCTTTGAAGCAGGCCAACCCTTTTTACGGAAGCCATAGAGGACAAACAAAGCGTCCGACTTCCTAAACGAAGAAGTGCGGTCAACATAAGTCCTTAAGGCCCGCACAACATCCAAAGAGGCCTCACCCACGGAAAGACCCGGTGAGTTAAAGGCCGGAACAACTATTTCCTCGTTAACATGAAACTGGGAAACAACTTTGGGAAGAAACTCGGGCCGAGTGCGGAGCACTGCCCTGTTCCCGTGAAAAACCAAGAAAGGGGGTCTACAAGAAAGAGCCCCTAACTCAGAAACACGTCTGGCCGAAGCAATGGCCAGAAGGAAAACAGTCTTAGCTGTTAGCCATTTAATATCCACTGAGCCCAGTGGTTCAAACGGCGGTCCTTGGAGAGCCCTCAGGACCACAGCCAAATCCCAAGGCGCCACAGGTGGAACAAAGGGTGGCTGAATACGGAGAACACCTTGCATAAAGGTGCGCACATCCGGGATTGTAGCAATCCTACGGTGAAACCAGACAGATAGGGCCGAAACCTGTACCTTCAAAGAACCAAGGCGAAGCCCATGATCTAGTCCCGCTTGCAGGAAGGCGAGAATCCGAGACAGACGAAACTCCCGCGGTGCATAACCTCTCGGTCGACACCACTGGAAGAACGTATGCCACACGCGATGGTATATCCTCGCGGAAGACGGTTTCCGAGCTCGTAACATGGTACGCACCACAGAGCTGGAAAACCCCCGACATCAGCATGGCCGTCTCAACAGCCACGCCATCAAAGACAGCCGAGTCAGGTCCGGGTGAAGGCAAGGACCCTGAGACAGAAGGTCCGGTCGTAGCGGCAACCGCAGAGGACTGTCCACGGACAGACCCTGAAGGTCTGAGCACCAGTGCCGTCTGGGCCACGCGGGAGCTATCAACAGGAGCGTCCCTCCTTCCTGTTTGAATTTCCGGATTACCCGTGGAAGAAGGGAGACCGGAGGGAACAAGTATGCGAACCGGAATGTCCACCGGACGGACAGAGCATCCACCAGAGACGCCCCTTCGTCTCTTGTGCGAGACCCGTACACCGGCAACTTGTTGTTGTGCCGGGACGCCATGAGGTCGATTTCTGGAAGACCCCACCTGTCCACCAGTAGTTGAAAAACGTCCGGGTGCAGGGACCATTCCCCCGGATGAACGTCCTGGCGACTTAGAAAGTCCGCCTCCCAATTTAGCACTCCCGGGATGAAGACCGCTGATATGGCCGGAAGATTGCGCTCCGCCCAAACCAGGATCCGAGAGACCTCTACGAGAGCCGCACGACTGCGAGTTCCTCCTTGCCTGTTTATGTAGGCCACGGTGGTAGCGTTGTCTGACTGGACCTGCACCGAGTGACCCTGGAGAAACCGCTGTGCCTGCTGGAGAGCATTGAAGACCGCACGGAGTTCCAAGATATTTATTGGAAGCTCCGCTTCTGTCGGCGTCCACCTGCCCTGGAACAAGTGTGGACCCGAAACTGCTCCCCAGCCCCGAAGACTGGCGTCCGTTGTCAACAGGAACCAATTTGGAACCCAGAACGGACGTCCCTTGTTGAGGTGGGTCGTCTTTAACCACCACGCAAGGGACAGGCGAACCTCCGGGGTGAGCACAATCGTCTGGGACTTCAGAGACTGAGGCAGCCCGTTCCATTTGGACAGGATCAGGTGCTGCAGAGGTTTGGAGTGAAACTGGGCGTATTCCACCATGTCGAACACCGACACCATGGAGCCCAGTAACCTCATCGCCGAGTGTAAGGACACCCGGCGGCTGTGCAGACAACTGCGCACCCTTGACTGTAAAGCAGAGATCTTGTCCTCCGTCACGAAGATCCTTTGCTGTCCCGAGTCCAATAAGGCTCCAAGATGCAGAATCCTCCGAGACGGGATTAGAGTGGACTTCTGCCAGTTGATTAGCCAGCCGTGCCATTGCAGCAGCGCAATGGTCAGGTCCAAGTGGTGTAACAGGAGCTCTGGAGATCCTGCCGCCAATAACAGGTCGTCCAAGTACGGCAACATGCGGACTCCCTGCAGCCGCAGAGAAGCCGCCATGACCGCCATCACCTTGGTGAAAACACGTGGTGCTGTCGCCAGGCCAAAAGGTAACGCCCGAAACTGGAAGTGGTCGCTGCGGATTGCAAACCGGAGGAACGGTTGATGGCGCAAAAGAATAGGGACATGCAGGTAAGCGTCCTGTATGTCCAATGACACCATGTAGTCCCCAGGTTCCAGCGCCAGAATGATGGACCGTAGGGTCTCCATCCGAAACTTCGGGACCCGCAAAGACTTGTTGAGTGCTTTGAGGTTGAGAATCGGACGATATGACCCATTGGGTTTCTGTACCAAAAATAGATTTGAATAGAAACCCTGGCCCCTCTGGGAGAATGGAACAGGCACTATAACTCCAGCCTGGAGCATAGTGTGCAATACCTTCCGCAGCTCCGTAGCCTTGTTCCGGTCTGATGGTAGACCCGTGGTGAAGAATCGAGCCGGGGGTCTGTGCCGGAAGGAGAGGGCGTATCCGTGGGAAACCACCTCCAGAACCCAAGTGTCTGTCGTAGTGGTCGACCAACACTGGGCGAACTGTAGCAGGCGGCCTCCCACCCTGGGATCCCCCAAAGGGAGGCCCGGACCGTCAGGCCGCAGGCTTGTCATCTGGCTTGGGGGCCGGATCTCTGGTACTCCATGCCTGCTTCCGGGGCTTGACCGATTTCTTAGGGCCAGCCTGTCGAGGAAACGACTGTGGTTTGGGCCTGCCCTGGGCCCTAGATGACCGAAAGGACGATGGTCCAGAACCAGAAGGAGCAGCGGCCGACGGGAGACAAGCAGATTTGGCTGCCGCCAGCGTGGCCACAATCTTATCCAGATCCGGACCGAAGAGAACTTCTCCGGTAAACGGCAACGCTTCCAGACCTTTCTTGGAATCTGCGTCCGCCTTCCAGGATCGCAGCCACAAGGTGCGACGAGCAGCTACCGCTGCTGAAGAAATTCTAGACACCAGAGTACTAATGTCTAGAGCCGCCTCGTTGATGTAGATGGCCGAATCACGGAGATTGCCAATCAACTCCGCCTGTTCGGCCGGACAGTCGGATTCAAAAGAAGCCTCTAATGAATCCGCCCAGCGCTCCATCGCTCTGGCAACCCAGCAAATGGCCATAGCCGGCCGTGCTGCCCCCCCTGCAAGGGAATAAGCGGACTTCAGGCAGATTTCTACCTTGCAGTCCGTAGCATCCTTAAGGGAGGACATGGATGGCATCGGCAATGTGGCACTACGGACAAGACGGGTCACGTGAGAATCCACCTGTGGAGGGGATTCCCACTTAGCAAAATAATTATCCGCGAACGGATAAGCCACCGCCAGGCGTCTCTGCGGCTGGTATCTTTTGCCAGGTTGTTTCCACGCCTCCTCTAAATGGTCCACCAACTGACCCGAAAGAGGAAAGACTGTGGCATCGCCCTTCACATCTTTGAAAAAGGCATACTTAGATTTAGCCGCTGGGGGAACTTCGTCCTCAATCACCAAGGCTGTGCGGACCGCCCGAATAAGTCCAGGAATATATACTTTGGACTTAGCATCAGCGTCCTTAGTATGGAGAGGTTCCTGATCGTAAGGATCCAGAATCTCCCCATCATCAGACGTCCCTTCGTCATCCTAATAAGGAGCGGACAGAGACGCCACCGGCCTCTTATGAGGCCGCATCACAAACTCCCCTTGCAACACATCCGACAAGTGCTGTACAGAACTCGTCAGGGAGTTAACCCACGCTGGCTCCTGAGAACCTGGGAGCGGGGAAATAGGGAGACTGTGGGGTACCACCAATTGTCGTGGGAACCCCTGCATGGGTGACGACACCACAGACTGCTGGGACAAACCCATCGGAGTAAACGCGGGCTGCGGAGCTAACTGGCCCACTAAAGTTAACACCTGAGCGAAACAAGCCCAGGGCGGCTCCTGTACCGGTGCTGTAACCGTAATAGGCCGCGCCATGGACAAACACTGCCGGCAAAGGCCCTCCGCGCTACCCTCCCCCTCCGCTAACGGTACTTTGCACGTGGTACACTGTAGCCGGAGGGGAAAATCACTTTCAGACATGATGGCACCACGTATGTGACCTCTCTCACCAATTAAGTATTAAATAGGCGAGAGACCACCCTGCAGCACCGCACTGCAAGGGCTTTAGCAGAAAGAACAGGGACAGTAATAAAGCTGACAGTTTTGAGAAGATAAAGTAACAGGCAGCAGCGCTAGCACAGTCACATACAATGCAGAGAAATAACAATTCCTGCACTAACAGCGCTGATCACTCAACTACACAGACACAGGACCTGGTAGGACACAGCGCTGCATACACAGACCTGAGCCACAGCGGAGGAGAGGTATGCGGGGGGACCCAGACCACGATGCTTCCTTCCAGGCTTCCAGCAGCGTTCACCATGCGTTGCAGAGAAGATGGCCGCCGAGGAGCAGAGAGAAGCTGGCCTGGGGGAGGAGCGCTGACACAGGACCAGTCAGCACAGTGCAGAGAGGGCTGTGTGCAGCGGGGGAGGCGCCGGCTGTGAGACAGGGAAGGCGCGCTCCCCTGGCATGCATTTAACCCCTGGGACGCCGCAGCGCTACCGCTCTGCTGCGGTCCGCTGTCCCAGGGGGTAGTGGAAGCGCAGGTTGGTCGCCTGGCTCCACGCTGCAGCCAGTCCCCAGGGAGCCCCCTGCCTGGGGACTTAGGACCATGTGATCAGCGGGGACCCACCGCGGGACCCCGCTACTTACCTCTGTCCCCCTTGAATCCGGCCATGGTCCGGAGCATCTGGGGTCACCGCTAGCTGTGACCCCAGACGCCCACCAGCATCCCCGGATCAGTACCGGCGGGTGTAGGGAAGACAGCATGGACGTCAGGACTGACTGTCCATGCTGTTCATCCAGATGTGCAGCCATAGCTGCATGAAGAAAAAGCTTCAGGGGCTCTTCTAGCCCCCACTCCAACAGGTGCACCCGACTCCGGCCGGGCACCAAACTAAACTGAGGTGCCTTGGCCCGGGGGCGGGGTATAGGAGGGGGACCTAGTGCATCCTGGGAGGCTGAAAGCTTAACTCTTTGGTGCCCTGCGACTGACGTCACACCTATACCCCAAGGTATCCTGTGGATACCCTATGGACCCTGAAGTAGAAATACACTTCTTTTCTCCTATAATTAAAAGGCAAATCTTTTTCACCAATTACATTGGATTGACTTTCTGCGTACGCGAAGAGTCTTTGGAATTGAATACAGAGATAAGTTTCCGACACGCAAAAAGCCGTGAACGGCGAAACTTTTTCGCGGATCTCGGCTTTTCGCAGCTAATTGAATACGGGCCTAAAGCTGGGTTCACACTTGTCCAATTGTCATCAATCCAACCTCAGACCAACTAGTTAGTCAGACATTGGTAGTGTACAAAAGATTTTTAAACCTGCTGAAAAAGAGACCAGATCGCCAATCATAAGACCAATTTAGAAGTGTGTACGCTCCAGAGACTGGTTTGTCCAATTCTTCTCCCAATTCATCTCAGTGAGTGGCAGCCGGTCTGCCAAAGATTGTAAGAGTGTGTACGGTGATACAATCCTTTCAGCAGATTGTTGCAGCAGATGCAGGTTGGAGATCTGCAGCAAAATTGGACAAGTGTGTACTTATAGATTGGATGTAGAATCTGCTACCAGGTCTGCAGTAGGATTGTATAAACTGTCTTTTCTGGAGTTGGATCCCTGGAGGATTGGACAAGTGTGTACCCAGCTTTAAAGTGAAGCTGCACCTGCCCAGCAGGCTATGTTGTGCACAGATCACATGCACACTAGCAGTTGGGCGAGGCTACTGCTCACTGAGGGGTCTATTTACTAAGCCTTGGATAGAGAAAGAACGGAGATAAAGTACCAGCCGGTCAGTTCCTAACTGCCATGTCACAGGCTGTGTTTGAAAAATTATAGTAACTGGTTGGTTGGTACTAGCAATCTACAGCCTCAATCGATCTGTAAAACCCAACATGTTGGACAATCTGATTTTACAATTCCAATCACTTTTTGGTTGCAATCTGCGATCTGTGAAGCCCATACATTGCAGATTTTTATACACAATCGATTGCAAATTGCACAATTGCCACAATTGATTGCTGATGTATGAGGGCCTTAAGGCTGCCTCAAAGGGCTTGTCTCCCAAGAACATTATGCATGCATCCCATTGGTCGTCTGCCAGAATCTATACAAAAATCTAGTGTAGGCCTTCTGATTTAGATAAAATCAAGTTCCTCTGCGCATACACCAGGTGTGTGCTAATCTGCCCACTTGTTTTTGCTAGGTGGCAAGCCTCCCGACAAAAACTGTAGTTTGCAGGAATCTACAGTAACATCTTCAAACTATATTTTTCTAGGTAATAGGATTTGCTGCCTAAGCAACAGCTCCCATCCCTACCCGCCCTGTTTCTATTGCGGTTGGTTGTTTTTGCTATGGAACTTTGGTAATACAGTAGTACCTCTTTGTTATTGCCTTTCCATTAGACCCTCCAAAAGACCAAAGGAAGTTGCAGAATTTAGTCCAGAAGAACAATAATAATTGACTCGCATCCATCCTTCAAAGTTCTGCCTTGAGCCAGAATGGATTTAAGTTACAAATTCACACTGCTCATTCAAGACTCTGGGTTATGCCTTCTACATTTTATAGCATCTTCCAGTTACAAGTTGCGGTCACGACGTGACCCTTTCTGACAGCTTTCCAAGGCAGGACGGGGTTACTCCTGTTGCTAGGCGATCGGCACGCCTCAGGAAGTGATGTCTCATCCACAGGTGCAGCTTGATTAAGTGCTGCAGCCTATTTATACTCACTGATCTATTGCACCTGTGCCGACTATAGCATTGTCTGTGCATTTCATCAGCTTAGCTGCATGGGAAGATTTTGTTCTCTCCATGATATTGCTTCCATTCGGCTTCCCAGGCGACACCAAGCAGCTCCCGGGTTGCCATCGTCCTCCAAACTGCTTTCTAGCCGCATCTAGCAGCTCCCGTGCTGCCAACGTTCACCATACAGCTTCCTAGCCACACCAAGTAGCTCCCGTGCTACCACCATTCTTCATTCGGCTTCTTAGCCGCTCCAAGCAGCTCCCGTACCGCAACATCGGCACCATCGGTGCAACATCAGCATACTTGCCGCAACATCGGCTCTCAAAGACTGTTTATCTACGGCTATTGCTGCACCATCAGCACCATGGCCGCATCATCAGCACAGTTGCCGAACCGATGGCTCTCAAAGCCATTTTCATACCCTAGACTGTTTATCTACGGCTATTGCCGCAACATCGGCACAATTGCCGCACCTTCGGCATCATTGCCCTATCATCGATGCAATTGCCAACTCATCAGAACCATTACCTGTATCAGCTCTAACTGTACACTTCATCTTTTGAATTCCCTTGTACCTCCGTGTGAGCTTCTACTACCCTGAGCGTAAGTCCAGGCGGCCACCTAAGTACCGGTGAACGTATCATAGTTCTAAAGCTGGATACACAAACAATGATTTTGTTACGAACGATTTTAATAACGATTTTCTGTCAGATTTTTTAAATTGTAATGAACGATTTTTTTGAACTAAACACGATTTTTGCATATTCCCTTAATGAAAATCGTTGAGTTGACAAGTCTGACTGAACTACAAACGTGAACGCGCATGAACGATTATCGTTCATCGTTTGACTCAGAAAGTGAACAATTTTTTCAAACGATTATCGTTAAACAATAATCGTCCAAAAAATCGTTGTGTGTGTATGCAAGCGGTTGTTATTGGTGAAGATCTTGCTAGCTGGGTTCTAGGGGTCTCACATGGAGCAGGCAGTGGGATTCATAACATTATAGTCGGCCAAAAACACAGGTACACTTAGAATTAGATACAGATAGAGTCATATCAGAGTTATAGCTTCTACATCATGGAGCAGGGACAAAGTCCTGCCTAGGTGCTTGCAGCCCAGATCCAAACACTCACCCAGAAAGTCAAGGAATTCACTATACAAGTTGAGGAAAACCATTCTCCAGTACATGCAGCTCCTCATCTTGAACCAAAGATAAATTTGCCAGATCGGTTTTCTCGTGATTGCCGACAGTTTTTAAACTTTCGGGAAAGTTGCAGCTTTATTTACGACTTCGTTCTGATCTCTTCAGGGACTCTGTTGCAGCAAGTGGGACTGGTAATCGCTCTCCTTCAGGGGGGGATCCACAGGCATTCAGACTGCCTTCAACCGATGCGGCATTACAGACTGTCGAGGCTTTCTTTACAGCCTTGGGCCTTTTGTATGACTACCCGGACCGTGTGGCTTTGGCTGAGTCCAAATTGCGTACCCTCAAACAGGGTCAGAAGGAAGTGGAGAATTACTCATCAGAGTTCCGCAGATGGGCAACTGACTCTAGTTGGAATGATCCGGCCCTATGTAGCCAATATCATCTGTCTTTCTGAGGCCATCAAGGACATACTTGTTCAACATTCACCTCCTGAGTTCTTGGATGATCTTATGCAACAGGCCATTAGGATGGAATCGGTATGTAATACCGCCGGCCGCATGGCTGGCAGTTCGTATCCCGGCAGTGTCAGGCCAACAGAGGAAGAGATCCCGGCAGCCCGACAGCGCTGGTAATCCCGATCGTCCCAAGGTAAGAACTAACTAATCTAACCTACCCCCCCTAACCCTCCCATAGGGGTGCCTAACCCTAACCTCCCCCCGGGGGTGTTTAACCCTAACCCCCCCTTCCCCTAGCCTAACCCTAACCCTCCTGGGGGGGTGCCTAACCTTAAGTCCCCCCCGGGAGCCCTAAACCTAACCCTCCTCCCCCGCAGCTGTCCGCTCGAGGCACCCGGCATCCCTTTGATCGGGACGCCGGGTGACTGTCTCTGGGCGTAGGGGTAATGACAGGCGTCTAGATTTTAGACACCTGTCATTTAACCCTAGTCGGGATAGAGGAGCCGGGAAGCCGGCGGTCGGTATTGCGGCCGCCGGCATCCTAAACGTATACCATCAGGATAGACCGGCGACTACAGGAACATAAACGAGAACAAAATCTTCCCATCAAATCACCTCATTCTCTGGATTGGGTTCCATCTTTGGTCACAGAGGAACCAATGCAGATTGGGTCCTCTCACCTATCATCAGAAGAGATACGCAGAAGAGGGTCCCTTGGCCTCTGTATGTATTGCGGTGTCAAGGGACATACTGTGAATAATTGTCCGCTCAGACCGGTAAAAAGACAGGGCCTAAGTATTCGGGAGGATTTAACTTTGGTCTGGCATCTATTACTTCCAAGAATTCTGTTTTAGTCCCAGCAGCCATCCAACTCGCTAATTCCACTTTGTCTACTTGAGCCTTCCTTGATAGTGGGGCGGCAGGCAATTTTATGGATTTTCATTTCTTTCGCACTCTGGGGTTTCCAGCTGTCCCCTTGGAACAGAATATTTCGATCTGTGGTTTGGACGGAGGTTTGATTTCTTCAGGACATGTGAAGTTTAAGACGCCTCCTCTACGTTTTTGGTAGGGTCTTTACACTCAGAGGCTTTGTTCTTTTACCTCTTAAATTGTCCTTTGGCTCCAGTCGTTCTGGGTCTTCCATGGCTTAGGGATCATAATCCTGTGATTAACTGGCAATCTGGTGAAATAATCAAATGGACTCAGACTTGTCAGAATCATTGCTTGACTATGCCCATTCGGTCTGTACTTCCTACGATTTCTGAGACATCTCCAGCCATTCCGCTTCAGTACAAGGATTACGCTGATGTTTTCTCAAAAAAACTTGCGGATGTTCTTCCTCCACATAGGTCTTACGACTGTGCTATCAATTTGATACCAAACGCCAAATTACCCATAGGCCGGTTGTATTCCCTCTCAATACCAGAGGAAAAAGCTATGACAGAGTACATCGAAGATGCCTTGACTAACGGATTCATCTGTACCTCAAAATCACCACTGGGAGCTGTTTTTCTCTTCGTGGGGAAGAAGGATGGGTCTCTTCGTCCCTGTACTGATTACAGGGGACTCAACATGACGGTAAATAATTCATACCCATTACCTCTCATTACGGTATTGTTCGATCAGCTGCGTCAGGCTAATATCTTCTCCAAGATTGACCTCCGAGGGGCATATAACCTGATTCGAATCAAAAGTGGAGACGAGTGGAAAACGGCTTTCAGTACTCACTCCGGACATTATGAGTATCTAGTCATGCCTTTTGGCTTAATTAACGCTCCAGAGGTTTTCCAGGACCTGATTAATGACATTCTTCGTGACTTTTTGGGGGTATTCGTGGTCGTATACCTAGACGACATTCTCATTTTCTCCCAGTCACTGGACCAGCATCATCAGCACGTACGTCAGGTTCTTCAAAAAACTGTGGGAGAACCATCTATACGCTAAGTTGGAAAAATGTGACTTTGACGTCACTCAGGTCTCTTTTTTGGAATATACCATCTTGTCCCAGGGATTTTCAATGGATCAAGGGAAAGTCGAGGCTATACTTAAGTGGGACCAACCAACTTCCCTTAAAGCCATCCAGCGGTTCCTCGGCTTTTCTAATTATTATCGCCAATTCATAAAATCTTTTTTCCAGCATAGTGGCACCCATTGTAAATTTGACCAAGAAAGGAGTGGATATCTTTAATTGGCCAATCGAGGTGATGCAGTCTTTTAAAACTCTCAAAGTTGCTTTCACTCAAGCACCTGTTCTTCGATATCCCGATCCGGACCTTCCTTTTATTCTAGAGGTAGATGCCTCAGAAGTAGGAGCAGCAGCCATTTTGTCACAGAAAGACCTGACGGATAGTAAGTTGCACCCATATGCATTCTTTTCTCGAAAAATTTTCCTCTGCTGAATGCAATTATGACGTAGGAAATTTCAAGTTGCTAGCTATTAAATGGGCTTTCGAGGACTGGAGACACTGGCTGGAAGGGGCCAAACACCAGATTTTGGTTCTTACTGACCACAAGAACCTATCCTATATTCAGTTTGCTAAAAGGTTGAATTCCTGGCAAGCACATTGGGCATTATTTTTTACCCTCATCTCCTTCCATCCTGGTTCCAAGAACATCAAGGCTGACGCCCTATCCAGGAGTTTTGAACCAGTACGACAGACATCCAGGTCAGACGAAGCTATCATCCCAGACTCTTTCATTGTGCCCTCACTCGTAATCTGGCAGATCTGATTCAGGCATCTCAATCAGAGACACCTCTGGAGAAGCCTTCTGGTCATTTCTTTGTGCCAGAGAAGTTTAGAAGAGCAGTTCCGCTGGATTTTCACGCTAGTCGAGTTTCTGGTCATCCAGGTGTCAGTAAGATTTCGGAGTTACTCTCCCATTCTGTTTGGTGGCCGTCATTTACTAAAGATTTGTGCCCGGAATAAGACACCTCGGACAGCTCCTTCGGGTCTGTTCCTTCCACTTTCCATACCCAGGAGACCCTGGACTCACATCACCATGGATTTCATCATTGATCTCCCAATAGCTGCTTGATGTTCTGTTTTCTGGATGGTGGTGGACAGAGTTAGTAAAATGGTACACTTCATACCATTGCAAAAACTTCCTTCTGCTAAGGGACTTTCCAGCCTGTTTCTCCAACACATTTTTCAGGGTACACTGTTTACCAATGGATATTGTGTCGGATCGAGGATCACAATTTGTGGCACAGTTTTGGCGAGAGTTCTATACTTCTCTGGGCATTGATCTTAGTCTTTCTTCAGGTTACCATCCGTAGTCCAATGGACAGACTGAGCGCATTAATCAGTTTCTGGAACAGTATCTACGCTATTATGTTTCCAAGTGTCATAATGATTGGGTATCACATGTCACTCTGCATCTTCAGTATCCCCCATTCTTCTATGTTACAGGGCAACATCCGAGGTCAAATGCCTTTGTCTCCAGATCACCAGCTTCTTCTTCTGTCTCTCGGCTCCAACATATTTGGGGCAAGGTTCATCAAAGCCTTCGGAAGGTATCCTCTCCGCTCCAAGGAAACTGTTGACAAGCATCGGAGGTCGTGTTGCTTTAAGAAAGGTGATTTGGTTTGGCTCTCCACCAAAAACATCAAGGTCAGTCAGCCTACACAGAAGTTGGGTCCCAGATTTATTGGTACATTCCAAATTATCACAGGTGAACCCAGTAGCCACCAAACTTCAATTGCCCAACTCTCTCCGTATTAATAATACTTTCCATTGTTCTTTACTTAAACCGGTCTTCTCGTCAGCCAAGTTCAAATCTAGGTTCTTGCCCAGGCCTGCTTCAGTTATGGAATTCATTGTGGAGAAAATTTTGGACTTATTATCAAGGGGTCGTCTGCAATTCTTAGTCCACTGGAAGGGTTATGGGCCGGAGGAACGTTCTTTGGTTCTTGATACTGCATTACATGCTCCCAGGTTGAGAAGATATTTCTTTCAGGATTTTCCAGATAAACCAGGTTCTGGGGGGGTACTGTTACAAGTCAGGGTCACGACTTGACCCTTTCTGACAGCTTTCCCAGGCAGGACGGGGTTACTCATGTTGCTAGGCGATCGGCATGCCTCAGGAAGTGATGTCTCATCCACAGGTGCAGCTTGATTAAGTGCTGCAGCCTATTTATACTCACTGATCTATTGCACATGTGCCGACTATAGCATTGTCTGTGCATTTCATCAGCTTAGCTGCATGGGCAGCTTTTGTTTTCTCCATGATATTGCTTCCATTCGGCTTCCCAGGCGACACCAAGCAGCTCCCGGGCTGCCATCGTCCTCCACACGGTTTCCTAGCCGCATATAGCAGCCCCTGTGCTGCCAACGTTCACCATACGGCTTCCTAACCGCACCAAGTAGCTCCCGTGCTACCACCATTCTTCATTCGGCTTCTTAGCCGCTCCAAGCAGCTCCTATGCCGCAACATCGGCACCATCGCCGCAACATCGGCACAGCTGCCGCACCGTTGGCTCTCAAAGCCATTTCCAAAGTCTAGACTGTTTATCTACGGCTATTGCCGCAATATCGGCACCATCGCCGCAACATCGGCACAATTGCCATATCATCGATGCAATTGCCATCTCATCATTACCTGTATCAGCTCTAACTGTACACTTCATCTCTTGAATTCCCTTGTACCTCCGTGTAAGCCTCTAGTACCCCGAGCGAAAGTCCAGGCGGCCTCCTAAGTACCGGTGAACGTATCATAGGGCCTGATTCAGAGCTGAATCAGGGCCCTCCTCCCTGAAAATGGAGCGGCCTCCTGGCCGCTCGCATAGCTGTGGGTGCGAGCGTCCATGATGATGGTCGCGATGGTCTTGACCATCGCGACCATCGGGCTTGCGACAGAGACCCTGCGGTATTGTCTCGCTGCCGCAAGCCCTGGAGTGATTCTGGCACTATCAGAGCCAAAATCACTCCCACTGACATCACTAGTGATGTCAGTGGGGCCGGCATCAGACGGTAGGCGTTCCCATGGGAAAGCCTCCATCTGGCAGGCACGCCCCCGGCACGCCCACCAAAGGGGGCGTGCTGTCAATCAACATCGATAGCACGCCCCCTTTGGTGCGAGACCCGGAGCGATGGAGAGCTCCGTCGTGTGCATGCGCAGTGGGGGAACATCGACCCGCTTGCGAGCGTCCTGCCGCTCACGAGCGGGTCTGATTGTTATTGGTGAAGATCTTCCTACCCAGGTTCTAGGGGTCTCACATGGAGCAGGCAGTGGGATTCATAACACAGTTTATTTTATTAGCATTTGTATTTGATGCATTATTGGCGACTGTGTCCTCTTCATCAATAAAATTGTTCATTTCTACAACCCTTGACTGGATAAAGGCAAATAAGAGACATTCTTGTTATAGTGGTTACAGTGTTCTCCCCAGAATTTTTTTCCAGCCGGGTGGCATCCAAAAGTAGCCGGGTGGGGGCCTTCGCAATTATGCGCACGCCGGGAAAAAGGGTATCTCCCTTACCAATCCAGGCCGACAGGTCTCAGGCTGCTCCCCCACTGGCTCTCAGTCAAAAGTGTCCATTATGCAGTGCCCCCTGTATCTGTGCCCTTTATACAGTGCTCCCTGTAGTTTAGCTTTGCCCTTATGCAGAGCACCCTGGCTGAAGTAGTGCCCGTATGTAGTGCCCCCAGGCTTAAATAGTGCCCGCAGACTGGCCCCTTATGCAGTGCCCCCAGGCTGGCCCCTTATGCAGTGCCCCCAGGTTTAAATAGTGTCCCTTATGCAGTGAACCCAGGCTGGTCCCTTATGCAGTGCCCCCAGGTTTAAATAGTGTCCCTTATGCAGTGAACCCAGGCTGGTCCCTTATGCAGTGCCCCCAGACTGGTCCTGGCCCTGGTCCCAGCACAGTACTTACCTTTACTTGCTGGCCGGTTGCGCTCCCACTCCCGTTGCCTCGCGCTGACTGGATCTAACTAGATCCAGCAGGCGCGTGGGGCAGGCTCCTCACGTTGAGGATGGCATCATGACATCACCCGCGCAGTGCATATCTGAGAATGCTTGCCTCTGAAGCGATCGGAGGCTTCTTTAGCCTCCGGTCACTTCAGAGACCAGCGTTCCACAGCAGGGGTCGGGGGGTTGGCGGGCAAAGTGCCGGGCGGTAGGATGTTTCTGCCGGGCGATGCGCCCGCAGAAAACAACCTGGGGAGAACACTGCGTTATAGGTTAATTGTATGCTACTTTATTTATTTGTTGAGGGATCACGATTACCACCAGTAAGCTTCCGTGAATCTAATTCACTGTGCAATAGCCCCGTCCACCTGCTAGCATGCCTGTGACTTATGCACAACCTAGCCTGCTGGGTAGGTGGAGCTTCACTGATAGCGTCAAAACCAACTTTCCCTGCTAGCAGTGGATCGACTTACTGCCTATACACACCTGCTGCTGCTAGATGGCAAGCCTGCCAAACAACAAATATTAATACCACTTTTGCTATTCGTACCATAGTTCTGAACCATCCTGAGTTCAGCAGAATAGTCCTATTTGAGAGCTCTGTGACAAATAGGACTAAATTGTCCCAGTCGGGCAGTTTGAAATCCTGGAGTGGATAGCGGTGTTGCGGTGTGACAAAGAAATGAGCAAGAAAATAAAAAAAGCGAAAAATAGAGGCACAGAGATTAAAAGATAGAAAAAGAAAGACGACAGAGGAAGATACAAAGACGGTCAGTAAAAGGCAGCTATGTGAACATGAGGAGAGGAGTTGTCACGACCAGGGTCTCTCGGCATGGTAGTCGACGGGTAATACCTGTGAGGACGCTATGGCGAGGGGCGTCTGGTGGTGGCAGTGGTGCCTGGCGAAGAGCATTGGCTGTGCGTGGTTCTGTGGGGGCATACTGTCACTCTGGTCTGGTTAGGCCTGGGGGTGCTTCCATTCCGTTCTGGCATGGGCGCCGCCATCTTGTCTCCGGTCAGGTGACCTAGTTGCCCTATCCTGTTGTGTCACATGCTCCTCTCTGACCATTCACGGCTGAGCACTGGGGATTTAAGGGAGTTCAGAGCTCCTTTGCATTGCCAGTGCAACGTGTATCTCAGCGTAGCTGAGAGGGAGTTCTCTGTGCTTATCCTGTTCCTGTGAATTCGCTGTCTGCCTGTCAGCCCCTAGCTTCCGCTGGACTACCCCACTTCCTCCATCACCCTTGCCCATACCTGAGTGCCTGAGCCTGCTGACATCCTGCTCATTTGCCTTAGTTCACTGCCTGCATACCTGGCTTTCTATTTCCTGCATCACTACCTGTATACCTGCTTGATCATTTTCAGTCTGACTACCTGCACACCTGGACAGCTCTAATTGTTTCTGTCTGGACATTAACCCATTGCTCCCACCACAGAACTTTTGTGCACATTTATATATTCCTGGACTTTTATTTTCTGCCATAGTCTATGTCTACTCAAGCACATATTAAAAAACCTAGTTTTTTTATTCAAACCCGCTTCTGTGATCGCTCCTGCTACCACCCCGGGTCCACAAACAACCCAGAACATCACAGGAGTAAGTTGTGGTATGTCTCCAAAGCAGTCTCCCTGCAATTACATACAATGCATCTGGAAAGTATTCACAATGCTTCACTTTTTCCACATTTTGTTATGTTACAGCATTATTCCAAAATGGAATAAATTAATTTTTGTCCTCAATTCTACACACAATACCCCATAATGACAACGTGTAAAGTTTTTTTTGAGATTATTGCAAAATTGACTAAAAATAAAAAAAACACTAAGAAATCGCATGTACATAAGTATTCACAGCCTTTGCCATGAAGCTCAAAATAGAGCTCAGGTGCATCCTGTTTCCACTGATCATTTTTGAGATGTTCCTACAGCTTAATTGGAGTCCACCTGTCGTAAATTCAGTTGATTGGACATGATTTTGAAAGGCATCCACATGTCTATATAATGTCCCACAATTGACAGTGCAGGTCAGAGTACAAACCAAGCATGAAGTCCAAGGAATTGTCTGTAGACCTCCAAGACAGGATTGTCTCGAGGCGCAAATCTGGGGAAGGGCACACAAAAATATCTTCTACTTTGAAGGTCCCAATGAGCACAGTGGCCTCCATCAGCCGTAAATGGAGAAAGTTCGGAACCACCAGGACTCTTCCTAGAGTTGGCCGGCCGTCTAAACTGAGCGATTGGAGAAGGGCCCTACTCAGGGAGGTGACCAAGAACCCAATGGTCACTCTGTCAGAGCTACAGCATTCATCTGTAGAGAGAGGAGAACCTTCAGGAAGCCACTCCTTAGTAAAAAGCACATGGCAGCTCACCTGGGAGTTTGCCAAAATGCACCTGAAGGACTCTCTGGCCTGATGAGACACAGATTGAACGCTTTGGTGTGAATGCCAGGCGTTTTGTTTGGAGAAAACCAGGCACCGCTTATCACCAGGCCAATACCAGCCCTACAGTGAAGCATGGTGGTGGCAGCATCATGCTGTGGGGATGATGTTTTTCAGCGCCAGGAACTGGGATACTAGTCAGGATAGAGGGAAAGATGAATGCAACAATGTACAGAGACATCCCGAATGAAAACCTGCTCCAGAACGCTCTTGATCTCAGACTGGGGCGACTGTTCATATTCCAGCAGGACAATGACCCTAAGCACACAGCCAAGATATCAAAGGAGCTTCAGGACAACTCTGTGAATGTCCTTGAGTGGCCCAGCCAGAGCCCAGACTTGAATCCAATTGAACATCTCTGTAGAGATCTGAAAATGGCTGTGCACCGACGCTTCCCATCCAACCTGATGGAGCTTGAACGGTGGTTCAAAGAGGAATGGGCGAAACTGCCCAAAGATAGGTGTGCCAAGCTTGTGGCATCATATTCAAAAAGACTTGAGGCTGTAATTGCTGACAAAGGTGCATCAGAAAGTATTGAGTAAAGGTTGTGAATACTTATGTACGTGTGATTTCTTATTTTTTTATTAAATTAGCAAAAATAGCAAAAACTTTACAAGTTGTCATTATGGGGTATTGTGTGTAGAATTTTGAGGACAAAAATTAATTTATTCCAATTTGGAATAAGGCTGTAACATAACAAAAGGTGGAAAAAAGTGAAGCGTTGTGAATACTTTCCGGATGCACGGTATAGAATGTGGGATGCGGTCAGATTCCAGATGTCAGGGATTCCAGCGTTCAGAATGCATTTCCTGGCATCCCAAAGGTAAGTAATGGGGTTAGGGGGAGGGTTAGGGACTAGGGGGAGGGTTAGGCTGTGGGAGGTGTTAGGTATAGGCTGCGGAGAGGGAGGGTTAGGCTTACTTACTAGGCGTCAGGATTGTAGCCTAGTCAGGATGCCAGTGTCAGGCTTCTGACCGCCGAGATCTTGAGCTCCAGCATCCTGTACCCATCCCATAGAATGTGTAGTTTTTACTGTGCTTCCTTCCATGCAGAGAGCATAGTAGAACTACTTGCATATTTTTAAAAACGGGAAACTGAGATTTATGGGAGGTGTCAAATCCTAACTTAATTTTAGTAGATTTACCAGAGTCCCTTCAGTGGACATCAATCACTGACTTTCAATCACTGAGAGGGAAGGAGACAGATTGAGTATTAAAATAAATAAAAAAAATAAAAAAACCATGACTGGCTAAGAAATGTGAATTTTTTTTTTTAAATCAAGCCACTTTACCTCAACAGATGTGACTCCTGGCTGCTGACCAATAAGAACAGTGCCCTCCTCCTCTAGACGTGCAATGCGTTGATCTCTGATGATAGCCTGGCTTCTTACAAGGGGAGACACATCCAACAGCCAATCGTTACCCAAAAGGTATGTCAGCTGACGGCTGCCATCTAAGGAATGAGCCACAAAGTAGGCAAGAAAGCGCACTTGAGCCCTCTGGTACGGAGGACGACAACTCTGATCGCCAAGATCTGATGCAGCTCTGTGATCTCTGTTTTCATCTTGAGTATGACCCAAAGACCTAAGAGAAAGGCAGTCTGTTACGGCAGATGTTTAATTCTATGAAATTAAATGTTCACTGTACAATGACACAATAAATCCAGTTAAAGCAACCTGCACGGTTCCTGCTGATATCGGTTCTAATATATCTAAAATACCTAAATGCTGTATACACAAAGAGATACTAATTACATTTGCAAGGCATTCAGTAAGGAGTATCAGAAGTGTTTAGTGAAATTAACCTCCTCTGTATGGAAGAGCCAATGAATAGCAAATGTTCAGCTTAAAATATATAAACAAACTATTAAATAAAGTGGAATTGTCCTATATATCTAGTGAATTGGTAGAGATAGAATAGCTTGCGCTAAACTTAATACAACTGTAAATACAATTTGTGGTTCTTAAAATTCAGGTTGCATGCATATTTAAATTCACTGGTCCTTTAATTATCCATATGAATGGCAATAAAACATTTTAGAACTGCCTCACCGCATATATAAGTACAGACTAATACATCCACATGAGGGGGACTCAATTGAACGTGAACAAATTCTGCTCACACCTCCAAAGACTGCAAGTATGATCAGGCTATGGCGGAGATTTATCAAAAGAGAGAGAAAAGAGAGAGAGAAGAGAGAGAGAAGAGAGAGAGAAGAGAGAGAGAAGAGAGAGAGAAGAGAGAGAGAAGAGAGAGAGAGAGAAGAGAGAGAGAGAGAAGAGAGAGAGAGTACCAGCCAATCAGCTTCAGTCATTCAAACACAGCCACATTTGCTAAAGCAATATAGACTCTGTATCAACTGACCAGCTCTGCCGATGTATTGGTAGGATATAGAGCGCTATATGCCAAACCCAAGGGAGAGGTATATAGAGAGACAGACCAACCCTCTGAGACCAACAGATTCAGTAGTACACGCCGTAATGCTAACTACGAGCATCTCACACACGAGGTGGTCAAATATAGCAAGCCAGATGCAGGAATCCGTACCTGAAAGTTTGCGTCTGAGGGGAGCGCCCATCTCCCCATGGCTGCGATTTTTATGGCCGGGTACGCTGGCCTCACGGTAGCAAAATGTTGACTAGTGCATCTTACCACTCGTCCATGGCGACAGACGATATGGACCCGGTCGCCCCAGTGAGGACACGTTACACGAGTCCTTCACCTGCAGCAGCCTCCGATGCATCTCTACACCGGAGGCCAGGACTGCCACATACTATTCCCTTAAAGGAATCGCTTACCTGACATCTCTGTGATCCGACTACAGTCCAGACCTCAGCAAAAGCCTCTAGCTAAGACAAGCCTAGACCTGCCGAAAACCTCAGGGCATGTAGCGGTACTGGCGTTTCGGCGTTGGTGGAGGAGTCGTGGTGCATGAGTCATTCTCAGCACCTGGTTCCGCTAAACTCTGAAGTTAAAAAACTAAGGTAGATCATAAAAGAAAAAAAGCCTTGGACTGCCTATACAGTCCCGCTGTATAACAGGTGACTGGTCTTGCCGCGCACCAAACAAAAAACTGAATACCTGTAGCAGAGGGCAGATATAGGGAGGAGGACCAGTGCATGCTGGGAGCCCCAAAGCTTTAGCTGTTTGGTCCATTTAAGCGTTCCAACTACATACCCCAGGGTAGTTCCTGTGGGCCCTATTGACCCTGAAGAGATAGAGTAGAATTTAGATATATATATATATTTTTTTTTTAGGGGTGTGCACCGGCCACTTTTCGTGTTTTGGTTTTGGATCTGGATCTTTCTTCGTGTTTTGGATCTGGATTGGTTTTTGCCAAAACCACCCTTCCGTGTTTTGGGTTCTGGGTTTTGTCTTTTTATGCTTTTTTAAAAAAAAAATACAGATCCAAAACAGCTAAAATCACAGAATTTGTGGGTTTTTCTGCTCCTATGCTATTATTAACCTCAATAACCTTAATTTCCACTCATTTCCAGTCTATTCTGAACACCTCACAATAGTGTTTTTATATCCAAAAGGTTGCACCGAGGTAGCTGGATGACTATGCTAAGAGATACCAGTGGGCAGCACAAACACGTGGCCCATCTAGGAGTGACACTGCAGTGGCAGACAGGATGGCAGTTTGAAAAACTTGGCCCCAAACAGTACATAATTCAAAGAAAAAAAAGAGGTGCAAGATGGAATTGTCCTTGGGCCATCCCACCCACCCTTATGTTGTATAAACAGGACATGCACACTTTAACAAACCAAACATTTCAGCGCCAGGGTCTGCCACACGACTGTGGCTGAAATGATTGGTTCGTTTGGGCCCCCACAAAACAAGCTGGCAATTAATGTGTCCCTGCACAAACTGGCTCTACGGAGGCAAGATGTCGTCCTCATCCTCCTCATCCACCGATTCCTCACCCTCTTCAGTGTTGTGTACATCCTCATCCTCACATAGTATTAATTCGTCCCCGCTGGAATCCACAACCACAGGTCCCTCTGTACGTTCTGGAGGCTGGTCTCCCTGGAAGAGTTGATAATTCATTTTATGAACATCAACTTCTCCACATTTTGTGGAAGCAACCTCCTACGCCTTTCGCTGACAAGGTTCCCGGCTGCACTAAATACTCTTTCGGAGTACACACTGGAGGGGGGGGGGGGGGCAACTCAGGTAAAATAGAGCCAGTTTGTACAGGGACCTCCAAATTGCTTCTTTTTCCTGCCAGTACAGGTACGGACTGTCTGACATGCCTACTTGGATGCTGTCACCGATGTAATCCTTTAACAGACAGACGCACGCTTGTTGCTGCTGCTTTGAGGATGCAGGTGGAATCTAGACGGGATTTGGAACCGGGGACACACTACCTCCATCAATTGTCTAAATCCCACTGCACTAATGGCGGATACCGGACGCACGTCTAACACCAACATAGCAGTCAAGGCCTCAGTTATACGTTTTGCTTCAGGATGACTGCTGTCGTACTTCATCCTCATCGCTAGGGACTGTTGGAGGGTCAATTGTTTAGTAAAAGTAGTGATGTTCCTACTTCCTCTCTGGGATGATGAACAACTCCCAGCAGCAGCAACAGCACTAGGAGGAAGTGGTTCTTGATCTTTCCCTATTTTATTTTTAATCGGAGAAAGTTTGGTCCTCCATTTATGTTATATTGATATATACGTGCGGCTAAGGCGCACACACAGAAAATATTTTTTTATTTTTGCTGGAGAGTAGTGCATTTTGTGGGTTACACCACCCTTTAAGAAATGAGCCAGCCGGCTCTTTACTTATGGGACACAGGCGCACGCTTGGCGCTGCTCCTTTGTTGATGCACGTGCAGCCACAGTGCACACAATTCACAAACACAGAAAATATTTTTTTATTTAGTTTGGAGTGTACTTGGTCGGTTACAGCACCCTTTAACGGTCAAGCCAGCCGGCCCTTTACTTATGACACAGGCGCACGCTTGGCACTACTTTGTTGATGCACGTGCGGCTACTGCGCACACAATTCACAAACACAGAAAAAATATATTTTTTTTAACACTTGGGGGGAGCACCCCTGACGAACAGAGCACCCCCTGGACAACACTACAGCACCCCTTTAGGACTGGGACACTGCACAGGACTTTGGAGTGGACACAGCCCCTATGGACAACAACAGCACAGCGCAGCACAACACTACTCTGCACTACACTACACAGCCCTAACTCCCACCCTCCCTCTTCACTGTCCACAGCCGAGTGAGAAAATGGCGCCGACGCGGGTACCTTATATAGGATCCAAAACCCGCGAGATCCGGAAGGCGGGATGATGACGATTTGCCTCGATTTCAGATCCGAGTCAGGCGGGAAAAGTCGAGCCCGACTCGGCTCGGCCTCGGATCGGGGGTGTTCGGATTTCAGAAATCCGAACCCGCTCACCCCTAACACACACACAAAAGATACAGTCAGGTGCATAAATATTGGGACATTGACAGAATTTTCATATTTTGGCCTCTATTCACCACCACAATGGCTTTGAAATGAAAAAAAAAACCAAGATGTGCTTTAACTGCAGAATTTCTGATTTAATTTGAGGGTAATTACATCCAAATCAGGTGAACGGTGTAGGAATTACAACGGTTTCTATATGTGCCTCCCACTTTTTAAGGGGCCAAGAGTAATGGGACAAACTAAACAATTCTAATGGAGCATACACACGGTCAGATTTGTCAGATGAACGATTGAACAATTTTACCAAAGTTTTGAACGATTTGAACGATTGAACGATTTTTGACTGCATTGAAATGAATGGAATCGTCCAAGTCTGACTGCAAACCCATCAGATGTCAGATATCGTTATCTGACAAACGGGAACGCGCATCGTTCATCGTCCAGGCAAGTCAGATATGTCAGATTTTCCTTCAGATATGAACGACTGAACGATTTTAAAATAGTTATCGTTCAGATCTGAAGGAAAAATCTGACCGTGTGTATGCACCATTAATCTAACTTTCACTTTTTAATACTTTGTTGCAAATCCTTTGCAGGTAATTACAGCCTGAAGTCTGGAACGAATAGACATCACCAGACGCTGGGTTTCATCCCTGGTGATGCTCTGCCAGGCCTCTACTGCAAATGTCTTCAGTTCCTGCTTGTTCTTGGGGCATTTTCCATTCAGTTTTGTCTTCAAGTGAAATGTATGCTCAATAGGATTCAGGTCAGGGGATTGACTTGGCCATTGCATAACATTCCACTTTTTAGCCTTAAAAAACTCTTTGGTTACTTTTGCAGTATGCTTCGGGTCATTGTCTACTGTGGAGCGCTGTCCAATGAGTTCTGAAGCATTTGACCGAATAGGAGCATATAATATTACCCGAAACACTTCAGAATTCATTTTGCTGCTTTTGTCAGCAGTCACATCATCAATAAATCCAAGGGAACCAGTTCCATTGGCAGCCATACATGCCCACGCCATGACACTACCACCACCATGCTTCACTGATGTTTTGGATCATGAGCAGTTCCTTTCCTTCTCCATACTATTCTCTTCCCATCACTCTGGTACAAGTTGATCTTTGTCTCATCTGTCCATAGGATGTTGTTCCAGAACTGTAATAGCTTTTTTAGATTTTGTTTGGCAAACTCTAATCTGGTCTTCCGGTTTTTGTGGCTGACCAATGGTTTACATCTTGTGGTGAACCCTCTATATTCACTCTTGTGAAGTCTTTTCTTGATTGTTGACTTTGACACATATACACCTACCTCCTGGAGAGTGTTCTTGATTTGGCCAACTGTTGTGAAGGGGTTTTTCTTCACAAGGGAAATAATTCTTCCGTCATCCACCACAGTTATTTTCCGTGGTCTTCCGGGTCTTTTGGTGTTGCTGAGCTCTCCGGTGCGTTCTTTCTTTTTAAGAATGTTCCAAACAGTTGATATGGCCACACCTAATGTTTTTGCTATCTCTCTGATGGTTTGTTTTGATTTTTCAGCCTAATGATGGCTTGCTTCACTGATAGTGACAGCTCTTTGGATCTCATATTGAGAGTCGACAGCAACTGATTCTAAATGCAAATGTCACACCTAGAATTAACTCCAGACATTTTACCTGCTTAATTGATAATGAAATAACAAGGAATAGCCCACACCTGTCCATGAAATAGCTTTTGAGTTGATAGTCCCATTACTTTTGGCCCCTTAAAAAGTGGGAGGCACATATAGAGACCGTTGCAAGTCCTACACCGTTCACCTGATTTGGATGTAATTACCCTCAAATTAAATCAGAAAGTCTGCAGTTAAAGCACATCTTGTTTGTTTCATTTCAAAGCCATTGTGGTGGTGAATAGAGGCCAAAATATGAAAATTCTGTCAATGTCCCAATATTTATGCACCTGACTGTATAATCATGCCAGACTACAGACATGGAAAAACAAAACAAAAAAACTTTGGAGGTCTCAATCCAAACTTTTTGTTCTCACCCACAAATTTGCGAGAGATGTGATGTATATCCTCCGATAAGTTCCAATATCTGTTCCAACACTGTGGCCAGTAGTGATCGAGGCGTAGCTTTGGCTTCTAGTGTAGATGCAGCTGCACGGAAGGAGGTGGTCCCGGGGTTCCCCTGGCTGGACAAAACAGCGGCTGCTCATGGAGACATGCCAGCTTTGCTCGGACAGGTGGGAGATACAGCAGCAGCAACAGCCAGCTTTCAGGAGCCGTGGCTGCTGCTTCCATAGAGGACGCGGCTGCAAGGTGGGGGGTTATGCCGGCTTCCCGATCACTGCTAGGGTAAGCAATGCTGAACTTATTGATTAACACATGTGCTGATTTAAATGAATGTATGCCTCTAAGATGATTTGCTTTTTCTGCCTTAATTAAGAAGAAATCAGATATGTTCTCTTCAAGACTGTGACAGGAAAGGCTGGCTCACAAGATAAGACAAGCAACGCTTACTTTTCTACTGAAGAGGAACATGCTGACAGACCACAACCTTTTATCTGATTTCTAACTAAAAACTGCTTTTTGCATATGACCATATAAATAAACTAATTAATTTACGAATATGTACACCCTTAGGGCAAGAATTGATTGGACATTACTATGCTTCAGGAAATATGTTTAATTGGTTGCTTGCAAAATGTACACCTTCAATTTAAGGGTATTAATAAAAGGTAACCAGGAAGTAACAAGGCTCTTCTTGAGTTGATTTGAACTTTACTGGGTGTTAAGTCCATATCTCTCTCGTCGGCCGACTGATAGAAGTCATCAAGACAGAATTTCCTAAGCTTGGCAGCTGAACAATACCCTGACATTCTTCTGGGGGCTAGCAGTCCGGGATCCAGCTACTCCACGTGCACTGATCAGATACCACTCTGACTCTTGGGAACAGCAGAATCATACCCGGGTGAGTGCCATTTTTTTGCCTCCATCTTTCTGCTCTTCCTAAGTAAGGCATGGGATCAGTGGGTATGAGGTACTGATTTCTCGAACCCTAGCAAATTCTGTCTTCTATAGAAGTATAAGTTGTTGTCAGCAGAGTGTGTATGATGAAAGGTGTGTGCTTGGATATGTACAGAACTGAGATGTAAATAAATGAATGTCTTTAAAAGTACAGCCAAAGACTGCAGTTTCCATCTGTTATTAAAGGCTTGTCCTGTCTTTTGGAACATGCAACTCCTGGGCTGACTATTCATTGACTTCATAGCTCTCAGTTCTTGCTTGAAGTGACACGGAGTGCCTTACTCACGAGGGAAGTGGGTAAGCACCAGAGAACCGTGCCCCTTGCGTGTTTAGAAGCACCTGCAGTTCTCAGTGTCTGACCGAGTCAGGTGTTTGTCTAATTATTTGTATATGCTACCAGGACACTTCCAATGCCGTGCAGCCAGGATATAGACATAGTGCTGATAGTCTTAGCCTGCATAGCGGGACCGGCCATCTTAATAACACTACTCTGCTTATTGTGAATGTGGAAGACACTCAGCAACACATCATCATCTAATTAGGACCCAACCACACCCACATAACACTCTAAGCATCAGGAGAGAATCTGGCCATGACAGAAGCTCCTGAGGTTTAGTAATAGTGTGTGTAGTAGCACTTGCAGTAACATTACTGTTGTACTGTTTGTGGGAACTGAGGACAGGAATTTTGGGTATAAAAAGAGTTTTACATGACCCAAACAGTCACGCTTAAATTGAAGTGCAAGGACTGTACAGGGGTTCTGTTATTACAGAACAGCAGGACATCCCTGCAACCAAGACTGACCGGAGTGTTAGCCAAAGAAACCCCAGTAGGGCTATACTGTGAAGATAGTTTCACAAGGACTAGTGTAGGTGTCTATCATAATTGGCACAAACGTAACTGACATAGTGTATTTACAAGGGAGGGTGGGTGAGGATTGGAGGCAGTTAGTATCCACACTGCCCAGAAATATAGCAAGCAAACAAGCGCCAGTGGTTTGACCTAAGATATCCAAAAAACCCCTCAAAGGCCAAGCTTTGGCAGCTGCTTTGCCAATTACCGAGAGCACTGAGGGTGCTGCACAACACAGACACCCTTTAGATTACATTGTGTAAACTGCACAGGAACGCTGGTGTTACAGACCACTAGGTGGTGCCCGCTTCCAGAATTATCAGCGGTACCTAAAAGTACCCCCAAAGGAATCTACATTGAAAAAACAGATTGTATGCTTGAGAAAGCCTTTATCATAATAGTGGGAACACATACTAGGAATCTGTCATATTTACAGACACTTCAGGGCCAAGATTGGCAGCTAATTTGTAGGAAGATTCCTAGGAATGTTTGTTCAGAATCTGCACCTTTAGTCTGCCCCAGAGTAAGAATACCAGATCCAAGTATAGAGTTTGACGCGAAAATTTCCCAAATTTTAAAGAGGAACCCCAGTGGAGTACATTAATTAAGGAACCTTCAAGACATCTCTAGTATTGACTAGGAGCCGGCAACCCAAGGTGTAATACAGTCATAGGGGCTCAAGGTAGTAAAGGTAGGGCAGAATTAGAACCACAAAGTCCTGAGGAGCTAGTCAGAGATAAAGAAGGAAGAAGTGCACTTAAAGACATACAGAGGATACTCCAGAAAGCTGGGATGCCCAAGCATGGATCTTTAGACCCAATAAGGTGCAAAACTTTTGCAAGAGAGCAAAAGAACTTGGATCAAGCATAAGGGATATATGAAATCAGGTGAACTCATGGACAAGGGTAGCAAAGCAGGTTCAGAAAGGTGAGGAGGCATTAATTGAAGAAGCGGGAGAAATTTTAGAAGACTGTGGACCTAATCCACCATCCGCATCACCACCTTCAGCAGGATCACACACACCCCCTGCACCCACAGTACCTCCTATCAGGCTTAACAGGAGAGAGGGACAATGGCTGGTAGGGCCAGCCCCACTTAAGTCTTTGTACCCCACAATTCCAGAAGTAATGGGAACAATTCCCAGGGCAGGTAGGAAATGCGCATACTGTGAACTTTGCATACCACCTGCCTACAATATTTGCCCTTATTGTCACAATCCAGTTCCAGAGAGAGGGGAACCATGTAATCCAGATCCCCCTCAAACAACATCTGGAGTCTCATACAGTACCCCAACCACACCCCAAGGCCAGTCCCTTTTTCAAAGAGCATTGGGATCAATCCCTTGGAACAGTTTAACAAGTCCTTTACAGTCTTATGTGGGGAACAGAGTCTCCCATAAACAAAGTCTGTAAGAAAGCAATGAGTGGGCGGGTTACTGAGCCATGTGACTGCTCTTATTGTAGAGAACCAGAATCTTATTTTGTGTAAGATGCAGTACCACCACCATACCAAAGAGACCCAGCAGGGGTTTTTCCAGTGATAGTTCAGAGAGTCCTTGAACCAGACCTTGCCCACCCAGGACAGAACATCGTAGTAAGAACACAGGTCCAACACAAGCCCTGGACTGCCAGGGAACTGGTTAATATTGTTGCTAAAGCTCCAGACCCTAGAAAGAACCCCATCCATGGCTTACCACAGGTTCATGGAAAGATTAGTATCTGTGTGGGGAGCTGTGTGGGTGGATCTGGAAAAAATCTGCAGGATGACTATAGGGAGAGGCAGCTTGGGAGAGATTCTGGCTCTGCCAGCCAATGCCCCTGTAGTAGACCCTCCTGGAGTAGGGGACAGACAGAACCCAGAATCAGGACCACTCTTTGTTACTAGAGTAAAAGTGTGGTGTGAATTGCAGCAGCAATGTATGCCTGCGGTGCCAGAAGCAAGGCAAAGAGTAGGACAATCAGTTAAGGAATATTAACCCATCAATCACACCTAGACAGGGGGTTTGAGGATGACAATGAGATGCACCAGTGGATGCTCAGAACCTCCTTTTTAGGGGGATTGTTAGAGAATCTCAGAGTAGAGCTATACCAGAAAAAAAACAGAGGCAGGTACCATGACATTGTCAGCTGTACTTGAGTTTTTGAGAGCAATTGAGGATCAAAATGAAGAAAAAAAGACAAAAGCTAAAAATCAACCACAGAGGGTTACAGTCCACGTGGTACAGGAAGGGGGTTACAGACCCAAAAATCAGCCTAGGGCAAACAAAAAGGTTAGCCCAGAAGAGATGAAAAAGAAAGGATTAGGTTTCTTTTGTCAAAAAGCAGGACACCTGAAAAGGGATTGTCAGAAGTATAAACAGTGGCTAGAGAATAGGCCAGTGTTGGCTAACCTTGACACTCCAGCTGTTGTGGAACTATATATCCCAGCATGCCCTGCCACAGTTTTAGCATGCCCTAATAGCAAAACTGTAGCAGTGCATGCTGGGTTATGTAGTTCCATAACAGCTGGAGTGTCAAGGTTAGCCAACACTGGAATAGGCCAACAGAATCAGACAATGCCCACATGTACACTGCATAGGAAACAGGCCCTCCAGTGTCACGCCCTCAATTGGATACTGCCGTGAATGGATCGCAAATGCATCATGGCTAATGTAGCCATTATATGATGCCCTGACAGACTCAACAGATAAAAAGGTTAGTCTCACTGTACAGCAGAAGCAGGCTTTCCAAAATATCAAGACAGTGGTATCCCAGGCACCGGCTTTAGGCTTACCAAGGTATGACATACCTTTTATGCTTTTCTGCCATTAGAGGGAGAGGCATGCACAAGGAGTACTAGTGCAGGAACATGGAGGTAAACACAGACCTCTTGCATATTATTCCCTGCAGCTTGATAGCATAATAAAAGGAGCCCCCTCTTGCATCCGAGCTGTAGCAGCAGCTGCTCTTCTTAAAGACAAGGCTGCAGATTTAGTTCTGGACCACCACTTAATAGTGCAAGTCCCACATTATGTTACAGAAATTCTAAACCAAGCCAGAACTAAACATTTATGTGCAGCAAGACTTACAAAGTATGAGCTGGCACTCTTGAGCCCTGCAAATATCACAATCAAGAGATGCACAGTGTTGAATCCCGCTACACTGCTCCCAATGCAGGATTCAAGAGAGAGGAAGGAAGGGAGTACAAACACATCTGATGATACTCTTGAGACAGATCCAGATGAGTGTAGCACAGGTAAAGATCAAGATACACTTACAAAACAAAATTTTTCCCAACATAATTGTTTGGAATTAATGAAATCTGAAATGCAGGAGCTCGCTAATGTTACTGATATACCACTCCAGATTCCGATTGGGAGCTATTTGTTGATGGCTCCAGGTATTACCACAATGGATCCCCAAGAGCAGGGTATGCTGTCACTACTCTGGAAGAGGTACTGATTCAGAAACCACTCCCACCTTCCTGTTCAGCACAGGAAGCGGAGTTGAGGACACTCACTGAGGCATGTATAATGGCTGAAAATCAGACAGGAAACATACACTGACTCCAGGTACTCCTGGGGGGTCGCACACGATTTCGGCCCCATTTGGAAGAGTAGGGATTTCATGGGAGCGGCTGGTAAAAAAATTAAGCATGATGCTCTCATTAGGTCATTGTTTGCAGCCTTGCACCTTCCCACCAGAGTGGTGATAATCAAGGTGCAGGCACATACAAAGGAGAATACGGCTGAAGCCAGGGGTAATGCCAAAGCTGATGCTGCAGCCAAACAAGTGGCCCTGATAGAAGTACCAGCCCTATATGGTATAGAAACTGACACAGCAGATTGTTCTCTTTTTGTACTAACAGATATACAGACCCCGATGCAGTTTCAGGAACAGGTACTGACAGGTGAGAAAAAGGGCTGGGAAAAAGAGGAAGCCACTTGTGAGAAGTTATGGAGGAAAGGAGACAGGTGGTGCCTCCCCAGGGCCTTATATCCCCTCATGGCTCAGCTGGCCCATAGCCCAGTGCATAACTCGAAGAAGTCTATGTCAAATACAGTCTCCCAGCATTGGATAGCACCAAGCTTTAATGCAGCAGCTACCGCTTATGTGGCTGCCTGCTTGGTGTGTGGAAAACACAATCCAGGACAGACCGTTAAGACACCACAGAAACATACACCCAGGCCATTGTACCCGTTTCAGAGACTGCAGATTGACTACATTCAGTTACCCAGGGTGGGGACATATGAGTATGCCCTTGTTTGTATGGATTTATTCAGTAATTGGCCGGAAGCTTTTCCAGTTGCCAAGGCTACCACCAAAACGACAGCAAAGAAACTGATTAGTGAAGTGATCTGTAGGTATGGGTTACCAGAGACCATTGAATCAGATCGAGGATCACACTTCACTGGAGAGGTAATGCAACACATAATGAAAGATATGGGATAGAGCAAGCTTTCCACGTCCCCTACCGACCGCAGGCCAGTGGGCGTGTCGAGAGATTAACAGGAAATTTAAAACTAAAGATCCAGAAAATGATAGCTGAAACAGGCAAAACATGGGTTGATTGTCTACCAGTGGCATTGTATTCAGTTAGGACAACACCCAGTAAGTAGCACAAACTGTCACCATATGAATATTGTTTCTCAGTGCACCAAGGTTAGGGTGTTATTTTCCACAGCAGCTCCAGCATAATCATGCAGACTTAACTGAATATGCAGCTGCTCTATGTAAACAGGTGGTTAACACCCATTCTCTAGTTTTCTCCTACCTTCCAGACCCAGTTCCACACTCTCTTGAACCAGGCGATTGGGTCTATACAAAGAAACACGTGAGAAGACCGCTAGAACCAAGGTTCGAAGGTCCATTCCAGGTCCTATTAACCACACCTACCTCAGCAAATCTTGGAGGACAAACTACGTGGATCCACGCTTCGCATTGCAAGAAACTCACAGTCAAGCTGGAACTAGCACAATGAATCCTTTTATGTGGTTGTCAGTGTTTGTAAATGTGATTATGATGAGTACATGGTCCCAAAGTAAGAGTAATCTCAGCACAGCAGCTCAATATAACAGATTGTTGGATATGCACACATTCACCGCTTTCCTCAAAGACCATGAATTGGGTGGCAGTGCCCTTAACATTGGAAGAAGTTATATCTGTCAACTTCTTTTCCTTACTGCCAGTCACAAAAGCAAAATATGTTACTAGATCTGTACCCTTACTGACTGGTTTGCTAGGCAGGAATGTAAGCTTTTGCTTTTCAGTGCCCCCTATCACCTATATGCAGGATATGCATGGATGGAATCATCAGATACAATTGACTGATGGATCAGTTGTAAAACCAAAAATAAGGTCTCTTGGCCAGGTTAAGTGTAAAGAGGCCACATTCAGGTTTAAGGACCTAACAGAAATAGGCCTCCCACTTCTCTTGACTCGCCCTATGCAGATAAACCCCTCCTGGCAATAGATGGCTGCAACAAAACAGGCATACCATCTATAGGAGCATGGGTGCAGGGTGAGATACCTGAATATTGGAATACATCCACCTGTAAGGCGAATTCCACCAGCTTGAACCCAAATATGACGATGGTGAAACCTTTCTTCTATTTCCTCACTCAAACAATGGTGGGACATGCCTCTAGTACTCTCCCTGACAATATATATTATTTGTGTGGAAGACATGCATATGAATGGTTACCATATGGGGGTTTTGGAAATTGTACACTGTGTTATCTATTACCTCCTACTTATTATGTAGAACAGATACACCCCACCTGCTTAAAACAATGGAATTTCAAGGAACATTCAGTTATAAGGGGGGAAGTCCAGCCAGCTAGTAAGGCCAGTCAAGACAATCACATTACCATGGGTGCTGTATCAAAAAGGTATTCTATTATATCATGGATCTAGCTAACCTCATTGATAACATAACCAATTTATATGATGATAATTTCAGATTAATGTTGAGAGAACTCCAAATGATAAAGAATTACTAGCACATAGATTGGAGATAAATTATCTGACAGCCAAAGAAGGAGGAATGTGCATGATCGTGAAAGAGGCTTGCTGCAATTATACAAATCAGACCTATGAAATTGAGGAAGCCATTCAGCAACATTTAGACAAGGTCCAAGAGCTAAAGAGACAGTTTGCCAAGGACCACACAGAGGAGCCATGGTTTAGTACGTCATGGTTCTCTTGGTTAAACCCAGCTAATTGGTTCAAAGGAGTAGGCATTGCTCTGTACGCCACATATAGAATGATTAATTGCCTATTTGAGAAATGTAAGAAGAAACCTGTAACAGTAGCTTTAACAGCAGTGGAAAAGATGCCCTTGCATGCCACGGTGACTTGGTGTCCTAGATGTAGGAAAAAGAACCCAGTCACAGCAAGGAACAGCTGTGTTTATTGTAGTCATGTGCTGTATGTCTAAATATGTGTTAACGCAGTTATAGTAATTAGAACCCCTCTAGCTAGACTTGTGATAGGGGGCAATAACGTGGTATCAAATGATTATTATCTTTAAGATTGTCATGCAAGGTAAAGTAGGTACCATCAAAACGACCTATTGCAATCATATCACAAGTATAGGGACAAGTGTTAATTAATGTTAAAAAGAGGGGAAATATTAGGGTAAGTGATGCTGAATTTATTGATTAACACATGTGCTGGTTTAAATGAATGTATGCCTCTAAGATGATTTGCTTTTTCTGCCTTAATTAAGAAGAAATCAGATATGTTCTCTTCAAGACTGTGACAGGAAAGGCTGGCTCACAAGATAAGACAAGCAACGCTTACTTTTCTACTGAAGAGGAACATGCTGACAGACCACAACCTTTTATCTGATTTCTAACTAACTACTGCTTTTTGCATATGACCATATAAAATAAACTAATTAATTTACTAATATGCACGCCCTTAGGGCAAGAATTGATTGGACATTACCATGCTTCAGGAAATATGTTTAATTGGTTGCTTGCAAAATTTACACCTTCAATTTAAGGGTATTAATAAAGGTAACCAGGAAGTTACAAGGCTCTTCTTGAGTTGATTTGAACTTTACTGAGTGTTAAGTCCATATCTCTCTCGTCGGCCGACTGATAGAAGTCATCAAGACAGAATTTCCTAAGCCTGACACTGACGACAGTGATCGGGACACAGCAGCAGCCGTGGCTACCAGGAGCCATGGCTGCTGCTTTTATGGAACACACAGCTGCCCTTGCAGCCGTGTCGGGAGGTGGTACCGCCGGATACCCGATCACTGTGGCCAGCAGGGATCGGGACCCAAAGGAGGGGGAGCCGCGGGTGTAGAGGGACCAACATAATGAGCAATTCTGACTGGTTGCATCAGATGCGACCAGGTTAGGAAAAGTCCAGTCTGGTATGGTCGCATCTGATACGACCGTGCCAGGCAAGTGGTTAAAAGAGGTTGCAAGTCTACACTCAATCCTGGAGCCAGACCAGACTTGGATATTGTTCCTTTAGAATTGTTTCTTAATTCTTTTAATTTCCATCAATAGGAGACCTCAGCAGACCTCCATCTCCTGGTGGAGTAGAGACGGAAATGAGCAGCGCCAAGAGGTGTAGCATAGCAACTTTCTCTTTAAAACTGTCATCTGCACTGCAGATGCAGCGAGACACCACTCAATCTGTATCAAGAGACACCGGGCTGAAACCGTACCATACAGGAATTAGAATTAAACAGTTACAAAATCGCAGATAAGGTACAACGGATCTTGGTGCGAAAAAAAGCTGCAGCTGCTGCATTGTAGAACTTCGTACACAGATTCAGACTCATTGATACAGAGATGTATAAGTGTATCACATTAAATCAGTAGTGTTTCATGGAGTTTTGTTGCATCGCATTGCGACTAGGATGCACTTTCAAGCAAAAAAGATGCGCAAGCAGAGTCGTAGGGGACCTGGCTCGCAGAGAAAGATTGTTTGGCGTAACTGCGGCAATTGTGTGTAAGGACACATCTGTACCATTAACCTCTTAAAATTAAAATGTTGATTATCCATCTGTTATCTTTCTTTATTAGTGGCCCATTTATCAATAATCACATTTGCAATGCGATATGGGTGCGATATTAGCGCTCATAATCGCATTGCAGTATGCAATCATAATGCCGGGATCTATGAAATAGCACCCGCAGGGCAGGGGCTAGTTATTTTCCCCCCCCAAAAACCTTCAAAATGCAGTTCACCACTTCTGTATAAACGCTATATAGCTACGATTGAGACCATTTAAAAACCCCAAATACCTTCAGCAGGGCTATTCGGGGGTATCCAAAGTGATCCCCCATGTCAGAGCATTTTTTGGGGGTGTCAGGCTGATTTCCCCAAAAATAACAGGACTTTCCGCCAATTTAGTTTTCGCCAGGTCCCGTTTTCGCCAATTTGAAAATGAATACGGGGATAAGTGGGGATGTGAGCGATACTTTTTCACACCCAAAACCTACGATGACAGCGAAAAGTCCGGCCTCGGACTTTTTGCTCCAAATTGAATTTAGCATAGCACACAGCAGCACCCTGCACACAGAAAGTTCAGCCTGCACAAAAAAACAGTCAGTGTCCTATACAGCCAACACCTTCTGTATATAGGTGAGGAGAGGACAGAGACACTAAACCAAAGCACCAGTTAGCGAGATATAGTTCCTGGGAGGAATTACACTCTCCATAAGAAATATGATTTGGCCTGGGACCTAACAGAGAGAACTGTAATACTGGGTACACACTTGTCTAATCCGCGGGAGATCCGACTCCCGACCGACTCTTATGCCCGACATTGGACAAGTGTATACCCGCCTCCGACCGACCTGCAGACCCGATCTGGTTGCCTGTCAGGTATCCTGGTTTTTAAACATGCTTAAAAACTAGGAGACTCAACTGCCGTTCAGGCGATCATTATTGTAGAGTGTAAGCTGCGGAGACCGGAGCTAGAGACAGATTCCGGTCCCAACAGCCTAGCGCGCGTAGCGGGAGTTCGTTAGCGGGCAGCGTGTATAATAGCGGTGGCGCATTTGGCACCGTGGCACCATTTTTGAAAATCCAAGATGATCGCAGCAAGCCAATCGAGGCTTGCCATGTCATCGCCCTGCCGACCTTATAGTGGCTCCTGAAGAATGAAGATGCTGGGGAAGTCTTGCATAGGCGGTGGCCATGCAAAAGAGCTAAAAGGCCACCACCCTCTAGGTGAACACACCATGGTCCTGGATTTGCGGCGACCATGTAAAAGAGCTTAAAGACCACCGCCTCCCCGTTGAAGGTGCAGCAAAATAAATTAAAAAACATTGCGTTTAGTTTTTATTTTAATATTTCTTTTACAGGGGTACTATATGTACCAGCGGGCTCTTAATGCCCCACCTGCTGGTACTTGTGGTTCTCCAAGTACCAGCATGCGAGGGAGGCATGCTGGGACCTGTAGTTCCACCTGTAAAAGACAATGTTAAACTTTTGCTAATGGACTATCAACTCTGCACCGACAGCCCAGAGGTGCCGGGGATAGACCCGGTTTTCAGCCCTGGCCTTGGGTGTCCTGGAGAGGGGGGACCAATTAATTGGGGGGTCCCCACTTCCTCAGGAATCCCTGGCCTTGGCTGATTAGTTAGGGGGGATGAATGCTGTAGCCCGGGGGACCCAGTCAAGTGTGTCCCCTGGGTGTGGCATTACCCCCCTGCTAGTGGAGCCTGGTTCTGAAAATATGGGGGACCCCTACTTGTTTTGTTCCTCAAATTTTTAGAACCAGTGCCAGCTCTATGCACCTGTTGCCAGTTCATCAAATATGGGGGACCCCTACACATTTTGTTACCTGTATTTTTTGAACCAAGGCCAGCTCAAAGAGGTCGGGTCTGGTTATGCCTCTGCATTTTTATTTTTTTTTGGAAACCTAAAATCCTGTTCCCATCTAATAATCAGGTAATTAATTATCCATCTCCCCCTCTTCACCATTATAATTAAATTCCTCATTAATAAATCCCCTTTCTTGGAGAGCCGAATGTATTCTTTTAGGAGACTGTGGCCCTGATTCAGAGCCGCTCGTAAGCGGCCGCTCGTTCGTTCTGACCGATGTTCGCACATCTGCGCATGCGGACGGATTTTAATACGCATGCGCGAACCAGTCAGTGCGGCCGAAAATCGTTTGTTCGCTATATAGCGAATGCCTGCTATTTTGAGTGACAGAAGGAGGCGTATGTGGGTGGTAACAGGGGAAGGTGCTTGAAAACGGGGTTGTGGAATTAGATTGCAGGCGTGCTTAAAGGTCAAAACGGGCGTTTTAAGGGAGTGCATAATTAATACAGCAGCATCATTGACCACGTCACTTGTTTTTTTTTACTCCGAACTGCATGCAAAATAGCGGTTAAAAAAACCAGCCACAAGAATAGCGAGCATTTCATACGCTGTTCGATGTACTCGATTAATCTAATAAATAGCGGACATGACGTATGGTGCGAGCGGCAAGGGGGCGTATTTTTCAAAATTACAACCGCAAGTTTTGCTCGCTCGTTCAGACTTAGAGGCGTGAACAGACCGCAATTAGCGAACGGTTCATTTGAATAGCCACCCCTTGTTTTAGAACGAACGACCGCAAATAGCAAGCGGATCTGAATGAGGGCCTGTATCAGCAGACACAGATTGGAGGTCTGCTGAAAAATTGGACAAGTGAGTAGCAAGGATTGGATATAGAATCTGCAAGCAGGTCTGCAGTAGGATTGTATAAAACAGTCTGATCTGCCATGGATTGGATAATGCTAGGTACACACTTGGACGTGATGCTGTGTTGGGTTGCTGGGACCAGAGTTCGGTCGCCGGCTCCGGTCTTCGCAGCCTACACACTATAACATTGGTCGCCTGGTCAGTGGTCGGATCTCCTAGTTTTTAAGCATGTTTTAAAACCATGAGACCCGACAGGCGACCAAGATCTGGTCTGAGGATCTGTCAGTGGCGGGTACACACTTGTCCAATGTCGGGCAGACCAGTCGGATCTCCTGAAGATTGGACAAGTGTGTACCCAGCTTAAGGGGTCTATTTACTAAGCTTTGTTAGGAGATAAAGCGAACAGAGGTAAGGTACCAGCCAATCATCTCCTAACTGCCAAGTCACAGGCTGTGTTTGAAAAATGACAGTTGGGAGCTGATTGGCTGGCACCTTATCACTTTTCACTTCTCCTAACACTGCTTAGTAAATAGACCCCCTGATCTCCTAACAAAGCTTAGTAAATAGACTCCTAAAGGTGCCAATCCACTAGTGGATCAGGGAAAGCCAGTACGATTACGACATTGTAATCGTACAGTCGTTCCCCTAGGGGGTGAAGTGCCTACACTGAACGATTGATTGCTCAGTGTAGGCACATCAATCAACCCCGAACATGGCCAATCTGTCGTTATTGGCAGATTGGCCTGCACGTTCGGGCAATGATTGATGTCGGAAACGACTAGTGGGAGCGCGCATCGCTGGTCGTTTCCGACATTTGGATGCACGATTTGCGACCGAATACTGAGCGATTGCACGATTACGATGTCGTAATCGTGCAAACGTACAGTGTAATCGGCTAGTGGATGGGCACCTTAAGTCTCTTGTCAGGCATGGGACTGAGCAGAAATTAACTAAGTTTTGTCAGGTAGCATGAGACTTAAGCAGACAAAGTTCAAACAGAACCTTTGCCACATAAAACCAGAGTACTTCATTAAATAAATGTACTTTATCCTACTGAGCCCTCTGCTACTTAGTAGAAATTGGCAGCAGATAACTAAAATGGCCGTCTGTGTGGAGAGTGCAGGGACCCTGTCGTGAGCAACTCTGTGGGAGGGAGCGTGCCAAAAAGGGTGGGGGGTGGAGATAAACCCCCGTGGCCGACCCCCTTGGACTTCCCGCCACTTTACCTGCATCCTGTGTATGGGATGGGAGGAAGAGACTCGGTCATTACTGCCATCACCACTGGAGGGGGATCGCCGCTGAGTTGCGGCTCCCTGTAGTTGCAGGGAGCCTCTTAACTGCCCCTGGAGCTCTGACCGTGGCTGTGTCCCAGCTGTCCGAGGACTGGCACTGACAGATAAGCCACCGGAGACCGGGGGATGGAGCTGCCAGCATAAGCGCTGCGTCTGCAGCAGCGACGCAGGCCACTCAGTGAAAAGTAAAAGATAAATGAATAAAATATACTTAATCAGTTGCAGGAGCAGCTGAACAAATTGTGCTCAGAAAGGTAACAAAAAGAAGGTGGCTGCATGAGGCGGGGGATGGGATATAGGGGAGGAGGAGCCTGTGCTGATTCTTCAAACTTTTTGGTGCTCAGGCTCCTCCAGCTCTACCTATACCCATGGTCTCCAGTGTCCCCCATGGAAGGAAAGAGAAAGCATACTTTACCAAAATACAATGAATATCTATTAGGTAACTTCTATTACAAAATGGTAAATAATCACACAAAATTAGGCAGTACGTTTTTACAAGACCCTAAATTGAATATGCAATCTCTGGTTTAAAGAGAACAATTTACAAATAAAGCAAATGTGTACTAATATACAGTATAGTATATATTGCACTGTCATAATTAACAGATATCATTAGATGGACAAAAACCTTTTATTTATTTTTTGAACTGATATTTTGCTGTAATTAGAAGTGCCTTACCTTGAGCCTGGTAAACGCTGCAAAATAGTGTCAGACACCTCGACCCTAAGCGGTAGTAGCGGTACCCACAGGGAGAGAGAAAGAGAGGAACGAAGGCGCTCTAGCCAAAACTCAACTTTTACACCCACGGCTCCCTGAGTCTCTTTTCCACCCACAAACAGAAAGTCACAGCCATCCGACACCTGTCAGGAAGATTGGTGAAAGACAGACAGAACTTACAAATACAATAGATACTTAGTATGGCACAATATAATCAAACAATATTAGAATATATAAACCTGTACAATCTGTGCATTTGGGGTCTCACAACCTGCTTGCTTGGTCACATCCACTACAAATCCCCCAGCCTCCAAGGCCAAAACGCGCACTGGGATCTTTTGAGAAATACCAGTAAGTGGAGCAGTATTCAGAATCTCATGAGACTGTAGGAGAGAAGAAGAAATATACATATATTTTGGGCCAGATTTTAAGTTGGGAGAAGAGCTGAAACCCCCCCAAAAAACAAGTAACTTTTCCACAACCATACTGCACTGCACGTAGGGGCAGATTTAAAAAGTGCATAAAGATTTAGATTTGAAAGGGATGTGTCCTAGCTCAATTCTAATGCAGAGTACAAATAAAGCAGTCCAGCATTTATTAAGAAATAAAGAAACCAGTATTTATATTTCCTGCATTCAAAAATATAAATGTATTTGGACCCCCAGCAATGAATTGTTCAAGTGCAAAGTTATTTGCTTTTTCTGCCAACTCAGAATCAGGCCCATTACACACAGTTTCCAAACACATCATCTAAGAAACTCATAATATTGATTCATAGATATCAAATGCCTTACAAATACAGATAATATCATTAGTAGAGTTCTACATTGTACCTTCACAAGTGGGATGATTGCTCTAAGGTCACGGTCAGACACCAACACTTCAGCACTGCCACGAACACCTGCTGTGGCTGCACTAGTTCCCGGAACATCCAGCTGGAAAGTAATTCTCCGAGAGACCGCAGAGCCCAGCGAAACGTTGCTCACAAGAAAATCCAAGAGGGCAACAACTGGAGGGGGCCTGAAAAGGAGCGAGAAACATTAAGGAGGGCAAAAAGACAAACTGGAAAGCAAGTCAACAACATAATGAAAAGGAGTAAAAAAATAAACTGGATAACACAGAGAAACAAAGATCAAAGGAAAAAACAACAAAACACTGAAATCACGCACAGTTAGTGTTACATTAGCAGAGCCAGCAGAGGTTTGGGGCACGCCGCAAGAACCTAATGGAGGCAGCTATCGATCTGGCATCTCAAACAGACCAAGAAGCAGAGATAGTCAGTGGGGGCAGCGGGTATTAACAAATATGGCAGATGGATGAGGGTTGCTGCGCATGCCCAGCCACAGCAGCTCCTCCTACTATAGGCCTTTGCAGAGTCCAGCAGGCAGAGTGTCTGCACTGACTCTTCTCCCTGCAGCCTGCCAGTGCCAGCTACCCCCACAAAGCACAGCTCTGGATGGACCCACTGGACCAGATGCAGTGCACAGCCACCCAGGTGATGGGAGGTGATGTTTGCTGGGCTGGGAGAGGGATGTTGGATGAGGGGTGCTGTCCTGGGTGATGTGCTGGATAAAGGGGGTTGGTTAATGGGTGCTGTGCAGTGAGGGGTGATGGGTGCTGTACTGGGAGAAGAGAGCTGTGTATAGAGGGGATAGGGGTGCTGTGCTGGGAGAGGGGTGCTGGGTAAGGGGGTGCTGGGGACTTCGCAGTGAGGGGAGAGCCTGGCGTGCTGGGAAGGGAGAACAGTAGTATTAATTTACATTAAATAAATTCATATTCAAATTGGTTGGATTTGAAAGGAAATACTAAGGAATGGGAGTGCAAATCTTCATACTGAATTCAACATTAAGCTTGGTGGTGGGATTATCTGCTAGGGGACACCAGCCAAAACCAAATTGGATGGGGCCGGCTCTGGACTATAGGATAGGATTTGAGAAACACTAGGGTAAATTTACAAAACAACAATTTTGCAGTGGGATTTAAAAACCCCTGCACATTGCTGGCAGCTTGAAGCACCAAACCCCTGAATTTACTATTCATCGGTTTTTATGGAGTTTTCTAAACTATTGTCGAGGTCTGTTTTTACGATGATTGGGTTTTCTTCTTCCTGGGTTTCTTAACCAAACCATCAGCAATATGGTCAAAGCCTGTTTTAAAAGTGCCTACACACATAGCAATATTTTAGTAAATCATGAGTCCCCACTCACAATCACGATGCGATGCGCGTCCCCGCAGGTCGCACATCGCATCTTCTGATCTGCCGTGTTGTAGGGCAGATCTGAAAATTTAAGTCACGATGCACTGGATAGTTTAGGAGGCACGATAGATTGGCAGCTTTTCAGACCAAATCGTGCCCACGACTGCCGGGGAGAGTTCACTGGGAAATCGTACACAACATGGGAACGTGAGCACATCGCTATCTGTGTGGGCACCTTAAAAACCACCACAAAACCGCTGCATCTGCCAATCAGAAGGTGAGGAATTACAATACACTTACAATGTATTGAGTAAGGAGAAGGAGGCAGGCAACACTAATATAGGGCCTGATACAGAGATATACGTTCATCCGAGGATGAACGCAAATCTCTGATTTTTAAGGGTCTGTCTAGGACCCGTTCAGCGCATGTGCAGAACGGGTCCTGCGATCTCGCTCGCAGACCCGCTATGCCACAGAATGATTGGCATGCTGCAGCATTTGGGTGGTGGAGCGGGGGGGGGGGTGCCTGATCGGTGTATTTTGAACGGTTTAAAAAGGAATGCACCATGTAAGATACAGTGCATCCGGAAAGTATACACAGCGCTTCACTTTTCCCACATTTATTTATGTTACTGCCTTATTCCAAAATGAAAAAAAAATTATTTTGTTCTCAAAATTCTACACACAATACCCCATAATGACAACATGTAAAATAATGTTTTTTGCGATTTTTGCCAAATTTTATATATATATATATATATATATATATATATATATACACGTCATCTTACATGGACGAACATCATCATTCCTGGACTTGTCCAGGAATGATGATGTTCGTCCATGTAAGATGACGTTTAGCCTCTGAGTTCCGTTTTTTTGGAGGGAAAAATCCGAACTCAATGTGCAAACTCGAACCTATCCGAGCCTGCACATCCCTAATATATATATATATATATATATATATATATATATATATATATATATATATATATATATATAAAAAAAAAAATAAGAAATCAAAATGTACATAAGTATTCAACACCTTTGCTCAATACTTTGTTGATGCACCTTTGGTAGCAATTAAAGTCTTTTTGAATATGCCGCCACAAGCTTGGCACACCTATCTTTGGGCAGTTTCACCCATTCCTCTTTGAACCACCTTTCAAGCTCCATCAGGTTGGATGGGAAGCGTCGGTCCACAGCCATTTTCAGATCTCTACAGAGATGTTCAATTGGATTCAAGTCTGGGCTCTAGCTGGGCCACTCAAGGACATTCACAGTTGTCCTGAAGCCACTCCTTTGATATCTTGGCTGTGTGCTTAGGGTTGTTGTCCTGCTGAAAGATGAACAGTCGTCCCAGTCTGAGGTCAAGAGCGCTCTGGAGCAAGATTTCATCCAGGATGTCTCTGTACATTGCTGCATTCATCTTTCCCTCTATCCTGACTAGTCTCCCAGTTCCTGCTGCTGAAAAACATCCCCACAGCATGATGCTGCCATCACCATGCTTCAATGTAGGGATGGGTATTGGCATGGTGATGAGTGGTGCATGGTTTCCTCCAAAAATAATGCCTGGCATTCATGCCAAAGAGTTCAATCCTTGTCTCATCAGACCAGAGAATTTTGTTTCTCATTCTCTGAGAGTCCTTCAGGTGCATTTTGGCAAAATCCAGGCAGGCTGCCATGTGCTTTTTACTAAAGAGTGGCTTCCGTCTGGCCACTCTACCATACAGGACTGATTGGTGGACTGCTGCAGAAATGGCGGTGCTTCTGGAAGGTTCTCCTCTCTCTACAGAGGAATGCTGTAGCTCTGACAGAGTGACCATTAGGTTCTTGGTCACCTTCCTGACTAGAACCCTTCTCCCAAAATCGCTCAGTTCCGACAGCCGGCCAACTCTAGGAAGAGTCCTGGTGGTTCTGAACTTCTTCCATTTACGGATGATGGAGGCCAATGTGCGCTCATTGGGCAGATATTTTTCTGTACCCTTCCCCAGATTTGTGCCTCGAGACAATCCTGTCTCGGAGGTCTACAGACAATTCCTTGGACTTAATGCTTGGTTTGTGCTCTGACATGCACTGTCAAGTGTGGGACCTTATAAAGACAGGTGTATGCCTTTCAAAATAATGTCCAAACAACTGAATTTACCACAGGTAGACTCCAATTAAGCTTTAGGAACATCTCAAGAATGATCAGTTGAAACAGGATGCACTGAGCTCAAGTTTGAGCTTTATGGCAAAGGCTGTGAATACTTATGTACATGTGATTTCTTAGTTTGTTTTTTAAATTAAATTTCCAAAAATCTAAAAAAAAAAAAAAACTTTACACGTTGTCATTATGGGGTATTGTGTGTAGAATTTTGAGGACAAAAATTAATTTATTCAATTTTGGAATAAGGCTGTAACATAAAATGTGGAAAAAGTGAAGCGCTGTGAATACTTTCCGGATGCACTGTATGTATTTTGCAGGTGTTACTGGAAGGCTCTTTTCTTGAGCAGGAGTTACTAAGGTTCCCTGCATTGAGAAGTATTCATAGGAAGTACTTCTGTATTGCACAGAGTTAACAGGAAGTATTGTACAGTAGTTACTTGAAGACTCTCTGTATGGTGAATGGGTCAATGTAAGGCTCTCTATATTGTGCAGAGATCACAAGAAGGCTCCCTCTATGGTGGAGATTTAAATGGAGGGATAACAAGAAGGCTCTCTAATTTTCAAGGATCACAAGAAAATGATCTTTATAGTATAGTGTAGGGCAGTGTTGTCAAACTCAGGCCCTTCAGCTGCAGTGGAACTACACATCCCAGCATGCAATGCCAGAGTTTTGCTATTAGGGCAGTGTTGGCTAACCTTGACACTCCAGCTGTTATGGAACTACATAACCCAGCATGCACTGCTACAGTTTTGCTATTAGTGCATGCTAAAACTGTGGCAGGGCATGCTGGGATATGTAGTCCCACAGCAGCTGAAGGGCCAGAGTTTGACACAACTGGTGTAGGGGATCACAGGAAGGTTATCTGTGTTGTGCAGTTGTGTCTGAATGGCTGTATTTATGATGCAGGGGTCACTGGAAGACTGTATGTTGCAGAGATCACTGAATTTCCTGCATGGTACTGGGGTCAGTGGGCATGTGATAGAAAACCTGGGGGCCAGGGATGAATATCTGAGGAAAACTGATGGGGGAGGAGGGCAGGTGAGCAGCGGCGGCTCCTACCCTCTTGGATGTGGGGGGCTGCTGCTGCCGAGAAGGAGAGGGGACTGTGGAGACTCACCTCCCAGCCGGGTCCCAGCAACTGTACAGTAGAGCAGACAGCGCTGGAACCGTCGCATGCACACTAGCGGTAGGGAGCCACGCATGCGCATAGCACCGGCTACTAGAGATTGTGCCGGCTGCGGCGCCTAGAAGCCAAGTAGGGCTGCCCGAAAGGCAGAGGAGTGGCTTCCTACTAGAAGCCACTCCTGACTGCCTGTTGTGTATGTGACTGGCAGGTGGCACTTACAATGGGAAGCCACTGCCAGTCACAGTGTAGCCGGTGCAGTCGCAGACTGCAACTGGCTCACTGAGGTGTCAGATTTTACTGGGGGAGGGGGGTCTGCAGCCCTTAGGTAAAATCCACCACTGGAGGGGAGTAGGATGGCATATATAAGTAAAGAACAACATGCACTGGATTTGTAGGATACTAGGATGTTTAAGAAAAAAAAATTGTATTTTAAGCATGCTTTCAGATTGTAGGTTTCAAAATTTTAAACTACAATTATTTTAACTTCACAACAATATATGAAATTCCATACACAAGATCACGTCACGGTTTAACGTGTCCATTTAGGGCTTACAATTACACAGAATCTAACATTGAGAATGCTATTGAGAAACTATTACTAAAGCTATAAAAAGCAATGAAATTAGGATCAGTAAGGCAGAAGCCATAATGGACATGCTCCTTACACAATACAAACATGATAAGCCATCACATCCTGTGGTTAGCTGCAGATTCAGTACTATCATGGAGGGAGTGAAATTGCTGTCAGAATTGTGTGTTCACTGATATACACACATGTAGTCTACGCAACGGAAGATATAAGCATCTATGCACAGGGCCGGATGAAGCATGGGGGCCCCCGTCCGCCACTCATCCAGCCCTCCACCTTTTATCAGCACCGCCCCCACTAATCATCTGACCTACCCTCACTTATTCTGCTCTTAGAAAATGCATGGGACTGCACAGTGCAGCAGTGTGCTCTGGCCAGGGGGTCCGGAGCTCCCGTGCCCCACCTTAATCTGGTTCTGCAGCACAAAAGATAGCTCCTAAAATCTATCCCACTCAGTCTCCACAACTATGGCACATAGCTCTTCACATCCTGCACACTCAATTGCCACAACCATAGCACTCGGTCACTTCAACCATTCAATAGTCTGAACTATCAGTATATGGTTACCTACCATTCCATCCACTGTTAAGTCCTCGCCACAAACCAGATGTGCGGACATTTAACATTCCTCAATCTATGGTCTCACATATGTACTGGGAATACCTCATGGAAGAATTACCACTCATCATGAACAGCACAGTGACCGACCATGAGTGCTTAATGATCGTGACCAGTAGCTTGAATGGTCCGTGGTAACAGACAAGCACCACTAGCTCAAATCACATCCACATCGAATGCAGGAGGTACCAGGCACATATCCAGCAGGTTAGTGCAGCGTTCTTTAGCCGATGGGATATGAGAGTGGAAGACCCACCAGAGTGCCCCTGTTAACACTAACACCAGTCACAGCCCGGCACCTGAGCTCATGACATTTTTAATTATACTGGGTGACTGGCAAAATGTGGCATGGTCCGTTAGTCACAGTTCCAGTTGTTTCGGGCTGATGGTAGGGTTCTGGTGTGGTGCTCATCTCATGGACCCCAGTTGTCAACAAAGCACCATTCATGGTTCCATAATGGTGTGAAGTGTGTTCATGTGGCATGGGTTGGGTCCGCATGAACAGGTCATTGACCGGTAACCTCTATGTTGCATTGCTTGATAACCATTGCTGCCCTTCATGTACCCCCACAACGATGGAATATTCTAGCAGGATAATGCACAGGATCATCAGCCCCAAGTTGTCCAGAATTGGTTCGAGTAACATACTGGAGTGTTCTGACAAATGGTGTGGCCAGCACGTTCACCGAAATGAACCCAATCGAGCATTTATGAGAAGCGATGGAGAGATTCATTCGCATGGGTCAACAGTGTTCACTCTAGGTGCAGGGTGCTGATCAGTGAGGAGTGCATATTTTAATCTTGAAGGGCAAAATTATAGACGTGACTTAACATGTCTCCAGAGATCTTGCGTCCACTTGTGGAACTGATGCCAAGTGACTGACTTGTCTGAGCTCATGGTCTCCTTTCTGTCACCTGCTGTCAGAGCTCTGTATCCCAGGCAGCACATCCTCTGTACATGCTGAGATTCCCTCCAGCAGCTCTAAACCAGAGTCCTCCTGACCGCTGTCCCCGTCTCATCAGTGAATGCAGAGTCCATGCTGCGGGAATGAAGGGTGGTGTCAGATGGCAATTAAATCAGTAGTTTCCGGCAGAGATTAGTTGAGGAGACGCTGCAGTCAGCTATAGGTTGAGGTTAATCTGCTGGAGATGATTGGTGTAAAAGACGTCGCCGGCGATGATTGGCTGCTGCAGCGCTGCACACAGGCAGCATACTCAGCCAACACGTTCAGTGGGACCCGCTGAGTTTAAAAACCAGGTCCCCAACTTGCTGTAATCCGTATCTTAAGGTACAAATGTGTAGACCACTGGGATACACTACCTAATGATTAGGCACTTAGAAGTGTTTAATTAGCCTAAAGCCGCGCATCCACTAGCCGATATAATGAATGATAACGTTATCGTTGTTTATATCGGCCAGTGGATATGCCGTCAACGATCAGCAATGCACACTCCCGCTGGTCGTTGACGACGTCGCTCATCGCCCGAACCTTCCGGGATGGAGGAGGGTGCTGGCCCTGAACGCTGTGCTCAATATCATTAAGAGCATTGAACACACCACTGCTGGGGACACTACACGATATCACTCATGGAGTGATATCGTGTAATGGATATGCAGCTTAATTTGGCCAATAATGACATGTCATTTTTGGGGTTAAATTATGCAAAATGCTAAATAATTGGTTGTAGGACAGGTATAAGGCTGTGCTGTATGAATGGGACAGAAGGAACTCAGCATTTCAACCCTGGTCACAAAAAGAATTGAATGCATGTTCAACCCTGCTCGTGAAGCAGTGTGAATGGGTAACCTGGGTCGATGTGTTCTGGGTCACGGTCTCTGCATAAGAAGAGCAGGCGCTTGGAGATGAGATCTCCATCTGCCGGGGAAGTTTCCCATTTAATAAAATAGTCCTCAGCAAAAGGATAAGCATAGGACAGATGCTTCTGCGGTTGGTAACGCTTTCCAGGTGTTTTCCATGCCACCTCCAGGTGGTCCACCAGCTGGTCAGACAATGGAAATATAGCAGTGGTCACCTTTTATGTCCTTGAAATATGCATGTTTGGTGCAGGAGGTTCATCCTCCCCTATGACCAAGGCTGCACGGACAGCTTGTATCAGACTTGGAATATACATTATTGACTTGGGATCCACCTCACGTGTAGAGGACTATGAGTCAGTCATCCGGGAACACCCCATCATCAGATGACATATCATCAAACAGAGTAGATTGAGACGACGGCAAAAATATTTTAGCCAGTCTACTTTGGGGTGCCTCCCTCTGCCGCACCTCAACCACAGTTTGCAATGCAGTGAGAATCTTTTTAACCCATGGAGGGGATAACCCCTGCACGGGTGCAGCCGGATGAAGCAGGCTCTGAGAGGGCATAAGTTGTTGCTGTGTGAACCCTAGAGGGGAAAACACAAGAGGGACAGCTAAACGTCCCGCAATGGCCGTTAGTACTTGTGCAAAGCACGCCCTAGGGGACTCCTGCGGAGTGGCAGAGGCCACAGAGGGACCTGGAGGAGCATAGCACCTCAAACATAATCCCTCAAGGACCATGTCTCCCACCCCTAAATTCCGTTGTACACTTTTTGCATAACAGCCAGGCAGGAGCCAAACTTGGCATATCACTCTCACTACCAGACACGGTGAAGAGGATACCAGTATACTGTATGTGACCCACCACACAGATTAACAGACTGTGAGGCTGTACCATGACAACACTTGTATTAGGGCTCAGTGAGAAAAAGGGCACAGGGAAAGTAAAACGGCTGACAGAAGTGAAAGTGAAACTCAGACAGACAGCGCTAGCATAAAGTCACATACAATGCAGAATAAATAACACCTGAACTTAATGGCACTACCAATCAACTACACAGACTTAGCGTCTGGTAAGATACAGTGCTACATACACTGACCACTTTTAGGAGGAGAGGTATGTAGGGGGACCCGGGCTCTACACTGCCTGTGTGATCTGAGACTCAGCCAAGACAAAATAGCCGCAGGAGACTTCTGAGGGGGTGGATCCAGAGTAGGAGAGCTGCCACAGCCCAGCCAGACCGCGGTGTTTAACGGGGAGGAGCCGGCTGGTAGGCAGGGAAGGCAACCTCCCCATGCCAGCGTTCAACCCCTGGGACGCTGAAGCATATCCATAACACTGCAGCCCACTGTCCCTGGTGGTCTAGAGGAACCGCAGGACTCAGTCCCTGCTCCACATGCTGTCATCCCCAGGGAGTCTCCAGCCCTGGAGGAACAAGACTGCATTTCAGCGGGTCCCCACCACAGTGACCCGCTGCTTACCTTAGTCCCATAGTGCCCGGCCGCAGTCCAGGGATCCTCCGGGGTCCCTGCTAGCCAAGACCCTGGCGGCTCGCCAAGATCCCCGGATCCGTACCAGCGTCGGCGGGTGACTGAGCGGCAGTGCGGACGTCCCCTGGACTGTCCACAGTCGAAGATAAGAGCCTTAAAAAATAATAAACTCTTCAGGGGCTGTTAAACAGACCCCCCGCATTGCAGTGACCAGACTCCGGCCGGGCACCCAACGAAACTGAGGTGCCTCTGGCCCGGGGTATAGAGGGAGACCCAAATGCATCCTGGGAGAAAATTGTACTGCGTAAGGTGCCTGGATGACTCTGCATACCTATACCCCCAAGAATTTTAAATGGAATGGTAGAGGTGGCACTAACATGTTTAATTTTTTTATTTGGTTATTGCTTTTTTCTTCATTGCCTCCGTTCCTCCTACGCTCTAGGAGATTAATACCCTATAGTCAACTCATCTACGCATGTCGGACTACTAAACTTGATTATGGCTTTGGATCATGTGGAGAAACAAAAGCACAGTTTCAGGCAGCGAGGGCGCGATGACAAGATGTGTACTCTGAAGTGCCAAAAGTCATGCAATAGATGCCTAGTATCTAGTAGGACCCCCTCTAGTCCGGCGAGGTACAACCTCCCTGACTGTGTGCCCCCCCCACCCAACACTGACTGTGTTACTGGGTGCAGCACTCCCTGTGTGTAGCCCCCCTAATCCTGACTGTATGACCATGTGCATCCCCTCTAAACCTCTGTGACTCTAACCGTAGCCACCCCCCTAACACTGACTTTGTAACTGTGCACACTCCCCTCCCTAACCCTTACTGTGTAACTGGGCGCAGCCCCCCTAACCCTGACTGTGTAACTGGGTGCAACCCCCCTTAATCCTGATTGTGTAAAGCAGGGTAAACACTTGACAGATATCTGCAGATCGAGTGATCTGCAAATATATCCGCAGATGATGGTGGTTCATGCACACTGATCAATCATTATCTGTCTGCGGGTCCCGCTAGCCGGGAGGCATATCACACCCCCCTCCCCACGGTCTCTGCTGCAAGTGTACAGGCGGTCGGTAGACCACCCTTCAACACAGCATAATGGACAGATATCTGCCATCCGCTATGCAGGACAGCCGACACAATATATCTGAACGTCGTTCACAGACAAATCGCTGGTACACACTGGCCGAGGGGAACCCAATATATCTGCCAGTATTTACCCAGCATAACTGTGTGCAGTCCCCCTAATCCTGACTGTGTAACTGTGCTCATTCCTTCCCTTGTCCTCGACTGTGTATTTCCCACTTACCCTAACTGTTAACTGTGTGCACCGCCCACCTTACACCAGTACTGCCTGACCCTAACCTCCTCCTTGGCCTCAGCATTGTCGCAACTGCTGTCTGCACTTACCCCTCCCTATCCCCAGTTCTGCGTGCCCTTAATCCCCTCTGGCTCCAGGTCTACCCCAACTTCTCCCTGCCTTTACCCCCAGTTCTACCCCAACTGACGATTGACCTTAAACCTCTCTATCCCAACTGCTACCTGCCCCTAGCAGTGTCCCAACTGCTGCCTGCCCTCGCCCCCCATAATATGTGATGGGACCCAAAAACAGTGGGAAGGACCCTAATTTCATAAAGTGAGGGTCTCTGGTATCCACAATTTATTTAGCTTAGCGTGATCACTGGGTAAAACGATAATTTAAAAATATTAGATAAAGGTAGTATTCCTTTTGTAACATTGGATGAATCAGGATCACAATTTTTTTCCATTTTATCCTAAATATGCGGAGTATCCTGATGCTTTAGAAATTGTGATATCAGTCATTGCATATTGAAATAAACATTTGTATATAAAAAGGGATCCATTTACTCATAACCTATATAGTTTAGTGACATAACTTCCACAGTTTAAAACACATTATTCGGACTGGTTTAAAGATTTAATTTGAATTAAAATAGATTAGAAGAGGACGTTATTTGGTGTGGATAATGCACAGTAAAGCTAGGTACACAATACACCAGGGGTTCTCAACCACGGTCCTCCAGGTATTAAGGATAGCCATACTTGAGCACAGGTGTCTTAATTAGTATTTAAGTTATTTTGATTTATCCATCTGTGCTCAAGCATGGATACCCCTAAAACCTGGACTGTTAGTGTGTCTTGAGGACAGAGGTTGGGAAACACTGCATTACACGATGTGTACTCAGCATGACATCGCCGGTAACAGAACCCTGCATGCAGCAAGTGCATACACACTTGCCGATGCTGGGTCCGACGGGGGTGGAGGGACGTGTCATGCTGTATTCTGCAGCAGGGCAACCGGGGGATGTCACGGGAGAGCGCATATCATGGGTACACATTAGACGATGTAACAGATTTGTCACTCCGATCCTCAGGATCTGATGACATATTGTCTAGTGTGTACCCAGTTTAAGGCCCTATTATTCCTATTTTCTTTTTAAATTAGTCCCATATCGTGTAAGACCCCCCGTAATTAGCATTCAGGTATACTTATGAGAATACCTTTAAACAAATGATAGCAAGTGGGGTGTAAAAAAAATTATTCCTTGTGTAGTGGAAGAAAAGCAACACACTTACTTACTTCAAATAAACAAACACCTAAAGCACAACATATTGTAGATATCGGATTCCATTTTCTGTCTCTTCTATTTGCAGCAGGTTATATTACAGCATTAGGTAATAGGAAGCATATTTATCAAGGAATATGTGTGGTATATCCCAGAAAACAACCGTTTTTGGACGTGGTATGTAAATATTAACTACCAGGCTGTATGTACAGGGGACCACAGCAGATATTCCAGATATCTGCTGCAATCCCTAGGCTTCATAATAGGGCAGACGGGGAGCCTTACAGAAAGGGCTACTTCATCAGGCGCTGAAGGCTTGCATTCGAAAAAGGGGTGTGGTCATTTAGGAAAGCGGGCATGTCATTGAGATGTACCTGCTTTTCATCACTGTAGGGGGCGTGACCCCGCACTCACGGAGATGCTGGGCTGCCATCAAGCTCTCCCTGCACTGTGAATAGATGTTGGTGCACGGGTGGGTACGGCTGTTTTAGCTTTTCAGTGAATAATTATTCAAATTACGTCACACATTAGTGTCCTTTATTCAAGTGACACCACAGTAGTGCCCCTTATAACACATTATGCCAAGCAGTAATGTCCTTTACACACTTATGCCACACAGTAGTGTCCCTTATACATTATGCTCCCCCCCCCTACATTATGCCACACAGTAATGCCCCTTACACATTGAGCCATATTCAATTAGAGGCGAAGTTTTCGCCTGTGGGACTTTTCGCTTCATTCGCCTGTTTCAGAGGTGAATTTATTCCATGCTCGTCCCCGCTTTTCGCCTAATTCAATTGCAAAACAGGCGAAAACGGAAATAGGCATATGCGGAACAGGCGAAAAATAGTACTTAAAGAATTGGGGAAATCAGTCTGTACCCCAGAAAAAGATACATTAACATAGGGAATCAATATAGAGATGTACTAATAGCCCTAATAAGACTATTGTGGGTACTTAAGTTGTGTAAATTGCTTGCTATTAGCGTCTTTGTAAAAGTGGTGAAGAATGGCATAAAGCAGTATTTTTTGGTGAAAATAAGTAGTCCTGTCAAATTTGGGGTGCTTGAAAATGGGTGCTAGCATACTTTTATGTCTCTAAAGTGAATGTTTAAAAGAAACGTGAAAAATCCACCTGTTACATGCACCTGCAATCCCAAAAACACCTGACCCATACTTGGAGACCGCCAAGAAGTCTATTTCGCTACTTTTACTGTTTATCCCCCCACTTTTAAAATTTTCACCCCAAAAATGACATGTCTTTTCTGGGGTGTACTTAGGTTTTAGTTTCTGGTTTTTTTGCGTATTTGTCCTTTGGGGGGCTGTCCCAAGGGGTCTGAGTTGTTTCCCCATGTTTGCACCCCAAAATAAAGATTTTGCATTTCTTTTCACCAGCTATTCATTGGAGAATCTTTTTTGGAGAATTGTTTCCACTTAGGCGAAATTGTCCTGGAATTGAATTTGGCGAATTTTTTTAGGCAAAATTTTCGCAAAAAAACAGGCGTATATGGCTTATCGCCTCTAATTGAATTCCCCTCATTATGCTTCCCCCCCCTACATTATGCCACACAGTAATACTAATGACCCTTATACATTATGCTCCCCTCCCCAGCAGCCTCTTACCTAGTGCTCTCTCATGCCAGGGCCCCCCACCCGAGCCCGCATCAGCAGGCAGCCGCTGCGGCACTTCAGCCTAGCGCCACTGTCATTCAAATCTGGCGCCGGTCACAAGCCATTCGGAGCTCGCGGAACAGCAGCCGCTGCTGATTGGCTCCTGGTCCGCGAGCTCCGATTGGGTTGCGACCAGCGCCTATTTGAACGACTGTAGTGCTGTCTAGGTTCTCTCTCTGCTGTGCGTCTCGGCCGGATCCCCGGTGATGTGCTGTTCTGCGGCCAATCCCTGACAGACTGTCACTTTCTAAATGGGAGTCCCCTTGTCCTAAATACCGGGTATAGTGCGTATTTGCGATCACTGACATTGTATGATGTATACAACACATTAATACTTAGTCTATTGAGCACATTAGGTCAATTCGGAAATCGGATGCAAGTCTAATTGCAGACGGATAGGGCATAAATCTTGCAAACTACACATGCGAGGAAAAGAAATATTGGATTTGCGTATCCACGCACATGGGCGAATATTGAAAGTGCAGATGGCTTGATCGCTTTGTCAACGGAAGACTTTTTTTGTAAAATGGACGTTTCTGCGCAGCTACCGTGTGACCGCACAGATTGTGGTGTGCTTCCGTGTTCATGTGAAGCACGCAGACAGAGATGGGATGCCTGTTTCTTGCACCTAGCAACTGTTGGGTGTAAGTGTACATGCCAATACTAATTATGACGAAAAGGATCGTTAAAACAGTGGGCATGCCGGCCATCCACATGAAGACTGATAGATATTCAGCATAGATGGGCATTAGAGTAAAGAAGCAAACACATTGTATATAAATGTAATTAATTATTTGATTTTTTGGTTTAGTGGATTTTCCCAGGGTAGAACGATCCAGACATGCATCTGCTCAGAAATCAGTGCACCTGATCAGACTCACCTACGCTCTGAAGCTCCTCTGTGCGTCACATGTCCTATTATAGTATGGTGTTTGGCACCTCGCTGCATCTCCATTTTTACAGCCCATGTGTTAGGAGCAGCAGAACGAGCAAACAGAAGCTCCAACCCAATTCGGCAGCGCACCCTGTAATATATTAATATAGTCTGATATATCAATTCAAACATAATTAATGAGCCAGACATTAGCATTCTCCATTAATTCCTTACCTCAAACTGAAGCTAGGATAGGTCCAATTGTGTCTTAGACTGATCGAGGCTGTGAACACCTCTCCAGGTAACAGAGTCTTATCAGGAAGTGTGACTATCACAGAGTCCCCCACACTTAGCTGCTGAACTTTTGGTGTGCCCACACTCACCACTTGCACATTCCCTACAATCTCTGACCCTTCATCAGAGTACTTGCATTCTTCAGAGACAGAGTAATAGACTGTTACATTCACAGGCAGCGAGACAAGAGTGAACAAGGAAGGTGAAAAGAGAATCTCCACAACACAGACATCAAGAGGAGGCTGAAAAGAACAGAACATTGTGAAATTGGTTATAACCTAATTGTAGAATGCAATGTATGTGTAGACGACAAAGTATTTGAAATATCTTGGCAAATGATAAAGAGACATCACTGAGCCTCATGCACAATAGAATGAATGGTTTACAGTTGGAGAAAAAGGGTTAAATACTCAGCACTTATTTGCCAAAGTAATATGCTAATGGTTAGTAGGCAGCATGACGGATAGTCCTTTGGGTGGGTTTTCATTAATCATGTTACCTTACTGCCCCTTTCTGGTGTAAAAAACAGCAGCATGAAAGACTTCCCAAATGTATGGTCCAAGTAATATTTTTGCAATGAAGGGGTGAAGGCCTCCATTCAAATATAAAGACGACTGGAACACTTTTTGCACAAATCTCTCCAAAGATGACACCTTATCATACAAGTTGTTCAAACAATTTGCTCACTTACAAGATATTGACATGCATAAAATCATCAGACAATACCATAAAACTCATTAACAAATGTAGGATCTCACCATCCTAGCTTCAATAAAGTCCAGGGAAATTTTATTTGAAAAAGAGGCGGCCCCATTTTTAAACCATGTGGCCACTTAGTAGTTATTTTTTGGTGATCACCAGACAACACCAGAAGAGCCATTTGATGATGGAACAGCAAAAAATCCAGAAGTTACTTTCTGGTGATCACCGAGCACTACATTATAGAAATAATAGTCATCCAGAGGTGGTTATGATGCCCAGATCTTCCTCTTTCTGGATTCTACAAACTGAGGGGTCCCTCATTTAATGCGATCAGTTTCCTAGTTTGTGTGCCTTGCTACTACACATTTTATGCATTTCAATCAAGACTGCTGAACCTAGCAAGAAAATGCATTATCATTTGCAAGTTCAAATTTTACTATGAAAACCTGAGTCCGGCATTTTGCATTTTTTTGAATGATGGTTTGTTGACAAAGCAAAAATCACAGTATTGGTTGGTGTGGTTTAGAAAAAATACATATGCACACATTTGCATTGAGTTCATATTAATGCAAATTTTGATTAAAATAAAACCAAAACACTTTAAGTAAATTTAGGTATTTTTATTGCATGAAGTATTTGTAGACTAATGTTTTCTAAAAATTCTGAGAATTTGTAAGAAAAATTGGGAACTGGGAATTTAGGGATGAGCTGTTCTGGGAGGACAGATCTCCCCTCCTGGGATTAACCCCATTTGTAGTGCTGTCTATGGGGGCCCATGGCTTGGCATGTAGACTTTTTTCTCTGATCACCCACATAAGAGCAGGAATGTGCAGACCAGGGGGCAGAGAATTCAAATCTGGGCATCCCGACATCGCATGCCCACTGATACATTATCATTCCCCCAGATTTCCCCTAATCTCCCAACACTTCTATTGACGTGTAGTTACAGTAAATGTTGAAACACTACAAGCTGTCTTTTAACGGTGTATTACTCATCTTAATCAACATCACTTGTCTATGTTATTGACTGTGTATGACTCATCAGCCACAATAACATAATGTCTATCGTGCACTCCTCACAAGTCATACTTAAAGGTCAGGTCAATTAAGACAGCAGGTGCAAGTCTTGTTTACTTTGCATTATAAAAAAGTCTGCAGAAGTCTGACACTGTATGTATTGGAGCCTCACAACGACTTTGCACACATTTCTTCTCGCACCTCAGAAGGCTGCGAGAAGAAATGAGTCCCCACAGCTTTAGGGGTACCGAACTGAGCCACAATTTAATTGCTCAGTTGGGCGCACAATCCTTTAGACGCCCAGTGGGGGGCGTCCAACAATTGAATCACCCCAAAGAGCAGCAGTAGGGGTTGGTCTTCTAAGCATGGCAAGAATCAGTCAACTCCTTCGGAGCACAGGTAAATGAGACCTAATAACTTGTTTCATATTAACAAAGAAATGATTTTACCCCTAAGGACTGTTTTGGACGCCTGCCAGAACATCTGAGGGTTCTGCTGGGCATGGTCCGAGTTATTGAATAAATGCGCCTCTTTCCACAGTCATTTTATTGTTTTTTTTACTGTGATAAATGTTTACTAAAATGAGGATATAAACTCAAAAATTGTATTATCACCATTATAAGATTGCCATTTTAAGCCCATCTACCGTTCCCAGGAGGGATCCATTTTTATTTTGTCTCATGGTTACTTTGTTAGCACATAGGTATAGTGTTGGCAATTGCAGGGTGATGGGGGGACTTCGTTTGGCAGGGCGGGGAGATTTTTATATTGGCGGGCTGGTTAAAGCAAAAAAAAGAAATATAAAGAGGAAATTATTATAATATATGATTATTTTTACTATCATATGATCTGCAAAAATATTTAAGCAGCTTGTCCAGTGAAAATTCTAAATTTTCGGACACAAAGAATAATGGATAAGAGGCTATTTGAAGTGTATGAAGACTTACTAGGAACACTCTTACCATTTTCATGCTGCTAATTTTTAAGTGTTTAACATGAATGAGGATGTTATAGAGCCAGATCTCAGGAGTTTCGAGTCACTTTTCTTATATCAGCATGGCTTAGCTGCTAACTTAGGGAGAGGAGTATAATTTTTTTTGCCGTTAATCAGCTACAGTTAAAAATCACATGTCACCACAATGTACTGTATCAATAAAATATAGCACTGACAGCTGAATATTACTGTCTCGAAGCAGTAAGGGCCAACATGCTCCTTTGTCAACCAGTCTCACGGGATAAATTACTACTCTGATTAAAGCTCTTTTGAATAACAATTTTTTTTATATATTTTATTGGTTTATATGGAACCATACTAACATTAAACAAGTCACATCCACTCAGTTTTTGTGAAGGCTCATTTTTGCCGATACAATCTTATGTATCTGGACAGTCACCAGATGGTGAACATTGTTAAAAGGCCAACATGTTGAAATGATCACCACAAAAAATGGTTTGTGTGGTGTTTTTTTTAAAATGGTTTTTCAGCATTAAGATTAAGGTTAAGCACAAAGGGGAGGGTTAGGGTTATATTACAAAAGAAAAAAAAAAAATGTTTTGATTATTTGAGCCTTCCAGCCTTTTAACCCTGTTGACCTTCTACCAACTTTTTGTACCTGTTGACCTATTGACTGTCGATCTTTTATACCTGTCAAATGTTGCCAGCACTCCCATGTGGGAATCAGCCAAAAATTATTTTGATGTTATGACCTGGAAAGACTTACAACGCTAGGACTTCAAGCTCAAACTGCATGTGAGAAATGGATTTTATGTAATGGTCATCACGCACAGAACCGTTAATGTGGTGTGATCACCTTATGGTGGTATATTTAGTAGTAGTAATTGCTGGGGAGTGATTGAGGAGTCTATTTACTAAGCTGTATTAGGAGATAAAGTGAATGAAGGTAAGGTGCCAGCCAATCAGCTCCTAACTGCCATGTCACAGGCTGTGTTTGTAAAATGACAAATAGGAGGTGATTGGCTTGTACCTTACTTCCGTTCACTTTTTCTTCTAACAAAGATTAGTAAATAGACCCCTAAAGAACTGCTGAATTACTTGCTTTTGTATATTTAAAAGCTTATACAAGTGGTAAACGCGTATGGGCCTTTCTCCTTGAGAGAGGTCCAAAGGCCAAAACGAGCTGAAGGGTTCTGCACAACACATACCACCATCCATCGGAATCCCACCATTGACATTAACACCGGCCGCAGCTCACACAGTGGTCCTTCAGCAAACCGGAAGAACTGCATGCCCCCTTACAGGCTTGAAGGAGCAGTGAGCACACACGGAGCGGACGACCTGACAAAATGTTATTCCCACGGGACCGTGGGGTCAGGTCCTCCGCCAGCTACAACATCTCTGTGCCGCATCGCTGCCACAGTGATTAGACAACGTGATCGTGAATACCTCATACCTACAAACAGGTACATCGATACAGTTGAACAAGTACTGATCCACAAATACCAGGTAAGCATGTCTCTTCACAAGCGCGGGGCGCCACCATCTAGAGGTATTCACAACACCAGCACACAAGGTGTCTCGGTTCTTGAGTCTGTAGACCAGCAGGGGAATGTGCAGGTAGTAAGGACCGCACGGTAAGGAGCCTCCTGAAAGGGTCTACCCACATCCCAACCGAGAAATATACCGGACTACACCTCTCCTAAGAGGCCTGAACACGTCTACCCTACCAAACCAGCCCCAATTACCTGTAATACGTTTTATAATATCACCATCCTAGAGTAGTACTGTGCCTAAAACAGGATTGGAATCTATTTGCCTGGTCTCTTTGTTTATAAGTCAGTTCACACACCCACTCTACCCACTTTAATATTCCCATCATCAACCTACCCCACATACAGAAACCTGATCACCCACCATATTACCACATCAGTCAGCAATCAGCATATAGCCATTCCCTCACTGTAGACACACTACCCCTCCCTCTACCCCAACCTGCACACACAATCAAGGAGCACACGTAACACCTACACATTTACTCTTAACCACCAGTTGGACCAGGTACCCCTACTTTAAATTGCAGCACCTTCACACCACCCTCTCCACCCCTCCTCACCTATATAGACTCATCCCCCCCCATTTCCACCACACCTCGAAGTGCAGCCCATCCCCTTCTATAACAACATTATGTACATTCTATTGAAGATTGTATTTATGCTGACAGTTGACTATTTATGATTAAAAAGTAATTAAATAAAGAGTAAACAGGGATTACCACATTGCTCCCTTATATTTTTCAGGGCAGCACAGACTGTGTAATGGTCAGCATTACAGACTCACAGCACTAAGGTCGTAGGTTCGATTACTACCACTCCACTCCACTGTGTGGAGTTTGTATATTCTCCCTGTGCTTGCGTGGGTTTCCTCCGGGTACTCCGGTTTCCTCCCACACTCCAAAACTATACTGGTAGGCTAATTGGCCAAAATTAACCCTTGTGTGTGCGCGCATGTACATGTGGTAGGGAATATAGATTGTAAACTCCACTGGGGCAGGGACTGATGTGAATGGCCAAATATTCTCTGTAAAGCGCTGTGGAATATGTGTGCGCTATATAAATAACTGGTAATAAATAAATAATAAATTTGTACTTTTGCTTGGTACATAACTATCTTTTGATATACAATATATTATCCTGACATTGTATAGTGTGTACGTCCTCACCGTCGTTTATTGAATCATCCCATCTGCTATGTGAACCCTTCCCCAAGTTCCTAACCCTAACATTAAAAATCCATGGAAAAATGTGTCGACCATTTGTCCCCCGTCGACATTGTGTGCATTGACCATCTGTCCCTACTGAACTTCCATCCGGATACCCGATGCTGTGTAGTTACATGCAGTATGTAACGATACATCATGCCGTTATACAGCAGATCATGCAGTGTGTGCAGCACGCACAATGTATGATTACATAGCTCGTGAATATATATTTTTTTAACTATAGTTGTACTATAGTTGTATTATATTCAATCAACATCTGTGCACACAAGATGTCAGTTTTGAAGTGAGAGTAGAACAACCTGTAAACCAGGGGAAGGCAACCTGTGGCATAACACATCCCATGCCACAGTTTTCCTGTTACGGCACGCTAAAACGGAGGTAGGACATGCTGGTTTGTGTAGTTCCACAGCAGCTGGAGTTCCACAGGTTGCCTACCCCAGCAGTAGACAATAAGATGATCAGCAGCAGTTTATTTCTGTAACTGAGTGTGCGGATATCGTCGGTGGCAATAACCTATCCATCTGTGTTTATGTTCCTGAGAACAGGACAGTATATGACGGGGACAGTCATGATGTGATTATGAGAATGGAGGCAAGCAAGAAGTCACAGAAAGTTAGATAGAAGCAGCAGTATTACCCCAATAGCAGAGATTAATAATAAGATTTCTCTTAATCTAGTGCAGGAGGGTGAAGTCGCATGATATCAGTTTCATTTAGTCACACTAAATCCAGCAGATTAGCACACAGTCCAAACATCTCAATCACTTCTGACATCACTGGGCATGTTAATGGGGTCAAACAATATCTGCAGACACAGGGCAAAAGCGCTCATCTTTAAAACACCAGATTAGCACTGGATGTGTACACATCATAAGCTAAAAGGATACTCTTTTGCTATAGCATATAAGAAAAGTAACAATAGCACAGGACTACTACATGAAATACTAAAAGAAAGGTTGTAAAGGACACACGATGACCCACCTGTATTTTGCAGGAGCCGTGAATACTCAACTCTCCATGTGTCGCTTTTACACTCACACATTGGTCCTGAGATGCTTTGTTTTGCCCATCAGTTCCTGACCGATGAAATAAAATGCGTGCCACAGGATCAGTGAGGCAAACCTCCCCACCAACCACTTCTCCTTTAATTCCCTTCACTCGGGCTCCTAGTAAATCCCATGGAACACTCTGCAATTGAGATGTAAACTGATAACGCAACTGAATAAAAAAGATAATGTCAGGTAACACAATATAAACCAAATAATTTTAAGCAAAAAACAAGGAATTAAAAATGCCTTGGCGTTAACAATAGTAAAGTGACATCTATAGGGAAATTAGACAGACAGGGCAGAAAAAAAGACTTTAAGAAAGCAATACATTGTATGCGAAGGTCAGTATTTAGAAAGGGACATTTGTGTTCCACCTCTTTTTTTTCTCGCTTTTCGTATTTCCTGAGCTAGTTGCAGTTGTGCTAGAAGGGGTCTCTAACAGCATCCTTACAAAGACCCTACTCTTAACTAGACCGTTCTTAGAGTTAACTACAGTAGCTACTGAATGATAACTCCCATTTCTTCTCCTAAAAACAAGTGCACAGTACACCAAGTTAGACACTAGCCACTAGAATGGACTCTACATGGTATGCGAACACAATTTTAAATATGTAATTACCTCAGTGCACTGTACAACTGATCTATTATTTCTTTCTGTATAATGGTGTGCGAGTCATTTTATGAATAAAATGCATAAAAATTAAAAGATGTCTCAATGCTCTAAATGAAAAGAGCGTCTGTCACTCCGATAAGGCAAGCAGCATTGTGTTATAGACTATCAAATAAGTGTTGGGTATGGGATCCCAGCGGTCAGGATGCCGCCAGTCAGAATCCCGACACTACCAAGTAAGTACTTTAACGCTAACCATAACCTCCTAACCCTCACCCTCCCTAGTGGTTAAACCTAAACTCCCCCTCCCCTAAACCTCTCTCACCTCCCTTAGTACCTAACCCTAATCCTCCCCTAACACCCGATACTTACCTTCAGGATGCTGGCGGTTGGGATACTGGAGCCGGGATGCCGGTTCCGTTATTGTGACCATCTATATCCTGCACGCCGGGATGCTGACTACATCTAGGTAAAATAGTGTTATGGTAAAACTTACCTTTGTTAACTCTCTTCTAAGACCATAGGGTCCACAGGGACACCTTGTTATATATACCTTGGTGGTAGTTAGGACTGGATACAATGCAGTTAAAGCTTTTCCCTCCCTGGATGCTCCAGTCCTCTCCCCTACACCCCTCCCCCCCAGCCTGAGGCAAATCAGTTTTTTAGCAAGCCCGAGGAGGATAGGAGAGAAGACCTCTCACACAGAAGAATTGCACTCTACAGATAGGAAATGGTAAACTGGTGACCAGAAGCACAACCCATAAAAACCTGGTGCGTCAGGACGGGCGCCCTGTGGACACTATGGACATCGAAGAAAGAGTTAACCAAAGTTACGTTTTACCATAACTAATTTTCTTCTTCAGGGTCCATAGGGACTCACAGGATACCTAGGGGATGTCCCAAAGCAGTATTCAAGGTCGGGGGGCACTAAGCTGAGAGGAGAATCCTGCGCCTAAAGGAACCATCCTGAGAGGCAAACATATCAAAGGCATAGAACCTGAGAAAGGGGGTGGACAGAAGACCACATGGCCGCCTTACAAAGCTGTTCAGCTGAGACGTCACATCGTGCTGCCCACGAGGGACGGACAGAGCGAGTGGAATGAGAAGTGACAGAAGCTGGCACAGGAAGGTCTGTCTGGGTATAGTCATGCAAATCCACCTGGCCAGAGTATGTTGGCAGGCCAGCCCTTCTTTTGAAAACCATAAAAGAGGAAGAGAGTCCTGATGGAAAATCAGAAATGGGGAGAGAAAAGAAAGCACCCCTAAAATCTGACACCCTTCTGGCTGACGCTATAGCTAGAAGAAACAGAATCTTAGCCGTGAGCCACTTGAAGTCCACAGACTCCAAAGGCTCAAATGGACCCTGAAGGGGGCCTGGAGAACCACTGACAAATCCCATAAAGCCACTGGAGGATCAAAGTGAGGTTGTATGTGGAGGACAACCTGTGAATATCCATCATGGCAGCAATTTTTCGCTGAAACCATATGGATAAGGCAGAGACCTGCACTTTCAATGAACTAAGATGGAGTCCTTGGTCCAATTCGGCTTGAAGGAAGGCCAGGACTCTAGAGACCCTAAACACTTGAGGGTCATAACGCTTAGTGGCGCACCATTAAAAATAGGTATGCCACTCTCTGTGATAATAAACAGTTTTATATAGCGCAGCATATTCCGTTGCGCTTTACAATTGGAAACATAAATACAACAAAACTGGGTAATAACACACAGATATATAGGTAGGAAGGCCCTGCTCTTAAGCTTACAATACGCGCAGAGGCCGGCTTATGGGTCCGGAGCATAGTCTGAACCACAGAGCGAGCGAAACCCTTGGACCTTAGGAGGGATGTCTCAAAAGCTACTCCGTCAAAGACAGCCGACCCAGGTCTGAATGGAGGCAAGGACCCTGAGATAACAGGTTTGACTATCAAGGAAGCACACCTGTCGTGTCTATGGAGAGGCTCAGAAGATCTGAGTATCAATGCCGTCTGGGCCAAGCTGCTGCCACCAGTAGGAGCATGCCTCCATTTTGCTTGAACTTCCGAAGAACTCAAGGAAGCAGGGAGACCGGAGAAAAGCGATACGCCAGATGGAAGGTCCACTGTACTGACAAAGTCTACGAAGGCTGCTTCGGCATCCCTTGTTCTGGACCCGTACACCAGCAGCTTGCGACTGTCGAGAGGACATAAGGTCTAGCTCTGGTAGGCCCCATTTGTCCAGTAGGTTGAAAGAATTCTGGGTTGAGACCCCATTCCACTGTATGCACGTCGTTTTGGCTGAGGAAGTCTGCTTCCCAATTTAGTGCTCACGGAATGAACACCGCGGAGACAGCGGGATGTGTCCCTCGGCCCATGCGAGAATGCGCCCCATCCTTGGAGACTGGAGTCTGTTGTGAAGAATCCAAAAGGAGCGCCCTTTGGTCAGGTGGGACGTCTCCAACCACCAAGAAAGGGTACAGCCGAATGGGGGGAGGGAGAGCGCGCGCGCGAGAGAGACAAAAGGAGCACCCTTTGGTCAGGTGGGACGTCTCCAACCACCAAGAAAGGGACAGCCGAATAGGGGGAGGGAGAGCGCGCGCGAGGGAGGCAGAGAGAAAGAACAAATCATTGTCTGGGATCTGATCTTCTGGATAGAATCAGGCGTAGTGGCATGGAGTGGCCTGGGCCTGGGGCGTATTCCACCATGTTGAAAGTGTATACCATGGATCCCAGAATCTGCATAGCCACATGAATAGACACTCTGCGGTTGCGGAGGAACCTGCAAAGGCGTGTTTGAAGTGTAGCAATCTTGTCCTCAGTCAGGAAAATTCTCTGTGTTTGAGAATCCAGCATAGCTCCCAGATGAACCATCCGCTGAGACAGATTTAGGGAGGACTTCTTCCAATTGATCAACCAACCACGCTTTTGTAGAGAGGTAATGGTTATCTGCAGATGTCGTTGGAGAATCTCTGGAGACATTGCCAGGAGCAGTAGGTCATCCAGGTATGGTAGTAATCTGACTCCCTGACCACGCAGATGGGCAGCCATAACTTTGGTAAATACCCGTGGAGCAGTAGCCAGTTCAAAGGGAAGAGCCTGAAACTGAAAAGGTTGCTGTAGAACAGCAAGCAAAACAAATTTTTGATGAGATGGTGCTATAGGCACATGTAGGTATGCGTCCTGAATGTCCAGGGAAACCATAAAATCACCAGGCTCCATAGCCAGAACAATTAACTGCAAAGTTTCCATCCAAAACCTTGGCACCTTGACAAACTAGTTCAGGGACTTGAGATTCAGAATACGTCGATGAGACCCCTTTGGTTTCTTCACCAGGAACCGTGTAGAATAGTAACCGTTCCCCCGATGAGAGGATGGAACTGGCACTATTACCCCCGCTAGCAGCAAGGACTGAATGGCATTTTGTAGAAGCCTGGCCATGTCTGGGTCCACTGGGAGCCCTTTGTAAAAGAATTGGAGGGGAGGCCTTCTTAATGGGATGCAGTCAAGAAACAGACGTCGAAATGCCGACTGCCGGCTTCCCGACTGTCTAATCCCGGCAGGGGTCTAATCACAGGCATAGAGATCCCGACGCCTGTCATTTTACCTACGCCGGGAGCTTGACGGCAGGCATACCGATCATAGGGCTCCTGGGGAGAATTAGGGTTAGGCACTGAGGTAGCTGATGCCCTGGATGCTAGCAGACTTCTCCAATATATGCAGCTGCATCCTTAAGGTGAGCAATGCATGCCATCTGATCTCGTGAGGGGGGGGGGGGGGGAAGAGAGAGAGAGAGAGAGAGAGAGAGACAGAGAGAGAGACAGAGAGAGAGAGAGAGAGACAGAGATCGATCGATCTAAGGTGTCTACCCAGCTCTCATTTGCCTTAGCCACCCAGGCAATAGCTATGGTAGGACGAGCAATTCCACCAAGAGTATACAGTTTTCAGAGCTGTATCCATCTTCCTATCTATAGGCTCCTTCAGTTAGGATGCCGTAAGAATAGGCAACGTAGTGGATTTAACCAATCTGGTAATATAGGAGTCCACTGCTGGAGGGGTTTCCCACTTAGTACAATGAGCGGTAGGAAAAGGGTAAAACTTCCGAAACCGCTTTTGTGGCCGAAACTTCTTACCCGGTGTTTGCCAAGCCGCCGTGTGTTCAGCTGACTGATCCGAGAGAGGAAACTCAGCCACAACCACCTTTTGTCGTTTAAACACTGGGTGTTTGGATTTAGGGACAGGTTTCTTCATCTTCAATTTGAAGAACAGACCTGACCGCCCACACCAAGGCTGGTATGTCCATATTGGGTTGAAGCACATCGTCTCTAGTGAGGGACTCCGCAGTAGAGCCGTCATCCTCATCTGCCTCTGAAGATACCTCCGTATCCATGAGGATAACACAAGACGCTTGGCAGATTTACCAGGTATGGGGTTATCCCCCTGTAGCATAGTCTGAAAGGCCATAGCTGCCAGACTCCGCACAGAGGAGGATAGGGTATCAACCCACGGAGGTGGAATAGGAGGTACCTGCATGTCTGTACCTGCTGTGGCAATTCCATTGGAGGAATTACAGCAGGGACAGCCAGGTGGTCTGCAATGGAGGTCAGCGCCTGTGAAAAGAAAGCCCAGGGAGGCTCCTGTGCAGGGGTTAATAGAGCTGATTGACCAGTCACCGAATAACAGTCAGCATAAAGGCCATCCTGAACTAAATCTTCCTGAGTTAAACCAACAGCCCAAGATTTGCATGTGAGTGCAACAGGTGCAGCTGATTGTTTTGTACTCCTGCTCTTGTTAGACATAACTGTAGAGAACAGAAACATACAATATGTTACTGAGCAAATTACAGTTCAAGTATGCACCAATTACATGTAACACACACTAGGGTACTGGGCAATAGGCAACTGAATGCATGCACAGTGAACCAAATATAGGAGTGTGTGAGCAGTATAGTATTTATAGAAAACCTGCAGGATATGACAGCCCAGATTAATGGCACAGCTAAGTGCACCTAAGCAGTATATGACTGTCTTCACCGCTGATTACCTCAGAGTGAAGTACATAAACCCCCAATACACCGGTAGACCAGGGTTTCAGAAAGAGAAAATGACAGGGACAGGCATAAGCCGACAGATTGAGTATAACTAAATACAACAGCGCTTGCTGTAAGTCACATACAGTGCATAAACCTCTATACTGTAATGTGTGCACCACTTTCAACTACACAGAATCTATGGCAGAGACCCAACTTCTGGTAGGCAATAGCGCTACATAACCTGACTCCAGGGAGAGGTATGTAGAGGGACCGGACCCTGCGTTTTCCCAAGAATAGCTGTGGCTGTCACTATATAGAAAATGTCTGCCGGAGCTCAGAGAGGGGGCGTGGCCTGCTGACAAATGCAGTTGAGGATGACCAGACCTCGTAGGAATGGTGCCCTGAGCTGAAGGGCCGCTTTAAAGTGGATGGCTGACCTCCCCATGATGATTTTTGACCACCGAGACCAGGTTTTCCCGCACCTCTGTACCCTAGTGGTCTAGTGGATCACGCGGACGGACCGGTGTGCACACTCAGCGTCTCCGGTCTGTCCCCAGAGACCGCAGGTAAGACTGCCAACTCCGCGGGTCATCGTCCCCTGACGTCCTGTGGGGCCAGCTAGCCAGGTCCCTGGGATCCCGCTGAAATGACCATGACTTGCATGCAGGTGGCAATGGTGTTGCGGCACCCGGATGGAGTGGCAGCACAGACGTCCAAAGGACAGTCTGACGCTGCATCCTCAGTTGTAAAAAAAAATAAATCATAAAGTAAAGCTTTGGACTGCATAAGGCAGCCCCCTGTATAAAAAGGTGAACCGACTAGAGCCGGACACCACACAAAACTGATTTGCATCCTGGGAGCTGAAAGCTTTAACTGTATGGTGTCCGGTCCTAACCACCACCTACACCCCAAGGTATCCTTGTGGATCCCTAAGGACCCTGAAGAAGAAATACCAGAGACAATATACAGAATGTATTGTCTCTAGCTGCAACACACAGGGTAAGAATGCAATAGCCTGCACATTATTTTGCAACTTTTAAGCTGCTGAAAAACAGGGAGCTTCCGATAATTTCTTCGTCAGTGGTGGAACGCATGCCGCGTGTCCCTGTTGCTACAGTGCAATCATCCCTGGCTGGTGCTAGCTAGGTGCTGGTAATGGAAATTACAGTTTGACCCAACACTTTCTCCCACCAATTTTTTCAATACCAGCCCAGGCAGAAGCATTAATGATTGTAACACTTTTGGGGAGGACCCCACACCCCACATATTTGTTTTATTTTAAACAACATTTTAGATACAGAGCCAGACGAGTCTCGTCGGCCAAAGGGACCACTTATTTGGGAAGATTTGCAGGCACACTCCCAATGAGTTTCCAAGTCACAGAATAGTATATTTGCCGACTTATATATTTAGCAGCAATAATAATAATTAATTTTTTTTTATTTTGGAGCAGTTCTAGTGACATTGCGCACTTGAAACTCACAATATTGTTTTCCATAAGCAAAAGGCTATTACATTCTCATAAACCTTTTTTTTCTTTTTAATTTGCAAACTGATCTGTTATTTTACCTCATGGTTTTGTATATGCTGAAATGATGCTTTCACATGTGGCTCCCGAGATCCCAAACGAGGAACCAAAAAGGTCTCTGTGTGTGCCAGTGACACAGTTCCCTGTGGCAATGTTGCAGAATCCTCACCAGGCATTGCATGTTGTAAGCGGAAATACTGTGGAACATCTTTCAACTCTATGGAGACGGGCAGTGTGGGTACACTCAGAGAACTGCTGACTGCTGAAAAAAAACGACAAATATGTAACTTCAAACCGCATGGATTTTAACATTGTAAAATTGGGACAAAGACTTATGTGCCGCTCATATACATCTGAGAAGAGGCCATGGCCACTCATTACAAGGGCATGATCAGTGCTTCTGACATGCTGGACTGCCTCGTCCTTTACCTCTCCCACAGAAACACCACTTTGGCAGGCATGTGCAGAACCCATTCAACACTGCCCTGCTATACAGAGCTGCAGTGGGCGGGATAATCTCCCCAACCTTCCCATCCAATTGGGACAACGGGACAAAGCCCCCAATCAAGGCTATCTTGCCTAAATTGGAATAGCTGGAAAGTATGTGCAAATACAAAAATGTATAGTTTACACAAAATCGCAAACAATAAGAGTTATGATAGACTTACCTAGATAACTCCTTTTCTGCAAGGTCCACAGGGATACCATGGGGATATTATGGTTGGAGACCAGGCACCAAGCAGTTAAAGCTTCAGCTCCCAGGATGCCTTGGGTCCTCCTCCATATATAACCCGCCTCTAGCCATAGGACTTCAGTTTAGTTAACAAGCCTCAAAGCAGGAAAAGGAAGTGCAATCGTAGATCAGAAACACTCTTACACAAAATGAGAGAATCTGTCCCCAAAAGAAAAATTGACCCATGCAGCCAGGTGAGTCAGGGTGGGGGCCCTGTGAACCCAGAATGGGTATGAAATACAGATGTCTTACAAGCCACCGGTTCATATCCCGACAAGAGGAGCAAGACAGATAAAAATCCAGATGCTGGCTCGTAAGTATATTTAACCCTCCCCTCTCCCCCCTAACCTTCCCTTGGGGGTGCCTAACCCTAAGACTCCAGGGGGGGGGGGGTGTCTAACCCTAAGACCCCCCCCCCGTGGTGCCTAACTCTAGCACTCCCTCCCTGTACCCTAAAGCTAACCCTCCCGTGGGTGTGCCTAACCCTAAATCCCCCGAGATTTTCAGAAACCCACCATTAGTTCACACCTTGATAAAGATCCATTGAGGATTGCAATGGTGTTGGTGCTGTGAGTAGTGGGTATCCCTAAGGATTACAGTGACTTAAATCCAATTAGGGACAATTGCATACTTCCAAACAAAGTTTAAGTCCGGACCTTTTTTCCAGTTAATTTGATACTATTGCATATTTCTGCATACATTTTATTCTGGACTCTGGCCCTGATTCAGAGCTGGACGCTCTGACAGAGCACTCGCTCTGAATCAGGGCCGTCCCTCCTCCTTTTTGGAGCGGCCTCCTGGCCGGTCGCATAGCTTTGGGTGACCACCCACAGCTATAGCGAGCGGCCAAAATGATGGTCGTGATGGTCAAGACCATCGCGACCATTGGGCTTGCGACGAGACCCTGCGGTAGGGTCTCGCTGCCGCAAGCCCTGGAGTGCTTTTGGCTCTATCAGGCTGTTAATTCGATGTCTATATTAAGCCCACCGGGCTGTAGGGTTTTTAGTTCATAATCCATTTGGTCTCTATGCTTCTCAGGGGGCATTAACTACGTCACCACCCCTCCAATTTTGTTGGATTTTTTGTATTATAATAAAGTGTAGACCTTCTGGATTTTTTTCATGCTTCTCCAAAAAATGGCTGGATAAACCCTACAGCCCGGTGGACTTAATATAGACATCGAATTAACAGCCTTTTTATAAATACATGTAAGTTTTTAATACACATCAGTATAATTAACATTTTCACAAGTGGTACCAATTTATATATGTGGTTAATTTTAAAATAGATAAATAAATACTATATGAGTTTTAAAATGGAAGCCAGGCACATGGACACCGCCTTTTTCTGATCCATTTCCGGCAGGAAGTTCTGGTTTTTAATTGAAATCAATAAAGTTTTTTAGGTATTTAAAGACAGCCTGACGCTACCTATGCCATCCTTGATAAAGTGCGCATGACGCACGAAACGCGTTGGAGGCAATTGGTGGACCCCCCTGTAGCATTGGATACTCCGGCGATCTAGCTGTTCACTCTGCCCACACGGACTCCGTTGACGTCATCAGCCGCGGCCGCATCGGGCTCAGACGCTGCCAACACACAGTGGAGCAGGAGCTGAGGCCAAGCTCCGAGATCAAGCTCCCCGATTGAACCTATACTCACTCACTGGAGAGATTGGAGGATCTTATTCAGGGTAAGATAGGGACAGTTGGTTTCTGATGTTTGCAGCAGAGTGACTTTGCAAACGGGACCCACCATTCATATTACATTGTCCAAAAGGAGCTATAAACACTATATTAACCACTTTTTTTTACAGGTACCACGCATTTATTATATATAGCGCTCGATCCTTTTTGTCATTTATTCACTATCCCTAATCGAGCTGCTTTTACTATTTACACATAGCGCGGTAGCCACAATACTAATTTACTGGACATTTTGGATTATCGAAGTACTATCCCCACCATCATCTCTTTTCATACACAAGGGACATATACGTTTGATCCATCAGTACTTCACATGTGTTGTTTTTGTTTCTATTTTTATATTTCATCCCACGATTTGGAGTCACATTGAGTTGATTTGACAACCTTGGAACACAGCCCCATTTATTTCTGGACTTTCTGTGGGTTTGTTAATATTTGTCTGTTATATTATTCTGTGTGTATCACCTTGGATCTTCTCCTAATTGTATTGTATTTCATTGTTATTTACCTGACTGGGCAGGATTCTAGGAGTGGGATTGGGCTGATACAGTGTGTTTCGCCAGAGTTCTACTTATCCATTTTTTCCTGTGAACTATATTCCCTTAAGTTGGTAATGTTGATGAAGGACAGCAAACCATAAAAATTTCTGGTGGGATGGTATAATAGGAACATACATGTCCTGGGAAACCGTGTAATCCCCCGGCTCGTTTGTCAAAATAATTGATCGGATATTTTTCATATGAAACTTGGGTACATGCATAAACCTGTTGAGGGTTTTTATATTTAGTATAGGGCGATAAGCCCCATTCAGTTTCTGAACCAGTAATAGATTGGAATAATAACCCCTTCCCTGTTGCGACACAGGAACCAGGACCATTACCCCCGCTTGCAGTAGGGAGTGAATGACCTCCTAAAGGGCAAAAAAGTCTTTACTGCAGCTGCTGGAGGATCTGTGCAAAAAAAGTTCTGGGGGGGATGCCTCCTGAAAGTGAGGGCATACCCGAGAGACCACTTCTCGGACCCATGCATCTGTTGTAAACTGAAGAAGTCGGTTTCCCACCCAGGGATCCCCCAGGAGGAGGCCTGCCCGATCAGGCAGAGGGTTTGTTGTCCAGCTTAGAAACTGGACGTTTTGCCGGGCCAGACCTCTTAGTTTGCCTTGATATTTTGAGACAACTAGACGTCTTAGAGGAAGGCTGTTCCCTTGCTCGTCCTAGAGAATGGAAGAACAGAAAATAAACCTATCCAGACTTTATAGTCGCTGTAGATGGCTGACCTGCTGACTCATTTTATCCAACTCTGCTCCAAAAAGTACTTTTCCATAAAAAGGTAAAACTTCCAGCGCCTTCTTTGATTCTCTTTCCAGGGTGTTAACCAAAGGATCCTGCATGCCACTATTGAAACTGTTGATGCTTTAGAAGCTAAAATTCCAGCATCTACAGCAGCTCCTCCCAGATAGGAAGCCGCTTCCCATATATAGGATATATACATCATCTGTTCTCTGGTACCATTTGGTAAAGAATTTTCCAATGCTCCCACCCATTCTTCAACAGCCTTGGCTGCCCAGGCTCCAGCTATAGCTGGATGGGTAACAGCTCCAGATGATAAAAAATTTGAGTTATGGTATAACATACCTCAGTTAACCCTTTTTCTTTGAGGTCCATAGGGTCCACAGGATCTACCTTGGGGTATGTAGTTGGAATGATCCATTGCACCAAACTGCTTCCAGCTTTGAAGCTCCCAGCACGCACTGGTCCTCCTTCCTATATACCCCGCCCCAGGCTTTCAGTTTGTAAACAAGCCTAACTGCAAGAGATGAAAAGTGGAAAAGGAAGTACATCACACACAAGAAACACTTAACATACGAAGAGGGAATCGGTGATATGAAAAAGCAAAAGAACAGGTCCCAACGGAGGCCAGGTGCATCAGGGTGGGTGCCCTGTGGACCCTATGGACCTCGAAGAAAAAGTTAACTGAGGTATGTTGTACCATAACTCTTATTTTCTTCTTCAGGGTCCACAGGATCTACCTTGGGGATGTCCTAAAGCAGTTCCCTTAAAGGTGGGGACGCTCCTGAGCAGAGAGAAGAATCCGCCCGCCCAAAAGGAAGCATCCTGGGAGGCACAAAATATCAAATGCATAGAATTTGATAAAAGTATTGACGGAAGACCAAGTGGCTAACTTACACAGCTGTTCAGCTGAGGCACCAGGTCTAACTGCCCACGATGGTCCCACAGACAGAGCAGAATGTGCCGTCACTTTGTTTGGGACAGGGAGACCAGCCTGTGTATAGACCTGAGAAATAGCCAGCGAACCAGCCTAGTTTATGAAACCCATATAACACAGAGCGAATATAATTTCCGGATGGAGCAGGTACGATCCACGTAGATACGAAGGGCTCGAACCACATCCAGGGAAGCTTCACCTGTAGACAGGTCTGAAGGCTGGAAGGCCGGGACTACAATCTCCTCATTTATATGGAAACGAAAAACCACCTTCGAAAGGTAACCCGCCTTAGTACGGAGGACAGCTCTATTTTGAGGAAAAATCAAATATGGAGAGTGACACGACAGAGCTGCCAAGTCAGAAACTCTGAGCCGAGGAAACAGCAAGAAGAAAAAGTGTCTTTACTATCTTAAGTCCACTGTATCCAAGGGTTCAAAGGGAGCCGTCTGCAATGCCCTGAGAAACAAAGTCAAATCCCACGGTGCTACTGGGAGGACAAATGGAGGTTGTAGCCGGAGAACCCCCTGCAGGAATGTTCTAACATCCGGCAGCGGGGCAATTTTGTATTGGGACAAAACTGACAATGCAGCAACCTGAACTCTCTAGGTAGCCAGACGAAGACCTAAGTCTGATCCTGCCTAAAGAAAAGCAAGTATTCTTGAGACCTTGACAATCAGAGTCATATTTTCTTTGAGAACACCAAAGAAAAAATTAATGCCAAATTCTGTGACAGACGCGGGCGGAAGCAGGCTTCCTTGCCCTCAGCATTGTCTGAATCACAGAGGCCGAAAAACCTTTGGCCTTCAAGATGGCAAACTCAACAGCCATGCCGTCAAAGCCAGCCGAAATAAATCCAGATATAGGCAGGGACCCTGCACTAGCAGATCCAGCCATAGAGGCAGTAGAAGTGGACTGTCTACAGATAGACATGTCAGGTCGGAGAACCAATGCCTCCTGGGCCAGGCAGGGACTATAAGTATTATCCTGCCACCTTCCTGCTTGAACTTTCTGGCGACTCTTGGAAGGAGGGAATTTAGAGGAAACAGGTATGCCAACCTTAAGACCCACCTCACCGCCAGAGCATCCACAAAGGCGGCTGAGGGAACCCTTGTTCTGGACCCGTACCTGGGGACTTTGATTGTGACGAGATGCCATGAGGTCTACGTCCGGTAATCCCCACTTGTCCACCAGGAGTTGAAAGACGTCCTGATGAAGAGCCCATTCTCCGGCGTTTATTTCCTGGCGACTTAGGAAGTCCGCTTCCCAGTTGGGAACACCTAATATTTCCCAAGATTGCTGGAAGATGAGATTCTGCCCACAGCAGAATTTCTGCAGCTTCCTTCATGGCTGCCAGACTACGTGTGCCCCCTGATGGTTGATGTAGGCCACTGCTGTCACGTTGTCGGACTGAACCTGGACAGGCCTGCCTTGTAGGAGGTCCTGCGCCTGTATAAGCTCTGTACACTGCACGAAGCTCCAAGATATTTATTGGTAGGAGACTTTCCTGAACCGTCCATCTTCCCTGAAAGGTGTGATGGCAAGTCACTGCTCCCCATCCTCGCAGGCTTGCATCCAAGCGAGGGAGAGCCGAACCTCTGACGAGATGCTGATCATCTGAGACATTATCCGATGATACTGACCATCCCAATGAGCCAGAATCTAATTCTGCAGGGACCTGGAGTGGAACTGGGCATAAGACACCATGTCAAATGTGGATACCATGGAGCCCAGCACCTGCATTGCCAAGTGTATTGAAACTCTGTGATTGCAGAGAAGACTGTGCACACGAGACTGTAGTGCCACAATCTTGCCTTCTGGTAAAATAATACTCTGTCCCAGAGAAACCAGAAGTGCCCTCAAGTGTACCATCTGCTGGGTTGGAGAAAGAGTAGACTTTTTCCAATTGATTATCCAGCGGTGCTCTTGTAAGCAGACAATGTTCATTTGCAGATTACATTGTAACATCTCCTGAGATTGTGTTAATATCAGGAGGTTGTCCAAATATGGCAGTATCCTGACTCCTTGTCATCTAAGATGAGCCGTCATGACTGCCATTATCTTGGTAAACACCCAAGCGGCTGTGGCCAGACCAAAAGGGTAGTGCCTGAAATTGGTAATGTTGCTGATCTACCGCCAATCTTTGAAAGCCTTGGTGGGATTGTGCAATCGGAACATGCAGATATGCATCCTATATGTCCAGGGAGACCATGAAATCTCCAGGCTCCATCATCCGCAAAACTGACTGTAGAGTTTACATACAGAATTTTGGCACATGTATGAATCTGTTGAGAAAAACTTTAGATTCAGGATAGGGCGATGCAACCCATTTGGTCTTTGAACCAAAAATAAATTTGAATAATAACCCCTTACCTATTGCGTCACCGGAACAGGGATTATGACTCCTGACTTCAGAAGGGCCCCAATAGACACCAGGTAAGCTGATGCCCTGACCGGGACTGAAGGAAGGGTTATACCAACAAACTTCTGAGGGGGATGCCTCAGGAACATGATAGCGTAACCATGAGAGATTAGCCCTCAAACCCATGCATCCGTAGTTGTCTGATAACAGGCCTGGGAGAACTTTAAAGGTCAGCCTCCAACCCTGAAACCTACCCAGGGGGAGGCCTGCCCCATAAGACAGCATACTTATGGTGCATACACACGGTCAGATGAACGATGAATGATTGAATGATTTTACCAACGATTTGAATGATTTCAGACAGTATTAAAATAAATGAAATCATCAAAATCTGACTGCAAACACAGACTGTTTCAGATATCGTTAACTGACATGCGGGAATGGGCATCGTTCATCGTTGCAGGCCCACATGTCAGATTTTCTTTCAGATATGAACGATTTTAAAAATAGTTTTCATTCATATCCGACAAAAAAAATCTGACTGTGTATGCACCATTACAGTCTGGCTTGGAAGCAGGACGTTTGTTTGAACAAGATCTCTTGGCCTGACGTTCTTGCGGGCATGACTTTGTTTAGCGGAAGACTGACCTTTTGCCCTACTCTGTGGGCGAAATGACCGAGCTGCCGACTGCTTAAATTTAGTCGTAGATGGCAATTCAGCCGACTTCGGTGTTGCCAGAGAAGTCATTAGGTCATCCAGCTCTGGTCCAAACAGTACCTTCCCCACAAAAGGCAAAGATTCAAGAGCCTTCTTGGACCCTGCATCCGCCTTCCAGGTTTTTAGCCAAAGGGATCTTCAAGCTGCAACTGAAGTTGCCGAGACCCTAGAAGCTTAAAATACCTGCGTCAATGACCACTTCCCCCATATACATATCTGCTTCTCGCATCTGACAGAGAAAAGACTGCTGTTCTCTGGTAACATCAGGCATAGTACCTTCCAGAGATGTTGTCCATTCTTCTATAGATTTTGGCTACCCAGGCTACAGCCATAGCTGGTCTAGATAATGAAAACATTGATTTCAAATAATTGTCAAGTATTCTATCTATCTGTAACCTCTTTTAAAGAGGATGCCACAGGAATGGGTAACGTAGCACTCCTAATCAATCTTGTGACATGAGCATCTATGTTTTGGGGGAACTTCCCAATTGTTACACTCACCAAGTGCAAATGGGTACAGAGAGGTTATATTCCTTGTAGCATGGAAATGCTTCTAGGAGTACTTCAAGCCTCAGACATAAGATTCGTCAGTTGTTAAGTCTGAGGAAAATAATCCTTAGCCACCTTCTGATGCCTAAAGACCGGAGCCTTGGCTGTCAGCGAAGCCTCCTGTTCCTCTATACGGAGGACAGATCTAACAGCTCTCACCAGAGGGGACATCCACAAGGGACTGATTGTCTTCTTCTACTGAGTAAGATCCAGAACTCTGAGTATCAGAGTCTGAAGAGGAGTCAGTGTTGTCATGAAGCAACAACTGATGGGAACATCTCAAATGCCCCTGCTTTACCGCCACTTGTCTATCTGGTTGCTGAGAAGCTATAGACAGCAGCATACTCTGACTAGAGTGAGCAGTAGAATTAACCCAACAGGAATTCATGGGGGGCATACATATAGAAGGATGCAAATGCTGTGAACAGCCCATAGCATGAGGCAATACCGCAGCCAGAGCCCGCACTTCTGCGACTTTGTCCACTAAATGCAACAAAACCTGAGACCAACAGGGTGGCTCTAGCGCTTGTGCAGATGTACCGGATAGGACAGGTAGCTGTATACAACAATTACTCCACAATCCATTCTAGTTAACATCCTGCTTAGACATCCCCGCCGAACAAGACCTACATGATCTTAGTACTGGCCATCTCACCCTTACCTTTAGACATGACAAATGTATAAATGGTCTAAGGTGTACAGTATAAATGCAATGTGATCTTTTATCAATGAAAAACCCCACACCCTTCAGAGGGATGTGGAGAAACACAATGATAGGTATAACTGACATTTTGGGAAACAAAAGGGTAGTACAAATACAGCAGCTAGCATTAAAGTCACAAACAATGCATAAATACGCACAATTGTTATTGCAAATTAAATATGCACAATTGTTATTGCAAATGGACTCTGAATCAACTAACTAGCCCCGCAAGAGCAATGGTAGGATATAGAGTGCTATATACCAGACCCAAAGGAGAGGTATACAGGGTGACAGACCAACCTCTGAGACCAACAGCTACAGCAGTACACACACACGAATGCTATCTGCGAGCCTCTCACCACAAGGTGGTCAAATATAGCAAACCAGACGCGGAAATCCAACCTGGAAGTTTCGTCTGGGTAGAGGGAGGAGCGGCCGGGGGAGCCCCTGTCTCCCTTAAGCTGCGATTTTGACAGCACGGGTACCCTGGCCTCATAGTAGTAGACGCTCACTAGTGCGTCTACTACCCACCCCCGGTGACAGTGAGGACACGTCACACAAGGCCTTCACCTGCACCCGATGCATCTCCTACACCAGATGCCAGGACTGCCGCGTACAATTCCCATGAGGAATCGCTTACAAGTCATCCCTGTGCCGGACTGCAGTCCGGACCTCAGCAAAAGCCGCTAGCTAAGCCATGCCGAGGCCTGTTGAAAACCTCAGGGTATATAGCATTACTGGTGTTTCGGCATCGGCGGAGGTAGAAGGAGTTGCACTACCTGCATCATTCACGGCGTTGGTACTGCTAAACTCAGTAGTTCAAAAAAACGAAGTAAATCATAAAAGAAAAAAGCCTGGGACTGCCTAAGCAGCCGTGCTTTACAGTGCATCCGGAAAGTTTTCACAGCTTTTTCCACATGTTAAAGCATAATTCCAAAATGGAATAAATAAATTTTTGTCCTCAAAATTCTACACACAACACCCCATAATGACAACGTGTAAAAAGTTTTTTGAGATTTTTGCAAATTTAATAAAAAAAAGGAAAGGGCAGTTTCGCCCATTCCTCTTTGCAGCACCTCTCAAGCTCCATCAGGTTGGATGGGAAGCGTCAGTGCACAGCCATTTTCAGATCTCTCCAGAGATGTTCAATCGGATTCAAGTCTGGGCTCTGGCTGGGCCACTCAAAGACATTCACAGAGTTGTCCTGAAGCCACTCCTTTGATATCTTGGCTGTGTGCTTAGGGTCGTTATCCTGCTGAAAGATGAACAGTCGCCCCAGTCTGAGATCAAGAGCGTTCTGGAGCAGGTTTTCAATCAGGATGTCTCTGTACATTGCTGCATTCATCTTTCCCTCTATCCTGAATAGTCTCCCAGTTCTTGCCGCTGAAAAACATCCCCACAGCAAGATGCTGCCACCACCATGCTTCACTGTAGGGATGGTATTGGCCTGGTGCCTAGTTTACTCCAAACATGACACCTGGCATTCTTGCCAAAGAGTTCAATCTTTGTGTAATCAGTCCAGAGAATTTTGTTTCTCATGGTCTAAGAGTCCTTCAGGTGCATTTTGGCAAATTCCAGACAGGCTGCAATATGCTTTTTACTAAGGTGTGGCTTCCGTCTGGCCACTCTACCATACAGGCCTGACTGGTATGCAGAGATGGTTGTCTCTTTCTGGAAGGTTATCCTCTCTCCACAGAAGAATGCTGTAGCTCTGACAGCGTGACCATCGGGTTCTTTGTCACCTTCCTGACTAGGGCCCTTCTCCCCCAATCGCTCAGTTTAGACGGCCGGCCAACTCTAGGAGGAGTCCTGGTGATTACGAACTTCTTCCATTTACGGATGATGGAGGCCACTGTGCTCATTGGGACCTTCAAAGCAGCGGACATTTTTCTGTACCCTTCCCCAGATTTGTGCCTCGAGACAATCCTGTCTCGGAGGTCTACAGACGATTCCTTGGACTTCATGTTTGGTTTGTACTAAAAACATGCACTGTCAAGTGTGGGACCTTATATAGATAGGTGTATGCCTTTCAAAATCATGTCCAATCAACTGAATTTACCACAGGTAGACTCCAATTAAGCTGTAGGAACATCTCAAGGATGGTCAGTGGAAACAGGATGCAACTGAGCTCAATTTTGAGCTTCATCGCAAAGACTTTGAATACTTATGTACATGCAATGTCTTCGTTTTTTTTTATTTTTTATTAAATTTGCAAAAATCTCAAATAAACCTTTTACACGTTGTCATTATGGGGTATCGTTTGGAAAAAATGGGATTTTGGTACCTACCAGTAAATCATTTTCTCTGATTCCACAGGGGACACTGGAGGTGCTTACGCTGGGGGTATAGAGGCGTGGATAGCTGGAACCGGCACTTTAAAATTTAGAAGTGTGAAGCTCCTCCCCCTCTGTGCCCCACCAGAAAATGAAGACCGAGAGGAGGTGGAGAACAAGCGGAGTGAAAGGAGAGAAGAACACACAATAACAGAATCATACAACATACAGAACCAAAACCGAACAGGTAGGCATAGAGCGCAGAGGTGGGCGTCCAGTGTCCCCTGTGGAATCAGAGAAAAGGATTTACCGGTAGGTACCAAAATCCCATTTTCTCTTTCATCCACTAGGGGACACTGGAGGTGCTTACGCTGGGGACGTCCCAAAGTTTTCCCCACGGGCGGGAGCGCTCTGCAGCGCCTGCAGAACAAGGCAGCCAAAACGGGATGCCGAAGTAGCAAACATATCAAACTTGTAAAACCTGACAAACGTGTGAACTGAAGACCAAGTAGCCGCACGGCACAATTGTGATGTGGAGGCTCCTCTACCGGCCGCCCATGACGCACCCACAGAACGTGTGGAATGAGCCGAAATGGAGGAAGGAGGACGACGGTCAGCACTATTATAAGCCTGATGAATAGTCAGCCGGATCCAATATGCCAAAGTCTGCTTAGACGCCGGCCAACCCTTCCGAACAGCATCATAGAGGACAAAAAGCGACTCAGATTTACGGAGAGACGCCGTCCTGGCAACATAGATGCGGAGAGCCCTAACCACATCCAAGGTAGAAGATCCACCAGAGTCCTCCAGCAACGACGGTACCACAATAGGCTGATTGATATGAAAAGCTGACACAACCTTGGGAAGAAAGGAGGCTACCGTCCGGAGTTCCGCCCTATCAGCATGAAACACAAGGTAAGGTGGCCTACAGGACAGAGCACCCAATTCCGAAACTCGACGAGCCAAAGCGAGAGCCAGGAGGACAGTCTTCCAAGACAAGTACTTAAGATCGACCTCCTCCAAAAGGTTCAAACATGGGCGACTGAAGAAACAGAAGCACTAAGTTTAGGTCCCAGGGAGCTATCGGAGGTACAAAAGGAGGCTGCACGCGCAAGACTCCTTGAAGAAACGTCTGCACCTCAGGAATGAGGGCCAATTTTCGTTGAAAGAAAATGGAAAGGGCAGAAACCTGCACCTTTAGAGTTCGTAGCCGAAGACCAGAATCCAGATCCGTCTGAAGGAAAAGCAGAAACCGGGACAACCGAAAAATTCTAGACGGAAGACCCCGACTGGAACACCATGAGATATAAGCACGCCACATGCGATGATAATGCGCAGCCGAAACTGGTTTCCTGGCGCGTAGCATGGTGGGAATAACCGCGTCTGGGATGCCCCTGCGTCTTAGGATATCAGTTTCAAGAGCCACCCCGTTAAACGCAGTTGCGCTAAATTGGGGTGTACGAATGAACCCTGCTGTAGAAGATCCGGGCATAGAGGAAGGGGCCACGGATCGTCTGACAATAGGGACCGAAGGTCCGAGAACCAACTTCTCCGAGGCCAGTTCGGAGCTACGAGAATTACAGAGGCTGATTCTTGTTTTATTCTTTTTAGAAGACGAGGAAGAAGTGGAATCGGAGGGAAAAGGTAAACAAAGTCGTAGCGTCTACCACTGCAGCCTGCGGATCCCGAGTTCTTGAGACGTATACTGGGAGCTGACGATTCAATCGCGACGCCATGAGGTCCACCTGAGGACATCCCCATCAACGTATCAGCGCGTTGAACACCTCTGGATGAAGCATCCATTCCCCGGGATGCATATCCTGTCGACTCAGGTAATCTGCTTCCCAGTTGTCCACACCCGGGATGAATACCGCCGACAGGATTACTGACTGTCTTTCGGCCCGCCGAAGGATCCGAGTTACGTCCCGCATAGCCATGCGACTCCGAGTCCCTCCTTGGCTGTTGATGTAAGCGACGGCCGTCGCGTTGTCGGACTGAACTCCTACCGGACGAGCCTTTAGCAAGTCTTTTGCCTCTATCAGAGCATTGTAAACCGCTCTGAGTTCCAACACATTTATGGGCCACGTCTGTTCTAGAGGGGACCATCGACCCTGAAAGTGATGATCGAGGACTACTGCTCCCCATCCTCGAAGGCTGGCATCTGTTGTTACGATGATCCAGTCCCACACTCCGAATCTTCTGCCCGCTAACAGATTGGTGGATTGCGTCTATTCGGTACCACAGGGAAATTAGTCTGCGGATCCACGGTTCTGTAGAGGTCTGGTTCCAAACCTGTTGAAAATCTTTCAGGCGGGCTCCTACTGCAGGAGGTCCCAGTTGGGACAGAAGACCATCATGCCACCTGCTTTTCCGCTGGTTTAGGCTCTGGTCTACGTGCAACAGGGTGTGGACGACCTCTACCTCTGCCACCTCTATGTTGCGTGGGAGCACCTCTGGCTCTACCACGAAAGGAATGTGGCGCACGAAAGGAATGAAACGAAGGTCCATTATAAAAGATCTCCTGGGAGCTGGAGCAACCGACGGGAGGAAGACTTACCCCCCGTGGCCTGGGATATCCATTTGTCCAGTTCAGGGCCAAACCGCATATCGCCTGTGAAAGGTAAACCCTCCACCGCACGCTTGGATTCTGCGTCCGCTTGCCAAGCGCGCAACCAGAGGGCTCTGCGGGCCGAAATAGCAGAAGCAGATATGCGAGAACTAATCTGACTAATATCTTTCGAAGCTTCTCCCAGGAAAACTGCAGACTCACGGATGTGTTCTGCTAGTAGACATAACTCTGCTCTTGATGTACCAGAGTCCAAACCGGTAATCAACTGGTCAGCCCAGTCGACCACTGCCTTGTTAACCCAAGCGGCAACAAGGGTGGGTATAAGTTGAGCCCCCGCTGCAGTATAAATTGATTTTAGCGTTGTCTCCAACTTACGATCCGAAGGATCTTTTAGTACTGTAGCTCCCGATACTGGGAGTGCTGTTTTCTTAGAGAGACGGGAGACTGACGCATCGACTGGAGGGGGTGTTTCCCACTTTTCCATCATGGCTGATGGAAAGGGATAACTAGACGGAAACCGGCGCGGAATTTGGAACAGTTTATCCGGTTGCTTCCAGGCCACTGAGAGCTGCTGTTGCAGCTGCTGTGAGAACGGAAAAACCGTAGAGCTCTTTGGTTGTTCATGAAATAATTCACACTCCTGGGATGCAGGTAGTACATCCTCAGGTAGATTCAGAACTTTTATGACCGCCAAAATTAGAGATTCCACCCCTGGAGAGGTGGACTCTAATTCTTGAGGAGAAGAGTCTTGTAACGCTTCCTCCAATTCCCCTTCTGTTTCCTCCGTAGCGAGTAATTTTTCGTCCGACTCTTCTGATTGGAGAACAGTCGCCAGAGTACGCTTTTGTGTCGGTCTTTGGTAGGAGGTGGAGGGTGCAGGCACCACTGTACCCATCACCTGTACCAGGGTGTCTAGAGACTTGGTTAGCCCTTCCACCCAGGGAGGTTGAGACCTACGTGCCTCAGCTAACTCAGACGTTAAATCCGTCATAACTCCTACCATGTCAGCGGCCCATGGGGGAGCAGGTGCGACCGTAATAGTCATAGGTGGATCTATTGCTATACAAGCCTCACATAAAGTGGACCCAGCAGCATGCGGCTTGGATAGTTTGTTGTTACACTTAGAACAGACAAACATCTTTTGAGCCGCTTTTGTTCTATTTGACATGGATACACACAGTCACCCAGACACAGAGGGACAGCAGTGAAAAGAGAAATAGAACAGAAGGCTGGTATTGGACACAGAGGAAGAGGCACTCCCCACTTTTTCCCACAAATTAGATTCCCTGCCAAACACCCCAGTTACTCACAACCTCTTGCCAGGGATGTAGTCAGGAGAATCAGACTTCTGTGAATACTGCATACAGCCTGTAGTGGAGAGATGCAGTTCTTTTATCAGGTTAAACACGGCAGCCACGCTGTGCATGCAGCCACTGCAGCGTTATCTAGACATGGAGCCACTCTATTGAGACAGTGAGCCCGCGCCGTTAGGCTCCGCCCCCTTTCTTTATGCCCTAAGGGCTAGAAAATGGCTGCCCCCGCCTGTAGGATCATCTCCCCACTGTGCAAGCCCCGCTGAGTAGGAGCCGCTAGCCGCGCTCATCAGCGGGGAGATAGATATTATTGAGCAGCGCTATCGCGCTCTGTAAGCCAGCGCTGGCCGCAGGACAGGAGACGCGGGATGTGCAGGTGATTAATACTCACTGCGCTCCCTCTCCGGACGGCTCCGCTAAACAGCACTCACAGGATCCTTGCTGTGGTGTGTGTGCGGCAATAAGGAGCTGTCAGATGCTTTTAGTGAAGCACTGCAAACTCCTTCCTGTAACCCAGGAGGTTAACAGGGTGCCAGTAACCCGGACCCCACCTTTAGATAGGTGGCGAAGGGTACTGAGAAAAAGTATGTAAAAGATGTTAGAAAATAATAAAACAAAAATAAATAAATATATGTTAAATAAAAGAAATAAAATAGTTGACTTGCTGGAGCACAGCAGGTTGTGACCAGCTCCAAGGGCACATTTTCTAAACTGAGGGCTGGTGGGGCATAGAGGGGGAGGAGCTTCACACTTCTAAATTTTAAAGTGCCGGCTCCAGCTATCCACGCCTCTATACCCCCAGCGTAAGCACCTCCAGTGTCCCCTAGTGGATGAAAGAGAAAGTGAAGCGCTGTGAATACTCTCCGGATGCACTGTATAACAGGTGCTTCTTGCCGTGCACCAAACAATACAACTAAAGGCGGGGTATATAGGGAGAAGGATGACCAGTGCATGCTGGGAGCTTCAAAGCTGTAAGCTGTTTGGTGCAATGGATCGTTCCAACTACATACCCCAAGGTAGACCCTATGGACCCTTAAGAAGATCGATCGTTTTGAGACACGCTTCAATCTTTTTATCCGTGGAATCCTCAGGGAAGATGTTGACGGAATAGGCAATGTAATATTTCCGATTAAATGCGTCACATGAGCATCCACAGTAGGAGGTACCTCCCGCTAAGTACATACAGAAGCCAGGAAAGGATACAACAAAGTTATTCTCTTATTCCCCTTTTAAACCAGAGCAAAAACCTGGGTTTTTGCTGGGTCTACCCGGGTCGCAGCTCAGTGTTAAAAGGGTCCCTGAAAAATAACCTGGGTCAAGTGACCCTGTAATCCAACCCAGGTAGCTAACAGGGTCTGACCCAGGATGGACCTGGATTTGGTGCTGTGTAAACTGCACAACCCAGGTTATCAAACCTGGGTCATGCCTAAAATTAGCAGAGTGGTGTTTGTGGAGCAGTCACCTCTCACTTTTTATGACCTCACAAGTTTAGCAGGGCTGACCCAGGTACAGTGTGAACGGGGCTGACCTGAGAATAACCCAGATTGATGGTGCAGTGTAAATGGTGTCTGACCAGGGTTCAAACCATGTCTGAAAACCCAGGTCGGACCCAGGTTTTTGGTGGAAAAGAGGTATGATTCACATAAAAACATTTGTCAGAGTTACCCCCATGCCTCATCCATAAGCTCAATGAGCAGTTCAGATACAGGAAACTCCGCTTTGACCACATTCCGGTGGTGATTAGACACTGGAGCCTTCTTACTATAAGCTGGTTCTTCATCCTGAATGTCTAGGATTGATTTAACCGCCTTCACCCAAGAAGGAACATCCACGGTGGACGGATGGTCCACCTCCCCCGAGCTACACCCTGGAAAGGAACCATGCACATCTGAATCCTCTGATGATGCGTCTGAATCCATATGTTGAGCAGATAAAAAGCGAACGTGCGCTTAGGAGCCTTCGTAACTACCGGTCTGCTATCAATATTAGATGGTGCCATACTCAGACTAGAATGGCCCTCAACATCCTTCCAGGAAGGATGCATAGGAGGTATGCTGTGGACACCCCATCCAAGGAGGCATAGTGGGAGCAGCCAAGAAGGCTCTTGTCCAGGGACAGATAAACTGGACTAGTGAGGTGGCTCTTTATAACAGACAACACAAAAACCATCCTTAATGTCCTGAGGAGACAAATAAGCCATACATCATTTACATGAAACCAGCTTTTGATATTCAATATAAAAAGGCAACAGTTGCAACGTTATGCGACTGCCTTCACAAAATCTTAACGAATGTGAAGTACTCAGAGAAAAACCTCCACCCCAAGAGGAGGGAGAGAAAACAGTGATAGTTATAATTGACAGACAGAAATAAAAGACAGTGGGCACGATTCAGAGCCGCTCGTTCGCTCCGAGCGATGTTCGCACATCTGCGCATGCGTATGGGTCGTAATGCGCATGCGCCAACCAGTCATTGCGGTCGGAAATCGTGCGCTCGCAAAACAGCGAGGGCCTGCTAATTTGAGTGACAGAATGAGGAGTTTGTGGTTGGTAACAGGGGAAGGTGCTTGAAAACGGGGAGTGGAGATCCGAATGCAGGCGTGCCAAACGGTCAAAATGAGCGTGCATAATTAACAAAGCAGCATCATCGACCACATCACTTGGTTGTCTTTTAGCCTGAACTGCTCGCAGTGATTGCGGGAAGTTAAACCTACCACAAGCACTGCAAGCAGTTCAGATGCCTTTCGATGTACTCGATTAATCTAATAGCGGAGATGACTTATGATGCGAACGGCAAGGGGGTGTCTTTACAAAATAGCGAGCGCATGTTTTGATCGCTCAGACATAGAGGCGTCAACAGACAGCAAAGAGCGAGCGCTCAATTTAAATAGCTGGCCCCTTTTTCTGAACGACCGTTCGCAAATAGCGTCCGGCTCTGAATCAGGCCCAGTGTCAATACAGCAGCTAGCAAACAGTCACATACAATGCATATGTAATAAAATTACAAATGACTCTAAATCAACTACACAAACACAAAGGAATGGTAGGATATAGAGCACTATATACCGTAACCAAGGGAGAGGTATACAGAGGACTGACCAAACCCTCCTGAGACCAACAGCTACAGGGCGCACAGAGTGGACCGTGAGCGTCTCATTAGACATGGAGGGTAGGCGGAGAAACCCAGACGCGCAAAACCCTTCATTGGTACTGTCTGGGTCAGGGGAGGAGCGCCTACCTGCCCAAAGCTGCTTTAACCAGTCGGGCACTGACAACAGCGGCTTCTGGTGCGACTCTGATACCAGAAGCAAAGACTGCCGCGCGCGATTCCCCGTAAGCAAGTGTGGCGTTTATCTCAAGAATAATCGCCAGGAATGATGTCATGTGAATGTATATTATAAAGGGCAGCACAGTCGTGCCCTTATATTAAGGCGGCATCTAAAAACACAGATTTCTCCATAGACAATTCTGAAGGGGGGGGCAGGGTGTTCAAGGGGCTACACCTCAAAAGCTATAGGAGGTACGGATCTGAAATTTGGCATGGCCGGGTAGAACTGTGACTGGGTGCTGCATGCTAAATTTCAGGGCAAAAACATAAAAAATGAGGATTTGGGAGTAATCTAAAGCTCCAACTGTCACTTTATTTCTAACATTCTCAATTAGGACAACTTTTCTGCTATAGTCTATGGGGGATTTTTGGGAAGGCAAAACTCAGGGTAGGGGTGAAATTTAGACTTGGGGTTTGTTTATTTATTATGTAGCTGTTGTGCCAGGGTACGTGCTTTTGGAGTTCAGGTAAATTAGAAAGTGACAGTTTTTAAACTATTACCTCAAGAATGCGCCAATATAAAGATAGGACTTTTCAACTTGTTGCGCAGCCACAGTAGGAGCTTCCAGCAGGTATAGTTATAATGGCTTCACTTGGGTGCACCAAGATGGCCGTCGTTTGTGGGCGGTAGCGGGCAAAGCAGCGTCGGGGACATGGATGCGGCTGTGGTTCCCTCATATTTAGGCACAGCCAGCACCGGGCTAGTCAGAACCAGTCCTCATTGCCAAAATATGAGTGACAAATGACGTAGGGATCCCCCGTAAGTTATGCAACCAGCACTGGGCTCTGATCCGGTCCTGCTTCTGGAAATACAGGGGAAAAAAATAATTAGGGTCCCCCTGTATTATCCAGGACCAGCACCGGACTATTTCTAACGGGGGGCTAATGCCACAGCCAGGGGAGCCCTTTCACCGGGCCCCTCAGCTGCAGCATCAACCCTGACCGCTAGTCAGCCCAGGCCGGGGATCCCTGGGGAGTTGGGGACCCCTCCTCAGGGCACCCCAGGCCCAGGCTGATAGCCCGGGGCTATTCCCGGCACCCCTGGGCGGTGGGTGCTGGGTTGATTATGTATAGTGCGGTGAGTAAGAAAATATAAATATTGTCTTTTGCAATAGTACTACAGGTCCCAGCAGGTATCCCCCGCATGCTGGTACTTGGAGAACCACAAGTACCAGCAGGCGGGGTATTAAGGGCCTGCTGGCACCTGTAGTACCCCTGCAAAAGAAATATTCAAATAAAAAACACACAGACACAGGCTTCTAAATCTTTTATTTACCATGACCTTCCCCTCGAGCGCAGTGGCCAGTAAGCTCTTCTGTGCGGCGGCCGCACATCCAGGGCTTCTGCGGCGTCTTCACCTGGAGCGCAACGGCCAGTAAGCGCTTTTGCACGGCCGCCGCACATCCAGGGCTTCCAGTCTTCATTCTTCAGTTTTGCAAAATCTACCTGTAGATTTGCAAAAATCGGTACTAAATCCAAGCAAAGTTGGTAGGATTCCAATGTTATGCACTTTCCTGGGAACAAGGCATACTCAGGGATAGCCAACTTCCCACCCCCCCAATCAGTACTCAACTCAGCTGAGTCTTCCTAATTAGGAGAGAGGGGGGATGAGCAACCCAGACCTACCAGTATATGTGAATTACAATATAGCCCATATAGCCTACAGCTGGGGCCAATGTAATGTGTTCATCTTCACACAGTCTTTTCAGAAACAAAGGCAGCATAACTCAGCAAAAAACGCATTTAAGCAGTATGTTTGCCATAGGCTCTTAATCAAAAAGCACAGTAGCTTAGTAGGATATTTGAGCCTGTTCAACCTGCCACTAAGCAAGGTATCCATAATCTGGGAAAAGGAAACCCAAGGGAGTTCCTATCCAGATGCTGGGAGGTTTGTCTACTTAACACAGTAACCACATAATACAGATTGTATGAGATCCTGTGAGGAAACCCCCCCCCCCCCAGCACAGGGACCTTAGCTGCCTGTCCTTCAGACTCTGACATAATAATGAGAAGTTCTGAAAAAAACACGTGATTTTGTTTCACCCTAATTACCCACACACCCGTAGGAAAGGGTTAAGGGAAAAGACAGTGATAATTTACAGGAGTCACAGTTCTTTTTACATAAGAAACAGTGGCCCTGATTCAGACCCACTCGCGAGCGGCTGTCCGCTCGCAAGTGGGTCGATGTTCTGCACTGAGCATGCGCACGACGGAGGGAGCTCCGTCGTGCGCATGCGCCAGACGCGACGAGCGAAGGAAAGTCCTTCGCTCGTTGTGTCTGATCAAAGGGGGCGTGCTGTCGATGTTGATTTACAGCACGCCCCCTTTGGTGGGCGTGCCGGGGGCGTGCCTCCCTGACGGGGGCGTTCCCACGGGAACGCCTCCCGTCAGAAGCCGGCCTACTGACATCACTAGTGATGTCAGTGGGAGTGATTTTGGCTCTGATAGAGCCAAAATCACTCCGGAGCTTGCGGTTGAAAACCTCAACCGCAGGCTCCGGCTCGCAGTTTCGATGGTCGCGATGGTCAAGACCATCGCGGCCATCAAACTGCACGCTCGTATAGGCTGTGGGTGGTGACCCACAGCTATACGAGCGTCCAGGAGGACGCTCCAATTTTATGGAGGGCGGCCCTCATTCAGAGCGTGCGCTCTGCTCAGAGCGTATGGCTCTGAATGAGGGCCAGTATCCATAAAACAACAATCACATGTCATGCATAAACACTCTGCGAGTCATATGCATATAAGCTCTCACTGCCACTATCAGCCTAGGCTTAGGTAGGATAGAGCCCTGTAAACACCTGAACCAGCAGTAGGCCAGGTATACAGGGAGCCTGCCCAGCGTCCTGCAGGAGCAGCATTCAGAGAGCAACTGACATACACTCTGGCTGCCCTATGGAGGCTGGGAGTGGCAACCCACCATCACTGCGCCAGAGGACTGAACTAGCGTGTGGATTGGGGGAGGGGCCGCCGGGGAAGCGCACCTCCCCTATCCCGGCGGTCTAGTGTAGGAAACAAGTTGTATACGTCCCGACTGCAGCTTAACCTGTAGGAAAGGGTTAAGGGGAAAGACAGTGACAGTATACATAAATTACAGTTCTTTTACAGAAGAAACAGTATCCATAAACAACAATCACATGTCATGCATAAATACTCTGCGAGCCATATGCATATAAGCTCTCACTACCACAATCAGCCTAAGCTTAGGTAGGATAGAGCCCTGTAAAAACCTAGACCAGCAGTAGGCAAGGTATACAGGTAGACTGCCCAACGTCCTCTCTTGTAGGAGCATCGTTCAGAGAGCAACTGACATACACTCTGGCTGTCCTATTTGGAGGCTGAGAGGAGCAATCCACAATCACTGCGCGAGAGGACTGAACTTGCGTGTGGATTGGGAGAGGGGCCACCGGGGATGCGTACCTCCCCTATGCTACTTGGATCTGCCCGGTAAACTGACCTGGCCGCCGCCACAAGCCCCGGCTGGTCAGGAACATCAAATCCCGGCGGTCTAAGCTAGGAGAACAAGCCGTATGCCTCCTGACTGCAGCGCGCCTCCGGCCAGTCTCACCGCAACCACCTGCTTACCTGCCATCCCCTTGATCTGGTTGCGGTCCAGGGCATGAGAGCCCCTGCCGAATCCACAGCCATGGACCTGCCAAGGCTACGGTGCGGCGCCGGAGGAGGTAGTTGCAGCGCGTGGCCGGTGCGCCTCCAATCAGGCGCGAGGCTGCTTCCAGGACAGCTCAGACCACCCGACTGCTCCAGCAGTCCCACTGTCTATGTGGTGAACACACCAAACAGGAAGAATTGGCTACCTGAGGCAGGGGGTGGGGTATATGAGGAGGAACCCCGATGCATCCTGGGAGCAGAGAGCTCGTTTGTGTTAACTGTTTGGTGACCGGTATGTTACCTGCTTACTGGTTTCTAAAACCCTCTCCACACTGTTTCAAGACCCCTACTTCCTATAGACAATATGGAAGGGTGTGGCCAATTTCTTAATGCCCAGTGTACAGCAATGAAAGAGTGAAAAACCCAAAGGTGGGGGCTAGTGCAGCTGTGTGGGGTATAACTGTTTTTCTCCCTCAATGATAAGTGTTCTTGTGCCCAAGGAGAGTTCTGACTACTGGCCTGAATCCAATGCTCCTGTGTCTCCTTCACAACAGGGTCTAAAAAGTGTAAAGACTCTGGGTTTTCTTTCATTTTAATTCCTTTATTTTCTGAAACTTATTTGTGATATATTTGTATTACCTTTTTCTGTAATCAATAACCTTGGAAATATTTTTCGGATTAAACATTCTTAATCCAGTGTAGTCTACATGTTCTTGTCGAATTCACGAGCCTGTGAGGTCAAAGCTGAGTACCTATATGTAAGTGAGTATGCAAATTGATACTTGAGGGGAGAACCGAACAACTCCCGTGAACTTAGTTGGTGGTGGCAGTACCGTGTTAGACTAACCGCACGTGCTGAGGTAACCATAAGTCACTGGTGGCGATTACCAGATTGAGATATCTGGAGAATCGGCCGGCTGGTCGTGACAAATTGGTGGCAAGCGGTGGGATGTTGATAATTTTTGTTTTTATCACAAGAACTTAAGTGAATTAATGGCGTGTGATTCTTGAGAGATACTACATCATAAATTCACCGGAGAATTACGCTCAAGGTTTAGATTTTAAACGGACATACATAGCAAATAGTTTCTGTTCCCTTTCCCCCGTTTTTCTTTTCTATTTTATTTGGCAATTAGTTTGTGGTCCAGAATGACCACAGAGTACCTGCAACAGAAAAGGGATGACCTTGTGGTCATGTGTATGGAGAGAAACATTGCCTGGAAGGGCCAGAACAAGGATCGCCTGGCCCAATTACTCAAAGTGGCGGATCAGAACCTTGCTGCTGAAGGTAGCCAGACAATGGACAACCATGCTGCAGAGGCGCAGTCTGTACTGGACCTTACAACGAATGCCCAATGGGGGTCGGACACCTCTGCTGGGTCAAGTGAGTCTGCACTAGAGAGCTACCTTGAAAATGCTGCCAGGCATATGAAAGACGCGGACCCTGCCACAACTCTGCAGCTGATGCAGGACTACCAATCATCTGCGGACAGGGAAGATGCTGCACGCCGAGCTGTCCAGGAAGCAGAAGCTGCCGAGCGGAAGGCAGTCCGAGAGGCTGAGGCTGCGGAGCGCCAGGCTGAGCGCATGTTCCAGCTGGAGATGGCCAGACTCCGTGGCCCGAACGCCACCTGTGGACCGGGTAGGAAAAAGCCCCGGCACGATCAATTCCCTGTATTGGAGAAGGACGGCGACCTCGATATGTTCCTGAGGGGGTTTGAAAAGACTTGCCGACAGTTTGCACTGGTCCCCAGTGAATGGGCAAGTTATGTAACCCCCGGGCTGAGATGAAAAGCTTTGGAAGCGTTTGCAGATCTTCCCCAGGAACTGGATGGTGATTATGCTGCGATTAAAAAAAGCCTTGTTACAGCATTTCAACATCACCCCTGAGGCTTATCGATAAAAGTTCAGAGACTCAAAGCGCAGTCCCTCTGATACCTATGCAGGACTGTTAGCGCAATTGTCAACCCTGTTGCATCAGTGGGTTGATGGATTGCAGGTGATGGACTTTGACCAGCTAAAAGACCTCATTCTCCAGGAACAGTTCCTCGCATTGTGTCCAGCTGAGGTCAAAGAGTGGGTCCTGGATCGGGATCCCAAAACATCTCAGGAGGCTGTCCGCCTGGAAGACAAGTACACCAGCACTCAGGCTTCTGTGGTGAAGAAGAGCTGGGGGACGCCAGGACAAACAGCATGGAGAGAGAGACGACTCGGAGGATCACCCCCGCGGTACCCTGCAAAACCAGCCGTTGCTGCACTTTTTGGGGGGGTTGGGGGGAAAACCTGTATTGGCAACTGGCCGCAGGTGTTTTACGTGCAATGAGATGGGGCACATCAGTGTCGATTGTCCCAAGAAGCAAAAATCAACACCCTCCCCTGTGAGTGGCCCAGCAGGGAAACCTGTGCCAGCCATTTTGTGTGTGGAAGGACCCCAAGGACACCCCCGGGACAATCTACAAGCTGTCCAGGTAGGACACCAAATTACACTTGGGTTATTAGACTCTGGAGCAGACCTGACCCTCGTCCACCCAACCCTAGTGGGCCACGTTGACATTATTCCAGGGAAGACTATTGCTGTGAGGGGAGTGGGTGGGGTACACCCAGGAGGTGCCTATGGCTCGAGTGTATCTTGACTGGGGGGTTGGGAGAGGTATCCAGGATGTTTGGGTGCTGGACAATTTACCTGCTACAGTACTGTTGGGATGTGATTTGGGGAAAATGCAAACTAAATATGTAACTGGGAATGATGTTGTAAATGATGTAAAGGTACAATCTAACCTAGTTTTTCCCCAGGTGACCGCTGCTGACCAACCCAGCATGAGTACAAATGAATGTGATTCTATCAGTGATGTACAAAGTTCTGTTCTAGCAGATAACCCCTTGCAGTTCCACAAGGCGGAGTCTGGTCAGTCAGAAATGGGTCTAAGGGTGTACCCTAATGAAAAACTGTGTAATGTACTGTTAACAGATGATATTGGAAATGTACCATCATCAGGGGTTGGAGTGAATACTGTAGGTAACAATGCCATCCCTGTATTAGCAGTAATGACCAGGAGAGCCACAGCCCAGACCTGGGGAAGAGTGTGTCACTAGAGATTCATCCCCCCTCCTCCTCTCCTGCTGAAGCTGTCAGCACAGAGTCTGGGATAGGGGAGGACAGAAATCACATTTTGTCTCCTCACCCTGATCAGCTAATGAGAAGTGCTGCTTTCAAAACAGAACAGCAGACATCCCCCAGTTTGGAAACTGTGAGGGGGAGAATCAGCGAAGCAGGTCTGGAGGGTGAATCAGAGAGATTTTTTATAGAAAATGAAATATCTTGGGAGAGAAGTGTCAGGGTTGCACAACAAGGTGCAGTTACTGGCATAGCCGAGTGTCCCACTGTATATGGTACTAGGGAAATTACTCCAGTCCCTGGTGCAAATGATCTGGCAAAGTTACAAGTACCAGGGATTGGTGGTAACGAAATGTGTAAACATGTGTCTGATGTGATTCCTGCCATAATAATAAGTACCAGGGAGGAAGCAGCACAGAGGAGCTGTGCAGTAGTCCCTGAAGGACTAAGCAGTGGTCTGCTAGCAGTCACAGAGGACAGCAACATTGGGTGTCCAAAGTCTCCCCACCCTCACGAACACAGACCCTCATTCCAGCAGATCTAGGAGGACAGGAAGTTTTCAAGATGGAACCTGGTAGGGTCAGTGACCTGTTAGAGACTACCCCTGTTTGTATGACAACTGATGGTTCAGAGATCAGAGCCAAAGTATATGATTCCAAGTAGTTAATGTCCTTCTGTGCCACGATGGGTCATGAGGGGGAGGAAAGGATTCTAGCCCCAACTGACTATGAAAGAGAGAACCTTAGCCTCAAACTTCCTGCTGCTGAGCCTGTGGTTGTGATCCTGTCACACACCACTGACCCAGTCATAAGCCATACACCCCCCACTAGGCTGTTTGATAAGGACCTGACTGGAATGCTGTATAGCAATGCATTAGAAGTAGATGATCCTGTGAGGGAGGAGGGGGTGTCAGAGTCACAGCTGATCCTACCCCTTGAATTAGAAATGCAGGCTGGTGACCAACTTTTTAAAAATGTTGCGTCTGATTGTACTTTGTCTCCAATGACTGACATGGAGTTTGCAGAAGTTCCATCTCTTGTTGTAGGTCTCAGGGAGCTAGAGATTGACAAGGATAACTCCAGGATACCCTGTAAGGCGATGGAGCCAGGGCAGAGTGAAAAAGGGAAGTACTTCCTACCTGAACCAGCAGTGATTCAGACAAGATCAGATGAGCTGGTGGCCCAGGACTGCCCAGAAGGCATGAGTGAGGTGCCGTACTCAAGGCACAGAGTAGAAGGAGGTATCCTTCACCCACAACCAGACATGGGGGGAGGCTATTGCTGCATGGCCTACCCCTAAGAATAAAAAACAAAGTATATGTTCTTTCTAGGAACTACAGGGTACTACCAAAAATTTGTACCCCACTACAGCACCCTAGCCAAGCCCTTAACAGACTTGACAAAAAAGAAGTTGCCACAGGTGGTCAATTGGACAGAGGACTGTGAGAGGACCTTCCTAGCCCTAAAGTCTGCTTTAGTTCAGTCCCCTGTGCTGCAGGCCCCAGATTTTTAAAAAAAAGAGGTTCATTGTACAGACTGAGCACAGCACCTAAACCATAATTTGAAGCATCAGTCAGGTCAATGAGCAGGGGGAAGAGAATCCTGTAATTTTCCTAAGTAAAAAACTGCTACCCCGGGAAGTGGCCTATGCCACCATTGATAAAGAGTGTTTGGCGACTGTATGGTCTCTCCAAAAAGTACAGCCATATCTGTATGGGAGAGACTTTACCATAATAACAGACCACAACCCACTCGTATGGCTTGAGTCTCTGGGGATAATGGTAAACTTCTCCGATGGAGCCTTACCCTGCAACAATACACCTTCACCATCCAGCACAGAAAGGGTGCAGAGCAGACCAATGCTGATGGACTCTCCCGGCAAAGTGAGGAGGCCGTCAGTGGTGCACAGGCAAGGCTGTGACGTGTGTCTCAGTCCCTCCTGTGCCCATCTTCAGGGGGAGGTGTGGCATTTATCTCAAGAATAATCGCCAGGAATGCTGTCATGTGAATATGATTATATATATATATATATATATATATATATAATCAAAATGGTTTCTATGCAGTGTCCTGTATTTGACCTGTATTCCTACAAGGCTTGGGGCAGAGTTCTGTCTTCCTGGAACCAGGCATCTAGATAACCATCTCTTATCTCTACAGGCCATAAAGTTTGAGGAGAGATACATCCTTAATGCAGATGGTCAGACCTGGTCAAGCAAGGTAATGGGAATAAAATCCTTTAGGAGGGAGATGACAGGAGTGTATGGTATGTTACCCGCTTACTGGTTTCTAAAACCCCCTCTTCCTATAGACAATATGGAAGGGTGTGGCCAATTTCTTAATTCCCAGTGTACAGCAATGAAAGAGTGAAAAACCCAAAGGTGGGCTAGTGCAGCTGTGTGGGGTATAACTGTGTTTCTCCCTCAATGATAAGTTTTCTTGTGCCCAAGGAGAGTTCTGACGACTGGCCTGAATCTAATGCTCCTGTGTCTCCTTCACAACAGGGTCTAAGAAGTGTAAAGACTCTGGGTTTTCTTTAATTTGAATTCATTTATTTTCTGAAACTTATTTGCGATATATTTGTCTTGTCCATATTTGTATTACCTTTTTCTGTAGTCAATAACCTTAGAAATATTTTTTGGAGTAAACATTCTTAATCCAGTGTATTCTCCGAGTTCTTGTCGAATTCACGAGCCTGTGGAGGTCAAAGCTATGTACCTATATGTAAGTGAGTGTGCAAATTGATACTCTAAGGGAAAACAGAACGACTCCCGTGAACTTCGTTGGTGGTGGCAGTACCGTGTTAGACTAACCGCACGTGCTGAGGTAACCATAATTCGCTGGTGGCGATTCTCAGATTGGAGGTATCTGGAGAATCGGCCGGCTGGTCGTGACAGCAAGGAATCGCCTACCGGACATCTCCGTGTGTCCGTTTGCAGTCTAGGTCGCAGCATTGCGGCTAGCAAGCTTAGCTGCGACCCGCCAAAATCACCAGCCCAGTTACTGGTATTGCGGCCCAGCGGAGGTAGATGGAGTCACAGTATATGCGTCTTAATTCAGACGCTTAGTACTGCCAACTCAAAAACATAAAACAAACTAAAAGCTTAGTACTGCCAGAGCAGTCCCGTTACAAAGGTGTGTTTTGATCCTGCAGCACCAAACGAACAACTGAAGTCCTATGGCTAGGGGTGGGGTATATATGGAGGAGGACCCAAGGCATCTTGGGAGCTGAAGCCAACTGTTTGGTGCCTGGTCTCCAACCATAATATCCCCATGGTGTCCCTGTGGGCGCTCACTAACAGATTGTTCCTACTATCAGTATACAGCAGGTCAAGTGTCTGATGGCAACAAAACAGAGGCACTGGGGATGGATCCTACAGGGAGTGGGGGAATGGAGGCTTTGTTTACAACAAGGTAATAAAAATATATATTAAATAAGATAGATATATATGAGAGAGAGAGAGAGAGAGAGAGAGAGAGAGAGAGAGAGATATATCCTTTATTAAACTGCACCACCTGTACATTATATCTTTTGATTGGCCGTGCAGCAAGGCCAACCAGAGGATGTCATATACGAGGCGCAGGAGCATGAAATTGTGCATACACACTACATAATATAAAATACACACGATTTGTCGTTCCAATTTGACAAATAGTGCAGGGTTTACTCGGCCTTAGACACTTTTAAAGTGTGTCTTGCGGTGGCATACTTAAAATTAAAGAAACAATATGAAAATATGAGTCTCAGTGCAGGTACCTCCAGCTTTAAATTTAGTACATCAATGACCATTTGATCTCTCCCAGCCTTTCCCCCTCCCAATCCCTACAGGAAGCCTACTGTATATAGTTATAGAAATGAGAAGGATACCACAAGTCAATTTCTTTTATACCTCAAATTTGCAAAAAGGTGCTATACAAATGTGTCATTAATTCGCTTAAGCTGTGGTACACACCTAGCAGATATATCTGCAGATCGAGTGATCTGTAGACATATCTTCGGATGATGATTGTTCATACAAACTGAACAACCATCATCTTCCATCTGTCCGTGGGTACGCACCGCGACCCCTTCCTGGCGGCTGCCGCTGCAAGTGTACAGGCGGTCGACTGATCCACCGTACACAGAGCACAATGGACAGATATCTGCCATCGACTGTGCAGCACAGTCAACGCGATATGTCTGAACAACGTAGCCAATGTGTCTAAAGGATCAAAAGGCGAAGACTGGAACCCTAAGAACCAAAGACAAATTTCAAGGAGCCACCGGAGGTATAAATGGAGGCTGTACATGAAGAACACTCTGTAGGAAAGTCCGAACATCAGGCAACAGTGCAATCTATCTCTGGAAGAATACAGAAAGGGCTGAAACCTGTACCTTCAGTAAGGAAAGGTGGAGGCCCACATCCAGCCCCGCCTGCAGGAAAGATAAAACTCGAGAGTCGAAATGACCTGGGGTTAAAATTCCTAGCAGAACATCAGTGAAAGTAAATCCTCCAAACCAGATGGTAAATTCTAGGCGAAGAGGGTTTTCAGGCATTGAGCATAGTGTATAATAACCGACCTGGAGAACCCCTTAGCTCTCAGGATGTAGGTCTCAAAAGCCACCCAGACAAAGCAAGACAGGTTACATCTGGATGGAAGTATGGGCCCCAAGGCAGAAGATCTGGCCGCGGTGTAAGACGCAGAGGAGCGTTGACTGAGGTTTTGGAGTCCACGTACCAAGCCCTTCACGGCCAATCCTTTGGTGGGATCGTGCAAATCAGAACATGCCGATAAGCATCATGTATGTCTAGTGAGACCACGTAATCTCGAGGCTCCATCACCAGCATAACAGACCGCAGGGTTTCCATATGGACTTTGGGTACATTGATAAATCTGTTGAGAGACTTCAGATTTAGGATAGGGTGATGCAACCCATTTGGTTTCTGAATCAAAAATAAAATTTTAATAATAACCCCTTCCCTGTTGTGTCACAGGAATGGGGATTATGATGCCTGACTTTAGGATGGCCCCAATAGACTCCTGGAAGGCCAAAGCCCTGACCAGATATGAAGGCAGGGTTGTACCAACAAACCTTTGAGTGGGATGCCTCCGGAACGTGATGGCGTACCCCTGAGAAACCACCTCTCTGACCCATGCATCCATAGTAGTCTGACGCCAGGCCTGAGAGAACTGTAGAGGTTGGCCTCCAACCCTGAAACTTCCCAAGGGGAGGTCCGCCTCATCAAACAGTAGGCTTACAGTCTGGTTGACCAAGATTTCTTGGCCTGCAGTTTTTTGTAGGAATGAGTGTCTAGATGAGGGCTGCCCTTTTGCCCTAGTGTGTAGGTGAAAGTACCAGGATGATGACTGCCTACATCTAGAGGTGGTCGTAGATGGCAATCCAGCAGACTTAAGTGTTGATGTCATCCAGCTCTGGTCCAAACAGTACTTTCCACACAAAAGGCAAAGATTCAAGAGCCTTCTTGGACCCTGCATCCGCCTTCCAGGTCTTTAGCCAAAGGGTTCTTAGAGCTGCAACCAAAGTTGCTGATACCCTAGAAGCCAAGATACCTGTATCAATGACTGCTTCCCCCATATACATAGTTGCCTCTCACATCTGACAGAGATAAGACAGCTGTTCTCTGGTAGCATGAGGCATACTATCTGCCAAGTAGCTTTGGCTACCCAGGCTACAGCCATAGGTCTGGTAATAGCTCCAGATAATGAAAACACTGATTTCAAATAGTTATCAAAGTTTTCTATCTGTAACCTCTTTTAATGAGGATGCTGCAGGAATAAGTAATGTAGCGCTCCTGATCAACCTTGTAACATGAGCATCTACTGTTGGAGGAACTTCCCATTTGTTACATGCACCAAGTGCAAATGGGTATCGAGAGGTTAAATTCCTTGTAGTATGAAAGTGTTTGCTTGGCGTACATAATGCTTCAGACATGAGATTCGTCAGTTGTTCAGACAGAGAAATCCTTAGCCACCTTTTGACGTCTAAAGTCCGGAGTCTTAGACCTCCTCTTCCTCTATACTGAGGACAGATTTGACCACTCTCACCAGAGAGAGGACATCCACAGAGGACTGATGGTCTTCTTCCACTGAATAAAACCCAGAAAGTATCAGAATGTGATGAGGAGACTGATAGGGCCCATACACCTAAATGACCAGCATAAGATCAGATGAATGATACGTTTTCCCTACAATTCTCCCGGAGCTCCCTGGCAGTCCCTGCAGCATGTTTGTGGTTTTTCTAGCACAGGATCAGTCGTAAGATCGATCCTTTGTCTCACAGGCTCATCAGGGTCTCATCAGGGAAACAGTCATTGAAATTACTTGAAATGCCACACGATGGATCGCATGAACAAAATAAACGGCACGGTCCTCATACAGATACAACGGGCAAGATGTGCTGCACATATGATCAGAAGAGATGACTGTACGAACAGCGGGAGCGCGCATCGTATCATTTTATAGCAAAAATACACGTTTCTTACAAGTTCGATTGTACGGCGAGTAGAAAATCGTGTAATCACGCCGAAATCGCGCAGGTGTATGGGGGCCTTAAGTCAGAATCCTGAGGCAATGTCTCCTCATTATGTCATCCAACCTCTTTTATGTCCCTGCTTCACCTCCACAGGTTTACTCATCTGCATAACCTGCTGAGGGGGAATAGACGGCAACATACTCCGACTAGAGTTAGTCGAAAAATTAAACCCACAGGAACATATACATAGAAGGATGCAAATCCTGTGAGCACCCCATGGCATGATGTAGTACAGTAGCAGGAGCTCGCAATGCTGCGGCCCTGTCCACTAAGTGCAACACTACCTGAGACCAAGAGGCCACCCAGGATGGTTCTTGAGCTGGTACAGATGTACAAAATAGAAACAGTGGCTGTTTAAAACTGACAAACAATCCATCCTGCATAAAATCTTGCTCAGATAGGCCTGCCAAACAGGACCTACATAATCTTAACACCGTAGGCCCATCCTTCTCTCCTTTACCTTCAGACATGGCAAATGTGTAGCAGGTATAAAGAGTACAGTATAAATGGAATGTGACCCTTTCAACTGAAAAACACCACACCCACTTTTTCAGAGAGATGAGGGGAAACCCAGTGATATAACTGACAGTGTGAAAAACAAAAGGAAGTAAATATACAGCAGCTAGCATTAAGGTCACATACAATGCATAAACCATTGCAATCCATTGCATTACATATATAATAAACAGTGAAGGGTTAAAATGTGTTATAAAAGAAAAATGTGTTCTAATGCGGTGCCCTGAAACAGATCAACAAAGGCAATCCAGGGGTACCCACGCCCCAAAAATGAACCGGTTCATTTTTGGGGCGTGGGTACCCCTGGATTGCCTTTGTTGATCTGTTTCAGGGCACCGCATTAGAACACATTTTTCTTTTATAACACATTTTAACCCTTCACTGTTTGTTTATTATATATGTACTTCACTTTTTTATTTTCATTCTTTATATGCAGCTGTGGCTGCTCTTAACTATCTCTTTTACACTGCACTTTTCTTACTATGGCGGTGCCCTGGGGCGGCTTAGCTGGGCTAGTTTGGGGGTGTCCTGCGCTCTGGATTTGAATCCTAGTACGTTAGGGACCTACCCTAAAGAGGTTACCTGGATGTGGTGGGTAGGCCCATAACCTTGGCCAAGATTATGCTAAAAACCTCTATTGATTGCAAAATTTTATTGCATTTATATATTATCAATAATTTGGAGTTTGCACCCTCTTGAGGTGAATCTCAGGTGCACAACAGAAATTATGTTTTCCGATGGGACCAATTCAGTTGTTTGAGCCTGTCACTTTAGACAGGATCTGCGGGCAGTGGGAAGCAATTGCATTCCCCCTTAGTAAATCTACCCCTTTTTACCTGGAGACCAATCTCAACAGGTTATGTTTCAGATTTCTGTAGGTCTCTTGCAACAGAGACAAATCATTAACTAAATTGTTCTGAATTATGTATTTTCTTTTAAGAAAATAAAACGCTGTTCGGAATGATATTCCTGTATGTAATTTTTTTAAAACGGTTTCTACCTTAACTATTGTATTTTCTAATAGTAATCGCATTGTCTTTGTGGGCTCACCAAACGCACATTCAGAAAGCTCAGAGGATATGAACACTACATAATGTAATTAAGGGGATAAGCCTAATGCTGGGTACACATGGAACGATCGTCAGCAATAATGATATCGCTGAACGATCTTTCCTTTAAAAATCCTGGTGTGCTGGATGAACAATATTGTTCATCCACACACCCAAAAACCACCAACGATCGCGGATCCCTATGGAGACATAACGATATCTTCCAGATTGGCCTGGCTGCATAAACAATCGTCGATATAGTTATCGTCCAGCAGGAGCTTGTATCATTGGTCGTTCGTTGCATACACACAGAAAGATATATCGTTTAACGATATAGTTACCGTTCATATCGTAACGATATATCGTTCCGTGTGTACGCACCTTAACACTTTGTTATTGTCAGCTGTTGAAAATTATCTTTGTGTTGGCAGAATGTGGGAATTAACAATTAGCATGTGATAAAAAAGGAGATCACTATTGGATGCACAAATGTTCCATACTATATTAGGTGTTCATACCTCCCAACTATCCCACATTTAGCGGTACAGTCCCATTTATCTGGGACTGTCCCACCCGCGGGCCGCAGTGTCCCGAGGTGGTGGGGGGGGGGGGGGGGGGAAGCAGTGGGTATGCAGACCGAGAATAGGTGCTGTGTGTATAGCATCTATTCACTGTACTGGGGGAAGCCGGGGGGCAGCCCAGCAACTGAGATGCTGGGCACGCCCCTTAGTGATGTAAAAGGGGGCGTGCCATCAAACCACGACCACTTTATGATCAGGCCACGCCCCCTTTTCGGGTGCGCACGCCCTCTGTGTGCAGAAGTCCCAAATCTTCTGGGACAAATGTTGGGAGGTATGCATTGTTTTTATGAGAACATGCATACAAAATACAATATTTTGCCATTTACAACGTTGTGACAGCTCAGAGGCAAAAATATCCACATCAACACTAGAAAAAGCTCCTGCAAGCTAGCACCAAGTGATGCTAAATAAATTTGCCACGGTTACAAACCAGTCGTCATGAACATAAACCTACACTCCTAAACATGTCTTCTGGTGTTTTCTGTTCTTTTGTCTGCAACTCAAGCACACCTTTTGAACCCAGGAAATTGATCCAATTGCACTCCACACATTGTTGGTTCAATATGTATTCACTGGAAGGAAAAAAAACAAAAAAAAAACCATGCACATACAAACTTCCAGGGAATCGGTATGAAATATCGCCGGCGGTTCGATTCCCTGCAGTGGCAGCCCGACAGTGCTGGAAATCCCGATTATCCCTAGGTAAGTATTAACTAACCTAACCCTAACCTACCCCCCAAGTGCCTAACCCTAATCACCCCACTAAGTGCCTAAACCTAACCCCCCTTCCCCGCCGCCTAATCCTAAATCCCCCCGGGGGGGTGCCTAACCCTAACCCTCTCCCTAGCCTAACACTAACCTCCCGGGGGGGGGGGGTTTGCCTAACCCTAAGTCCCCCCCAATGACCCCCCCCGTCGCGGCTGTCCGCTCGCGGCGCCCCGGCATCCCTTTGATCGTCGGTGACATGAGCGGTGTCTACATCTAGACGCCGGGCATTTCATCCTCGCCAGAATACGACAGTCGGGGAGCCGGCTGTCGGTATAATGTCAGCCGGCTTCCCGATTACATCCTACTTCCAGCTATCGATGTGCCACCAATGTTTTACACTAGTAGGCTTCCATAGAACCACTAATGATTACAGTTTACAGCTGTTAATGTTACATACTGCACACCAATGTTTTACACTAGTAGGATTCCAAAGAACCTCTAATAAATCTGATACTAACAACTCTCCATTTCATGTAAGATACACGAGATATATATATATATATATATATATATATATATATATATATAATATTTATTAATTTTTTTTTTTTTTATTATATTTCCGGTACTCAACTATTTGCAAAAAATTCAGACTGCCTCGGTGCCTTCCCTTCTCCGCTATGGCATGCAACCAGAGCCCAGGTATACAATCCACAATACAATCGGTGGCACTCACAGGGTTTCACGTTATCAGTAAAGAATAAGGAGACAACTCCATGTTGCTTGTTAATGTTTCAGTAGTTTTATCTACTTTCATCAGAATCAATTGAAACAATACAAAGCACTTACCTTTATAGTGACATACCTTCAACAAGTTGCGTCGCCTGCTTCCTCCCGGGTCCAGGCGCTAACAGATGACGTCACCAGCCGGCGACGTGCGCTCCCTGGCACCATGCACTCCCGGGAGGTTGCCTGGCAACAAATCAACAATACACCATTAAAGTGACATATCTAAAAAGTAAGTCTAAAAATTATATGGCTATATAAGATATAACCCTCCTACCTCTATTTTGTAGTGTCATTCCAGAGAACAACATTCAAAAGAATTTTTTTTTTAGATAGGTCACTTTAATGGTGTATTGTCGATAAAACTACTGAAATGTTAACAAGCAACATGGAGTTGTGTCTCCTTATTCTTTACGGATAACGTGAAGCCCTGTGAGTGCCACCGATTGTATTGTGGATTTTATATAATATAATATACATACATACATACACACACACGATCCACTCACATCAGTCTTTTTGTCATTCAACGTTGGGGTGCACACCAGCTGTGTGCTCCGATTCTATACACACACACACACACACACAGAGCGCATCTGGAAAGTATTCACAGCGCTTCACTTATTCCACATTTTGTTATGTTACAGCCTTATTCCAAAATGGAATAAATTCATTTTTGTCCTCAAAATTCTACACACAATACCCTATTATGACAACCTGTAAAAAGTTTGCTCAATACTTTGTTGATGCACCTTTGGCAGCAATTCCAGCCTCAAGTCTTTTTGAATATGATGCCACAAGCTTGGCACACCTATCTTTGGGCAGTTTCGCCCTTTCCTCTTTGCAGCACCTCTCAAGCTCCATCAGGTTGGATGGGAAGAGTCGGTGCTCATACATTTTCAGATCTCTCCAGAGATGTTCAATGTGACAAGCAGTTGCTGTAACCCAGTCCAACGTATGGAACACAGACCACTAAAAAAAAAAAAAAGACTGCTTTTGGTAACAAGTGGATAACCGCAATACTTTTGAGGAGGCATCTTTCGGATGATGTGACCTACATGAACAGTGAATACTGACTGAAGACGCCGTCTTCCCAGGGAGGATAGATTTCTTCAGAGGTTCCACATTATGAAAAACACCATATAGACCCACGTCTAAAAGGCCATTGAATTGTGAGCAAAGGAAGTATATGCAAAGATACCTACCACTTGCCTGCTTACATATTATTTTAGGGTATGCAAATTGGATTACTCTCTATATATAAAACAAAGTTCCCACAAATTAATATAACAGCTAGTCACAAGTCTTTTCCCAAAACAACAGTCAAACTGGTCAGCCAGAGGGTAATTGAAGATGCATAATACAGACATAGGCAGAGAAATCAGCGATAGTGATGCAAAGAGGACAATGCCAACAATGTTGAATTCTGAGACAGTGATGCCCTTGGAAACTATTTTTGACCAGAATGAAGATAACCTTGCAAGATCCTGGCTTCACATTAAGACCAAAGTCACCAAAATTCCATGTTAGGGCTTCTTCTAACGTTATTTCTCTTCTAACTTTGAGACCGATACCAATAGTACTACAGGTTAAGTCTCCCATATATCCAAATATTCCGAAATACAGTATATATTTTTAGCATGACAGATAGTGAAACCTTTGCTTTTTGATGGTAGAAAGTGCACAAATTTTGTTTTAGGTACAAACGTATTAAAAATATGGTATCAAATTAGATTCAGGCTGTGTGTATAAGGTGTATATAAAAAACAAATGCATTTTGTGTTTAGATTTGGGTCCCATTATCAAAACAATTAATTATATGCAAGTATTCCAAAATAAGGAATATTCAGATATCCAAAATACCCCTGATCCCAAGCATTTTGGATATGGGAGACTCAACCTATATGTAATCCCATCCACCTCCTAGTTAATATTGTTGCAAATGCATACCATATGGCAACAGCAATTCTTGGAATAATAAGGCAACCAATTTGTAAAAAAGGTACTGGAAATGATAAAGTTGAGTGGGAAGGGGAGGTCTTTGGAACAGAAAATTAACTAGAAGATAGATGGCAAAAGTAGCAAAACTTCTAAAAGTGCAGGAACAGCAAGGAAAATAAAACGGATTTTAGGATGATGTTTTGAAAATATTACCAACACTTCTCCTCAGGCGCTCTAACAATATCTAAATCTCAAATAATAACAAAAAAAAATTCCATAGTGTAACACAATATATATCACGGGTCCCCTCTTTTGTTTCACACTCGCACAATAAGTGGTGGTCTACTTATTTAAGGTAGACAAAACAGCATAGGTGGACTTGTGATTCTCCTTCCTAAGTAGTTTCTTTTTCTTCCAAAGTTAGTGTCCTCCGTTGTGTGTAAAATGGAGAAGACAATCCCAAATAGTGTAATACTTGTCCTCACTGTATCACATGCAAGTGAATCTGAGAAGACCGGAAACACGTCACCGGAAATGACGTTACGCATGTGAAAGAGAGACCCGGACCGCATTTTCCGGAGAGAATGTGATTAATGAACTGTCACAGCTGTTACATTTTTCAGTTGAAACTGTGGAAAGATATGGAGCAGGAGGAACGGGTCGTGAATAGGATTGCTATGGGTACTTATGAGTCAGTCGATCTATGTCTGGTATTAGGTCCCAGCTGGGGTAATTTAGGATTATTAGGGGGGGGGTATAAGTATAGGGTGTGTAGTGTGTCTCCTCATACCTTGAAAAAGATACATTCTAGTATCGAAACGCTTTGGTGGAGGAGCAGAGTGGGGATCTTTTGAACTTTCTCCCAGGGAGTCTTTCTTTACAACTACCGGGGACGCATGATACATGGACTTACGTGTTTTTGTATACTAGCTGTGTAGACCAAATCATCTGGTGAGAGGCCAATTATCCCTTACTTTCTTATTGTCTGGTATTATCAGTATTTTTTGGAATTAAAAACAGTATTACACTATTTGGGATTGTCTTTTCCATTTTATACACAACGGAGGACACTAACTTTGGAAGAAAAAGAAACTACTTAGGAAGGAGAATCACAAGTCCACCTATGCTGTTTTGTCTACCTTAAATAAGTAGACCATCACTTATGGTACGAGTGTGAAACAAAAGGGGGGACCCGTGCTATATACCAAGAGCATATCTCTATATGTCATATTTAATATCTTTTAATGTGTTACACTATGGAATTTTTTTTACGTTTTTGTTTGAGTTTTTGATATTGTTAGAGCGCCTGAGGAGAAGTGTTGGTAATATTTTCAAAACATATTCTTGGTGGAGTGTGAATGACACTTTTCTTACCATCTGCCACGGGCTGCGTCTAGGCGCATGGAAAATTCTACCACTGTTTTTCTGCTATGATTTTGGGATGAGTTTGGTACGGGATCCCAGCAGTGCCGACTGTCAGAAAACCGACATTCCAACAGAATAAGCAAAGTATCCTAACCCACCTTTTTTGCAGCCTAACCCCTAACACAAATACTTACTGTCAGGATGTCTGCGGTTGTGATTCTAGGGTCTCTATTATAAATTAGGATTTTGGAACTTACCAATAAATCCCTTTCTCCGATTCCACAGGGGACACTGGAGCCTCAGTAAAATGGGGTATAGAAGTGTGTTAACCGGGAGCTGGCACCTTTAATTAAAAAAAAACTGAATGGTATCTAGCTCCTCCACCTCTATACCCCCCCAGGTCAGTCTAAACAACTGTGCCCGAGGTGAACTGGAAAGTAAGGAGAAGGAGACAGAGCCACAGCATTCATGTACAAAGATGTTTATCAAAACACAAAACAACATCCAATCAGACAACAGGAACATAAACAACCATCTGAATCTGGAAAACAGTAACTAATGCAGGTAGAGCAGCGCAGGGTGGGTGTCCAGTGTGCCCTGTGGAATCGGAGAAAGGGATTTATCGGTAAGTACCAAAATAGGGGACACTGGAGCCTCGGTACAATGGGGACGTCCCAGAGCTCCTATCCCGGGTGGGAGAGCGCTGAGAACCCTGCAAAACTGCACGGCCAAATTCTGAAGCGGAGGCCGCAAAAGTATCAAAGCGGTAGAATCTTAGAAACGTGTGCTTGCCGGACCAAGTGGCTGCTCGACAAAGCCGATTTAAAGAAACCCCACGAGCAGCCACCCATGAAGGTCCTACCGAGCGCGCTGAATGCGCTGCAATGGAAACCGGTGGTTATCTGGAAGCCACCACATAAGCCTGTCTGATAGTCAGACGTATCCATCTGGAAACAGTTTGTTTGGAAGCCGGCCAACTTGGTTGGGCCAAATCAAACCGAGCAAACAAAACATCGGATTTACGGAGCAAAGCAGTCCTGTCGACATAAATCCGCAATGCTCTGACTACATTTAAGGACTTAAGAGGCTGGAGACTCATCCTTAAACACAGGGACCACAATTGGTTGATTTATATGAAAGGCAGATACTACTTTTGGAAGGAAAGATTTTTGTGTGCGTAATTCCACCCTATCTTCGTGGAAAATAAGATAAGGAGGGCAGCATGATAAAGCACCCAGTTCAGACACATGCCTCGCTGAGGCGAGTGCCAAAAGAAGAACCACCTTCCAAGTTAAGTACTTTATCTCCACCCTCTGTAACGGCTTGAAGGTTTCAGACTGGAGAAACGCCAAAACCAAGTCTAAGTCCCATGGTGCCATAGGAGGCACCAAGGAGGTTGAAGTCTGACTACTCCCTTGGAGAAAAGTCTGGATATCCGGCAATAAGGCCAATTTCCTCTGAAAGACAATGGATAACGCGGATATCTGTACCTTTATGGAACCCAGATGAAGGCTTGCTGTTAAACCAGCCTGAAGGAAAAGAAGAGACAGAAAACCTTAAATACTGATGAAGGTGAAGTGCGTCGTTCACTCCAAGCTACATAAGCTTTCCATTTGAGATAGTAATGTAGTCGGCCTCCCAGTTTTCCACTCCTGGGATGAAGATAGCAGAGATCGCCACTGCGAACTCCTCTGCCAAAAGCAGAATTCTGCTTACTTCCCTCATGGCGGCTCTACTTTTGGTTCCGCCCTATCTATTTATACAAGCCACCGCTGTGGCATTGTCCAACTGTACTCGGATTGCCTGACCCTGCAACAGAGGATGCGCCAGCTGTAGAGCATAAAACACTGCTCTTAACTCTAGAACATTTATTGGCAGACCTGCCTCCCACTGAGTCCAGTGCCCCTGAAAATGTTTTCCCAGGGTCACTGCTCCCCACCCTCTTAGACTTGCGTCTGTGGTGAGGAGAATCCAATCCCATACTGCAAACCATCATCCTGCCAGTAGGTGAGAGGGATTCAACCACCAAATGAGAGATGTTCGAGTTTGGGGAGACAAGAGGACTCGCTGGTGGAGAAAGAGGTGGGATCCTGACCACTGGGAAAGAAGGTCCAACTGAAAAGGGTGGGCGTGAAATCTTGCATATTTAATAGCCTCGAAAGTCGCCACCATCTTCCCTAGCAGGCGGATACAAAGATGTACAGACACTCTGCGATGCCGCAGAATCAGGCGCATCATGTATTGAATGGAGGAGACCTTGTCCTGGGGCAGAAATACCTTTTGTTCCACCGTGTCCAATAGCATGCCCAGGAATAGCAGACGTTGTGTCGGAATCAGGGAGGATTTTTGGAAATTTAGAATCCACCCGTGTTGCAAGAGAAGATTCTGGGTTAACTGAATGTCTAGTAACAAGCGAGCTACTGACGGGGCCTTGATCAGGAGATCATCTAAGTATGGAACAATGACGACCCCCTGAAGATGCAGCAGGGCTATCATAACGGCCATGACCTTTGTGAACACTCTTGGTGCCGATGAAAGACCGAAAGGTAGGGCCTGAAATTGCAAATGCGAGTCTAGGACCGCAAATCGAAGAAATGCCTGATGAGGAGGCCAGATGGGGATGTGGAGATAGGCATCCTTTATGTCTAGGGACACAAGAAACTCGTCTTTCTCGAGTCCTGCTATAACAGACTGGAGAGACTCCATCTAGGGTTTAGATCCTCGAGGTTGAGAAAGGGTATCTTTGAGCCGTCCAGCTTGGGCACCACAAACAAGCTGGAATAAAAACCCTGACCTCTCTGATGGGTCGGAACATTCACTACCACCTGTGACAATAACAGCTTCAGTATTGCTTCTAGAATAACCCCTCGCTTTTCTGATGCCGTTGGTAAACCAGTTGTGAAAAAACGAGAAGGCGGTTCTATTCTGAAGTCCAACTTCAGACCGTGGGTAGTGATGTCCCTGACCAAGGCGTCCTGGCAAGACTTGATCCACACTTCCTTGAAGTGTAGAAGACGAGCTCCCATCTGTGATCCCCCAAATGAGAAGTGAGAAAGTCATGCGGAGGGCTTTGCTGACAACTTGTACTGCTGGGACCCAGATGCAGAGGATGTCGCAGCTCTACTGTCGAAGCTGGATAATTGGCTGAAACAAGATCTGTTTAAAATTGAATCACAGCGACGCCATCTTGCTACTGGCCGTAAGACGCCATTTTGCGAATGGCCGCCTAAGCACCATTTTAGATGAACTTATATTTTAGTACATGTGGCGATATTACTATTAGCACCATGCAATTGCATCTTTTCATAATTTCTCATACACACATTAATACGCACAATTGCGCTGTTAACTAGTCGCATACTAGCGAATGCATAGGACTTTGTATGAAACCGCTGTTTTATTAGCTTTATGCGCACGCATCTGCCCCAAGTTAACTAGCGTCCTTATATCAACCCCACACACTCACACATTACATATTTACACATAAGGTTTAATAAGCTATGAAGTTGGTTCAGTTAGTATAGATGCTATGAAAAAAAGATATTTGATAACTAAGGTTTTATACATGCTAAGAATGCAGTGTTTGGGTTCGTACTGATGCGTACAGAATTCCGGTACTATCGGTGTGGAGATCGCATCATGCATTCTCAACTTATGGACCGTAGAAACTGCAAGCAACAAAATTTATATTTTATGAACAACTATTAGGATGCAGCATGGGGGGCGGGAGGACAGAGATCCCCAGCTGTTAGAGGCTGGGAGAGTCTATTTGAACCAGCCTGTTAAATGCTCTGTAACAGATGCTTCTCCCCTGGGAACCAATGACATCAGCAACAAACTTCTCGATTGTCCTGTCTATTCTGGGGGGGTATAAAAATGTGTGCTCAAACGCTGGGTTCTTAGTATCCGTGCTGAATGACGAGGGGTCTCTTGCTGATGCCTATCATCTGGTCCGGAAGCGCTGCGTATGTATACCGTACTTGGGTCTGTATATTTATTTTGCGTCTAATTGTGACTGAATCAATAGCGTGTAACTGACTGTACTTTTACTTGAATAATACTTTGTGCTTCGGAACCACATGTTCTGAGTCTGGAGTCTCTATTTATTGTATGACTGCATACGCAAATTAGCGTCATCCTTAGAGGTTTATAGGTAGGATTTTAAAAGGTATAAGCAGGGGTATATAGAGGTTCTGATCCAGTATCGTTAGTTGGGGGCTCGTAGTAGTGAGGTCACTTACCTACTCATACGGCACATACGGCTATCGATATCTCAGCAAAGGGTGGAGTGGCCACATGCAGGGTTTTCCTGTAACCGCTTTGTGCTGAGAGATCGTTATCCGTTTTCGTGTGAGCAAAGGAAGCTGACTAGAATCCAGGGACAAGAGAGGAAAAAGTCTGTTTTCCTTTGTTGATAGAACCTAATGTTTAAAAGGGTTGCCGCAGTATTGAGTACGCGGTTGAGTCGCAGTTTTACGTACAGTAACAAAGCACTTTTGCGTACGCAGCTAAAAAGTCATTACACGGTTGTGTGGTAGTCGCATTATTGTGTATGCGGCTGGTCGCACAATAGCGTATACGCACTTCCGGTTCTGCTGCCACGTGTTTTAACAAAGCCGTTGAGGTATACCTTTTTCAATTGTTATCAATATCTGGGTTAACGTTTATTTTTCTGCGCAGGAAAAAAGTGTGTAACAGTGAATATTTGTTGGAGAAAGTTAAGGGTATCGTATGATCCTTAAGGGCTAGGTGCAAGGGTTAGTCTAGCCGCTCGGTAAGTAGCTTTACCGTTCTATACACAATAGCAGGTGTACATGTTGTCTTTGTTGTAGAGAGGTGCGTGGAAGTGGCCGACATATAAACTTCCATAGGTGTGGAAGTTGCCTTACTAAATCTTATCCGGGTGTGGAAGTTGCCTTTTTCAAATCTTATCCAGGTGTGTGGGCGCCGCCGACTTAAATCATCCACAGGTAAGTGAAAGTATCTTGATTGTCTTTCACCAGTTTAAATCTTTATTGAAAAGCGTAGGATTTTGTCTCTGAATGGGAGTCATGCAAACAGTAGAGATGTTAGACAATGATGTGCTGCTAATGGAGGCGCCGATCGGATCGGCCCGTCGTATTATGCATACTAAGTACGGTACTTATGCAATAAAGGTATTGTGATGTATGGTTTAAAATGATGATGAAGAGTGTTAGACAGTTTCCCAGAATTGGTAGTTTTGATAAGGATGTATTAGATAACGTCCGGGATCACATCAGTCTGATGCGCTCCAGAGAAAAAAGGTCAAATATTGTGAATGTTTAAAATTTTGGCAGCATGAGGGGGATGCGTGGCTTAAAAATGTGCAAGTGACGCAAACTAGCGTTGCGAGCACATTGCCAGAAAATGCATCCGCAACGCTGAATTGCAATGCGGGCGAGCCGCAAAATGGCGTGCACGTGTGTCAAAGTAGCATTGTGGAGAGCATTGCCAGCAGTTCACGCTCACCTCCCCCACCTTATGTGGATGGAGGTGCAAGTACAGTTACCAAAAACAGGATTTTGGTACTTACCGATAAATCCCTTTCTCCGATTCCACAGGAGACACTGGAGGACTTCAAGACAGTGGGGTATAGACGGTGCTGAGTGGAGCTGGCACTTTAAATTTAAATGAAGTGTGCCTAGCTCCTCCCCTCTATACCCCCCTATAGGCCAGTATTAGAACCGAGCCCGAGGGGAGCAGAGAAAAACGATTGACCGAAGAGGAGAAAGTACACACAACCACTGAAAGGTGAAAACAAAGCAAAATAGAATGAAACAAGAGACGACAAACATGACTAACATTCATAACATCACCCTAGACAACAAACATGTCGCCAACAGGCATAACAGGTGGCAGGAAGAACAGCGCAGGGTGGGCGTCCAGTGTCCCCTGTGGAATCGGAGAAAGGGATTTATCAGTATGTACCAAAATCCTGCATTCTCCTTCATCCACTAGGGGACACTGGAGGACTTCAAGACAGTGGGGACGTCCCAGAGCTCCCATCATGGGTGGGAAAGCGCTGAGAACCCTGCAAAACAGACCGACCATATTGCGCTGCAGAAGTCGCAAAGGTGTCAAATCTGTAAAACCGAACAAAAGTATGCCGTCCTGACCTAGTAGCTGCCCGGCATAGAGATTCCATAGAAACGCCTCGAGCAGCCGCCCATGAGGCACCCACTGAGCGAGTGGAATGTGCGGTAATGGAAGATGGAGGTTCTCTAGACGAGGCCAAATATGCCTGTCGTACGGTCAGATGAATCCATCGAGCCAGTGTCTGTTTGGATGCTGGCCAACCCGGACGAGCAGCATCATACAAAACAAAGAGTATCTGTCTTGCGAACGGCTGCCGTCCTGTCTACATATATGCGAAGAGCTCTAACCACATCCAAGGATCTAGAAGAAGGAGAATCCTGTGGAAGGCCGAAACCACCTTAGGCAGAAAATCCATTCTGGTGCATAGCTCAGCTCTATCCTCATGAAATATCAAATATGGTGGACGACATGATAAAGCTCCCAGCTCCGACACCCTCCTGGCGGAAGCCAGAGCCAGCAGAAGTATCACCTTCCATGAAAGACACTTCAATTCCACCGACTCCAAAGGCTCGAACAACGAAGACTGCAAGAAAGACAGGACGAAGTCCAAGTCCCATGGAGCTGTAGGAGGAACAAAGGGTGGTTGTAATCTAACCACACCCTGCATAAAAGTTTGCACATCCGGTAATAAGGCCAATTTCTTTTGGAATAAAACCGAGTGTGCTGAAATTTGTACCTTCAGAGATCCCAACCGAAGGCCTGCTGAGAGACCTGCTTGAAGAAAAAGCAGAAATCTGGGAAGACTGAACTCCATAGAAGGCAGAACTCTACGTTCGCACCAGGTTACATATGCCCTCCAAATACGATGGTAATGCTTGGAAGTAACTTCCTTCCTGGCTCTAAGCATCGTAGGAATCACCTTGGAAGGTATCCCTTTACGTCTTAAGATGGCCCTTTCAACAACCAGGCCGTCACACGTAGCTGCTTTAATTTTGGATAGAGTAAAGGACACTGAAGGAGCAGATCCTCTCTGAGTGGTAAGGGCCACGGATTGTCTACCAACAGGAGCTGAAATTTGGAGTACCAAGCTCTGCGAGGCCAGTCCGGAGCTATCAGCAGGACCTTGGCCTGTTCCCTCTTGATGCGTTGAAGGATTCGAGGGAGAAGGGGAAATGGAGGACACAGATAAATGAATTGGAACTGCCATGGTGTTAGTGCATCCACAGCCACCGCTTGTGGATCCCCTGTTCGAGAGCAGTAAAGGGGCAGTTGATGGTTCTGCCTGGATGCCATGAGGTCGACCTGCTGAAGACCCCACCGTTGGACCAGCTGCTGAAACACCTGTGGATGTAGAGCCCATTCTCCTGGATGTACATCCTGACAACTGAGGTAATCTGCCTCCCAATTTTCGACGCCCGGAATGAAGATTGCCGAAATCGACCTTGCGTAGCTTTCCGCCCAGATCAGAATCCTGCTGACTTCCTTCATGGCCGCACGACTTCTGGTGCCTCCTTGCTTGTTTACGTATGCCACTGCTGTGGCATTGTCGGACTGGACCCTGACTGCTGGGCCCCTCAGAAAGTGAGCTGCTGTCTGTAATGCATAGAAAACTGCTCTTAACTCCAATATGTTGATTGGAAGACTCGATTCCTGTGCTGTCCAGCGTCCCTGGAAGTGATGCTCCAGAACTACTGCCCTCCAGCCTCTTAGACTCGCATCCGTGGTAAGAAGTGTCCAATCCCACTCTCCGAATCTCTTTCCCTCCGCAAGGTGAACTGAGTTTAGCCACCACAGTAGAGAAATCCAAGTCTTGGGTTGTAACCTGACTCTTTTGTGAAGAAACAGGTGGGATCCCGACCATTGTGATAAGAGATCTAGCTGAAAAGGTCTGGAGTGAAAACGACCGTACTGGACAGCCTCGAAGGCTGCCACCATCTTCCCCAGAAGTCGGATTCATGCATGAACCGAAACCTGCTGACGTCGAAGGACCAACCTCACCATCTCCTGAATGGAAGTTATTTTGTCCTGGGGAAGGAACACCCGTTGAGACACTGTGTCCATGATCATTCCTAGAAACTGTAATCTCTGTGTCGGTTGCAGATGCGATTTGGGAAAATTCAGGATCCATCCATGACGAATGAGGAGGTTGTGCGTCACGGTGATGTCCTGTAATAGTTGATCCCTGGAATTCGCCTTCAGGAGTAGGTCGTCCAGGTACGGAATAATAGTGATTCCTTGTTTCTGAAGGAGACTCATCATCACAGGCATAACCTTTGTGAATACCCGTGGGGCCGAAGATAAGCCGAAGGGCAAGGCCTGAAACTGGAGATGTGAATCCCGAACTGCGAATCTCAGGAAAGCCTGGTGAGGTGGCCAAATGGGAATGTGCAGATAGGCGTCCTTGATATCTAGAGATCCCATGAACTCGCCCTCCTCCAAGCCTGCAATTACCGACTGAAGAGACTCCATCTTGAACCTGAAGATCCGTAAGTATGGATTGAGATCCTTTAAGTTTAGAATGGGTCTGACCGAACCGTCCGGCTTCGGAACGACAAAAAGACTGGAGTAAAATCCTTTTCCCTTCTGATGACTGGGGACTTGGATTACCACTTTCATGGACAGTAGCCTGTCTATTGCTTTCTGTAAGACCACACTTCTGTTGTTGGAAACTGGCAAAACTGGGGGTTGCAGTTGAAAATCTAGCTTGTAGCCCCAAATTATTAGATCTCGGACCCAAGCGTCCGCACAGATTTCCGTCCAGACCTCGCTGAAGTCCCGAAGACGCACTCCCACTCTGGGGTCCCCCAGGTGAGAGGGAAGCCCCTCATGCACTGGGTTTAGAAGTGGACTTAATGTCCTGTAGACTCGAGCCTCTGGTGGCTACGGTTCTACCCCAACCTCTGGTACCACGGGACGTTGATGATCCTCTGAAACGACCACGTGAACGACCCGGGGCCCGAAAGGACCGAAATGAAGGTCCTGAGTAAGATCGTCTAGGTGGAGGAGCTGCAGATGGTAGAAAAGTGGATTTACCTCCAGCAGCCCGAGATATCCATTTATCTAGTTCTGCCCCTAATAGTACATGTCCAGTGAAAGGAAGTGCTTCCACAGCCTTTTTGGATTTCGCAGGTAAATAACTTTAGCGAAGCCTTAGACCTGCCAGTCATGCTTCATACAGACCCCACACAAAACACAAAGAGGTTAAGTGACAGGGTAAGAAAAACAGAATATAATGGGGTACAGAGAGTTTGGAGAAAGTCACACTTGCCCACAACGGCACTCCTAGCAGTGCCAGAATGCCAGGCAAAGGATTCATTATTATTATGCTACAAAACGATCACTTTACATCAGCCTAAACCCCTGCTGTGATACATACAGGTCCGTAGGCTGTCCAGCACTGCCTCACCCTGTAATGGCCGCCAGCAGTCTGCAGAGAAACGCTGGGGCTGATGGGAGGCAGAAGAGGGAAGTCGGAGCTAAGCTCCGCCCCGGGCGCCTGTACCCAGTACATTCTATAATATATATATACATATATACACACACATATAAATATACATATATATATATATATATATATATACACACATATACACACACACACTGCCTCTGCAGTATTATGCTGAGCCGCCTAATGCAGGGAGCCGGAGCACACAGGAAGCCGCCTGTTAGCCATAGGCTGGCTTCCCTGCTAATCAGGGAGCCAGCTGTACATAGAGAGAGACGCGCTGGTGGCTGAGCTGCCGCCGGCGCGCTCTGTGGGGGGTCTGATAAGCCACCTGTTAGCGCTAAGCTGGCTGCCCTGCTAATCAGGGAGCCAGCTGTACTCCCGGGGAGACGATGAGGAGGCTTCCTGCTGCTGCTGCCGGTGCGGCTCTGACTGACTGTGGGGGGGTCCGCGATGCGCGCTGCATGTGGCCCCCCCGTGAAGACTGAGGTCTCAGGTGTCGGGGACCCCAGGCGAAGTGCATGCACTTGTGAGTGGGTCCCCTCCGGCAGCGTCCCACGTAGCAGACAGTCAGTTGCAGCTACTGCCAGTCTGTCCTCAGATTCTATTTATTAAAAACTATCCTAGCCCTTAGAGTAAGAGAAGTCTTTTTTGTGACCTGCTCCCACTCGGGCACAAACTAATATTGGCCTATAGGGGGGTATAGAGAGGAGGAGCTAGTCACACGTCATTTAAATTTAAAGTGCCAGCTCCACTCAGCACCGTCTATATCCCACTGTCTTGAAGTCCTCCAGTGTCCCCTAGTGGATGAAGGAGAAAATACCCATAAAAATGTAACAAGCAATTTGTACCCCCTCTTAAGTAACCATAAAGAAAATGTTTATGATGTGGCTGATGAGCCTATTGTAATGTCTGCCATTTCCCATGCTGTGCAAATGATAGATGCTGCATCACCACAATCACGGGTGGTGCCGCCATCTCCATCGGCAACAGCAAGGGAAGTGTTAACACACTCTGCACCCGTAGAGGAAGTTGTTAATACCATACGTAGCAGCAGCAGATTAAACCCCCAGCCAGGTAATCAGGTAAGAGGTAGCAACGCTACCGGTCTGCATCCCATTCGGACGATAACTGTTCCGAATGGAAATGCAGATGCAAACGGTGTAGTGCCCACGAGAGAAGTAGTAATGCATTGTCCATGGACAAGAGCAGAACTAAATTCCATCATAAATGATTTCCCCGATCCCAAAAAGGAACTAGCCAAATATCAAAGATTTTTGAGAAATTTGGGTAGTTCTCATGAGCCAACTAAAAGATTGGCGTGTGGTGTTAAGGGCCTGTCTGCCACGCAATACAGACATGACAAAATTTATCACGGAGTGTGTATTGGATGGTGACGTTCCTTTAACAGACCAAGTAAACCAAGGAAACATTTCCCGCATTGTGACTCAATTGGGTATACTTTTTCCAGTAGTAGTGAATTGAAACAAAATTTTCACAATCAAGCAAAAAGGAGAGTGAAACCGCAGAAGATTATTGTGACCGGGCTCTGCAGGCTATCACCCAGTACACTGGGATAGAAGATATTAAAGATAGCACTCAACACAGGGGAATGATAGTCATGGTACTCATGGATGGTCTGAAGGAGAACTTAAAGACTCGGGTTCAGACCTCACAGCCTGGCTGGAGGGGACTCACAATAGATAACCTCATAGAGTCTGCCATAGAACATGATAAAAACATCTCAAAAAAGAGGGAGATCCAGAGCGAAAAACTAATGGCTGTCATTATCCAAGCTCTGAAAGGAATGACTAACATCACAGCCAACAGACACACTCGCACCTGCACACACACTTACACCTGCCCTCACTAACCCCACACAACAACAAACACAGCTCTACTCCACTAACCCAATACAACCACAGGTCCCATACTCATATCCCCCACAATACCCATACCCTCCCTATGCTTACCCATATCCACCACCTTTACCCTCTGCTCAAACCTCACAACAACACATGTTTTCACCTGATCCACGGACATGTTTTAATTGTAAACAAACAGGACACTTATGTAGAAGTTGTACAGTAAAACGAGTAGGAAACCCAAATTAGGGAAGACCTGGATAAGTACTAGGGAAGAACCGGTAATAATAGTTGATGTAGCTGGTACTGAACATCCTTTTCTTGTAGACACAGGGGCGACCAGGTCAGTGATGAAATCTCCCGTTAACTTACAGGAGACCAACAAGACAGTACCAACAATGGGTGTAACAGGTAAAGTGGAACGTTATCCTTTAACAAAGTCCACAGAGGTTACTATTGGGCCGTTGCATACCAGACATTCTTTTCTTCTGGCTGCTGTGACCCCTACTAACCTGCTGGGAAGAGACTTGTTATGTAAAATGGGATGTGTTATATATTGCACCCCTGATTATGTATTTTTAGATATCCCAGAGAGAATGGTATACGAGGTGCGGGACATGTTAGACACTCCTCAAAGGATAATGTATCACTCTACAGTTTTAAAAGAAAATCCATCACAGGCAGATGAAATGTTGTTCCAAATCCCAAATTCTCTTTGGACTAAGGATGGACAGGATACTGGATTAATGGCAAACGTAAGCCCTGTAATGATAAACTTAAAAAGCGGTAGGCAAGCTCCAAAAATTCCCCAGTACCCGCTAAAACAGGAGGTAGAATTAGGGGTGTTTCCAATAATTGACCGATTATTGCAACAGGGAATTTTAGTTCGTACAGCTAGTGTAGCCAACAGTCCCATTTTTCCAGTAAAGAAGAGTGGTTGGAGGGGTTATAAGCTGGTACAAGACCTTAGAGGTGTTAATAAGGTAGTAGAGAGCCAATTCCCTGTAGTTCCAAATCCAGCTGTTATCCTGATGCAGATCCCACCAAATGCAACCCATTTAACTGTCATTCATTGACCTCTGTTCTGCTTTCTTCTCTGTGCCTCTCCACCCTGTCAGTACCTATTCGCGTTTACATACAGAGGTGTGCAATATACATGGACACGATTACCCCAAGGTTTCATAGACAGCCCCAGTATCTTCTCCCAGGCATTGCACAACTGTTTACAATCTTTTCAACCTGCCAATGGATCTGTTCTAATCCAATATGTGGATGATTTATTGCTAAGTTCTGACTCGTTTATGTCATGTTTGAATGATACTAAACTTTTGTAACTTCATCTCTCGCATACAGGACACAAGGTGGCTAAGGACAAGCTACAGCCGTGCCAATCCAGAGAAAAATATTTAGGACACTGCCTAAACCAGGGGTTACGACATCTTACAAATGATAGAATCCAGGCCATACAAAACATGACACTGCCGCAGAATCAACAGCAAATTCGTACCTTCTTGGGAATGTGTGGATATTGTAGGATGTGGATCCCAGGTTTTTCTATTTTGGCCTTGCCTTTACAGGAATTAGTCTCTTCCTCAAAGCCCGATCGTGTCATACACACAGAGGAATCAGAGCAGGCTTTCTTTAACCTTAAGGATAGTTTGACAAGAGCACCTGCATTGGGAATACCTAATTATGAAAAACCTTTTGATTTGTATTGTATGGAAGCCGATGGTTGTGCTACAGGTGTACTTACACAAAAACATGGTGATGCCAGTAGGCCCGTAGCATACTACAGTGCCCAATTGGACACGGTAGCAAGATCACTCCCCACTTGTTTAAGAAGTGTAGCAGCTACTGCTCTATTAGTGAGTAAAAGTGAGGACTTAGTACTGGGCTATGATATGATTGTCTACACTCCCCATGCTGTATATACTCTGTTGAACTCAGCTCAAACCAGACATGTCTCTTCAGCTAGGTTTACCAAATGGGAATTAGCCCTAATCGCACCCGCAAACATCACTGTTAAACGTTGCAGTACGCTGAATCCAGCAATGTATTTACCATATGTACAACATGATGTACAAAGGGTGGAGGGAGACGAGTTGCTGGCGGGAGGCGAGTTTAGCGAACATAATGATACGCATGATTGTATGACATATCTGAATCAGACCTTTACTGCTAGACCTGACATACATGACACACCTTTAGAGAATGTGGATGTGACTTTTTATACGGATGGGAGTTGTCATAGACAAACAGAGAGGTGAATTATGTACAGGTTATGCTGTTGTAAATGACACATACATCATAGAAGCTAAACCTCTTGGTCCTCCTCACTCAGCCCAGGTGGCAGAGTTAGTAGCACTAACTAGAGCGTGTGAACTGGCAGCAGGCAAATCTGTTAACATTTAAACTGACTCGAGGTATGCGTTCGGGGTGGTGCACGATTTTGGGGCTTTATGGCGTCTGAGAAATTTTATGACAGCAGCAGGCACACCAGTTGCACACTCCCGACACATAAAACATCTTTTAGAAGCAATCCAACTGCCCAAAACAGTGGCAGTAATTAAGTGTAAAGCCCATACATGTGAGGATGACCCGGTGTCACTAGGCAACAACAGGGCTGATGAGGCTGCAAAATGGGCAGCAGGGTTGAAAATGTTTTCTCCAACTGAAAAAATTATGTCTTTCCAAACAATTGATATGCTGAAATTAATTGAGATGCAAAATTTGTGTTCAATCCAGGAAAAATCCATTTGGAAGTCCAAGGGATGTGGGCAAGAGTCCTCCGGGCTCTGGAGGGACGGACAAGGTAAACCAGTAGCCCCCAAGGCATATTACCACAGCCTGGCTGAGGCAGCACACGGTCTGACTCATCTGGGAAAACAAGGTATGTGCAAGTTGGTGAGGGCATACTGGTGCGCACCGGGATTTTCTTCACAAGCAGAAAAGATAGCAATGTCCTGTCTGACCTGCTTACGGAAGAACATAGAGAAAGCGATCCCTACCGAACTGTCCCACATTCCACCGACTGATGGACCTTTCCAGGTGATACAAATTGATTTCATCCAATTACCACCCTGCAGGAACCTTAAGTATGTATTAGTGTGCATGGATGTATTTTCTAACTGAGTTGAGACCTACCCAGCGGCCACTAATACCGCTGCGTTTACTGCCAAGAAAATAGTCCAGGAATTTGTATGCAGGTATGGTATCCCTAAAATCATCGAGAGTGACAGGGGTATTCATTTCACAGGTGCTGTTATTCAAAATATGTGTAAGCTGATGGGTATTAATAGCAGACTTCATACCCCCTACCGACCGCAAGCCAGTGCCAAGGTAGAGAGGATGAACGGGACTATTAAAAATAAGTTAAGTAAAATTATGGCAGAGACTGGACTGGGATGGCCAGAAGCGTTACCTTTGGTCCTACATAGTATAAGGACCACTCCTAGACCCCCTCTAAATCTGTCCCCATTTGAAATATTGTTCGGTAGACAACCTCATTTGATTATAAGTCCACAGGAAGACTTGAAGGGTAACAACGAGGTAACTGTAAAGTATCTTATATCAATGAGTAAGCAGTTAAAGCAACAGCAGCAGAAACTGAAATTGTTGTCTAATGATATGCCTGAAACGAACTGTCATGATTTTGAACCAGGAGAATATGTTATGATCAGAAATTTCTTGCGTTCAGGTTGTTTGACTGATCGGTGGGAAGGTCCATACCAGGTGCTGCTGACTAGAACTACATCTTTGAAGGTGGCCGAGAGAGATACCTGGGTCCATTCCACTCACTGCAAAAAGGTCAATCAATCAACCGGTGGAGAAACAAGTCGGAGACAAAGCTGATAGCGTGGACCTGTCAATCGCGAGCACGTTCCGGGAGGATTGAACAGGTTGTAGTGAGATACCTGAACTGAGAGAAATTTGCAGATCTTGTTGTGACAATGGACAGGCCTGCTGTGTTCATTTTCATATTCTCTTTTAGAGTGTTCACCATCCTGGTCAGTTCGGGGATATCCAGTGTCTGTGATGGGGGACCGATTGAGGAAACGGGAGCTGATGGAGTGGAGTCAGGAGGAGTGCAATGCCAATCAGGGGAGTGTCTGACCAATCTTAGTACTGTTATTGTTAAGAGAGCTGTCATTCCGGTTACTGGGGGAAGGTGTGGAGGTTTATCGTCTGAAGATTCCTGTATTTGTGAGCTCTGTGGGTCCCTAGTTGATGAGAACTGTATCCAACGGTGCCAACCTAAATATAACCCGTACTGGGGTGGGTATCCTTTAGAGGATTATCATAGCATGGTAGGCAAAGTGTTAAATCAAATTGATTGCTGGGTGTGTTCATACATAAAAACACACCATCACCATATCTTCTATGAACACAGAGGCAAGATAAATATGATACCTGGTGATGTGCACAAAGCCGCTCAGTTAATTAGTGAGACAACTGGCTTTCAAGTTTTAGTCGCACTGGATCCCACCAGGATCGCTCGGGGAACATTAAATTTTAGATATATTCAGGAACTTGCTAAATTGATAGATAATATCACCGAGATGTACGATGACACATTCAGGTATACAGGGAGAGAATTGCAAGCGTACAAGAAAGAACTGGTGCAACACAGGCTAGTGTTGAATTATTTAACTGCTGTTACTGGAGGGTATTGCGTAACGTTAGCCACCAATTTGGAATAAAATGTTGCACCTATGTCACCAATGATACCAGCGACCCTAAGGAGGTGATTGACCAGAGGATGGATGAAATTCTGCAGCTAAAATGGGAGTTTCGTAAGAACCATAATGCTTCAGTGGCTGAAGTAGGGGAAAAGATAGACGGATGGGTGTCATGGCTGAACCCAGTGAAATGGTTCTCAGGTCAAGGGGAATGGGTCCAGGAAGTGATCGCCAGCATAGGCAAATTCTTGATCCTTATACTAATTGTCATCATAATAATTGGCATATGCGTCCGGTGTGTTCCTATTGTGTTGAAGTGTGGAAAATGTAAAAATAGAGTAAAACAAAAGAATGAAATCATGATGGTGGCCAGTATGAATACCGAGGTACATACAGAACTGCATTACAACCCTGAGCTAGGAAATACCATCATTTAATGTATTATATTTAGCCATGCATAAAAAATGTATTATTGAAATGTTATTTTTTAAAACACCTCAGATAATGTCAAGTCTCAAATCCCCTTCAAGACTGCTTTTAGAAGACTGGTGCATTCCCACACCTTTCACATGATCTTCCAAGATCTGCGGTGTGCGTATAATAGTAGTTTTATGTCCCCACCCAGAGACACATTATTGATGGATTAAGAACCACCTTGTGCCATCCCATAATAACACTAAATAATATGTAAATGTAAGCCTAAGATAAAATCCTGATAACAGATTGTGATAGCATGTTGTTTGCCATCAAAGGGTGGACTGTCGAAGCTGGATAATTGGCTGAGACAAGATCTGTTTAAAATTGAATCGCAACGACACCATCTTGCGACTGGCCGCAAGACGCCATTTTGCGAATGGCCGCCTAAGCGCCATTTTAGATGAACTTACATTTTAGTACATGTGGCGATATTACTATTAGCAACATGCGATAGCATCTTTTCACCATTTCTCATACACACATTAATACGCACAATTGCGCTGTTAACTAGTCGCATACTAGCGAATGCATAGGACTTTGTATGAAACCGCTGTTTTATTAGCTTTATGCGCACGCATCTGTCCCAAGTTAACTAGCGTCCTTATATCAAACCCCACACACTCACACATTACATATTTACACATAAAGTTTAATAAGCTATAAAGTATAAGATTTAAGTTGGTTCAGTTAGTATAGATGCTGTGAAATAAAGATATTTGATAACTAAGGTTTTATACATGCTAAGAAAGCAGTGTTTGGGTTCGTACTGATGCGTACAGAATTCCGGTACTATCGGTGTGGAGATCGCATCATGCATTCTCAACTTATGGACCGCAGAAACTACAAGCAACAAAATGTATATTTTATGAACTGTTAGGATGCAGCATGGGGGGCGGGAGGACAGAGACCCCCAGCTGTTAGAGGCTGGGAGAGTCTATTTGAACCAGCCTGTTAAATGCTCTGTAACAGATCCTTCTCCCCTGGGAAACAATGACATCAGCAACAAACTTCTCGAGTGTCCTGTCTATTCTGGGGGGGTATAAAAATGTGTGCTCAAACGCTAGGTTCTTAGTCTTCGTGCTGAATGCTGAATGACGAGGGGTCTCTTGCTGATGCCTATCATCTGGTCCAGAAGCGCTGCGTATGTATACTGTACTTGGGTCTGTATATTTATTTTGCGTCTAATTGTGTCTGAATCAATAGCGTGTAACTGACTGTACTTTTACTTGAATACTACTTTGTGCTTCGGAACCACATTTTCTGAGTCTGGAGTCTATTTATTGTATGACTGCGTACGCAAATTAGCGTCATCCTTAGAGGTTTATAGGTAGGATTTTAGAAGGTATAGGCAGGGGTATATAGAGGTTCTGATCCAGTATCGTTACTACCACGGCCTCTAGAGCCGCGGGAGAAGGCCGGAGCTCCTCTGGAGTGTCCTGCTGTAGGATGTCTAGGGGGAGGAGCCAAAGATAGTAGGTAAGTGAATTTGCCACCTTTAGCCTGAGAGATCCACTTATCTAATTCCGTCCTGAAAAGAACGTCCCCGGTAAAGGGAAGAGCTTCCACTGCTCTCTTAGACTCTGCATCTGCGTGCCATTGACACAGCCAAAGAGCTCTCGTGGCTGATATAGCTAAAGACGAAAATCTAGCAGAAAGACCACACATGTCCTTAGAAGCTTCCCCAAGGAAAGCGGCTGATTCTGCAATCTGTTCGGCCAGCTGAATGAGATCCTCAGTCTGCGTTCCGGTCTTGAGACCCCTCTGCAAGCAGTGTAGCCCAGGCTTCTACAGCCTTATTTACCCAACAGCTAACCAGTGCTGGACACAGTGATACTCCTGCCACTGTATATATGGATTTAAGCATGTTCTCCAGCTTCCTGTCAGAGGACTCCTTTAAGGAAACAGCCCCAGGCACAGGGAGTACTGTCTTTTTAGAAAGACGGGACACTGAGGGGTCTACTGCTGGGGGAGTTTCACATAATTTCCTACTTTCTGGTGGAAATGGATAATAAGACAAAAGTTTCTTTGAAATTTGAAACGTCTTATCAGGATGTTTCCACGCTGAGGTTAAGATATCATCCAACTCCTCTGATGCTGGAAAAGTGACAGCCTGTCTAAATCTCTTACCATAAAATAGACTGTTTAGAAGTCACCTCTGAGTCTGCTATATGTAAGGCCTGGCGTACGCCAGTGATTAATGCATCTACGCCCTGAGATATAGGTTCTGACTCATCAGGAAATTTAACCTCTTCCTGAACCTCGCCCTCTTCTGGCTCCTGCGTCTCTTCTTCATCCGAATCATCCCAGTGTAAGGGATTCTGAATAAGTCTCTTATTAGGGACATTATATGACGAAGCTGCAGGAGGGGCCTGGGACATAACCTTAGTAAGTCCGTCCGCAGATCTGGCTAAAGAACGTGCCCAATCTGGTTCGGGTGATCTCTGTCTGATCACCTCCCTGTCTCTGCGAGCTACTACAAGCTCTGCAGACAGTTTTGACATAACATATTGGTTGGGATGGTGTGTCAGCAGCATGAGGTTGAGACACACACTTGTCACACAGCAGAGAAGAGTTAGACATTTCTCGCAGGAGAAGGATTTTTGTGCAGCTTTAGATCCTTTGGAAGACATGCTGCAGCACCCTGTCACACACACCCACAGTAGGTGAGAGTACAGATACAGAGACTACACAGTAGAAAAGGGGGGAACAGAAGGAGATAAGCTATGTACCCTATGCAGCTCTAATGAATAGAGCTCTAAATAGCCGGAAAAACCTGCGTTACTGATCTGATTTGTAGCAGCTTGTGCAGCCTCGACGAGCAGCCCTTGCTTCTTAAAATGGCCCCCAGCGTACTTGTAGAAGCGCTGGGGTTGCTGGGAGGCAGGAGCAGAAGATTGTCTTAGGCTCCGTCCCCTCCGCTATCACGCCTTTTTAGCGGTAGCGGATGCTGCTCTACTGTGTGCCCGCCTGAAGTCCTGGCTCTCCCGCTAGTCAGGGAGCCAGGGCACATTAACCTTGAAGCTGACAATGCTGCCGGCGGTGGGGTTTGTGCTGGGGGAAGCCCGCGACGTGCGCCGCATGCAGCGCGTTTAGGGCTCCCCAGAGACTGAGGTCTCTGTAGCAGGAGACCTCAGCGCAGACCGCAGTCAGTAGCGGTGAGGTCTCCCCGGCAGCTCCAGCGGTGCAGACAGGCAGGGGCAGTGGGCTGCCTGTCTGTATCCTCATTTGGATTTTGCTTGTAGTTCTAGAGAGTGTGCCTTAAAGAGCATAGGTCCAGCTCCCAATTTTTAGACTGACCTGGGGGGGGATATAGAGGGGGAGGAGCTAGCTACCATTCAGTTTTTTTATTAAAGATGCCAGCTCCCGGCTGACCCACTTCTATACCCCATTTTACTGAGGCTCCAGTGTCCCCTAGTGGATGAAGGAGAAAGTAGACAAATACAGACCGTAAAGAGGAGGCTGTTCTTATTAAATGTGTTGGTTTTTAGAATGTAAGCTCTTACGAGCTGGGCCCATTACTCTCATGTGCTTCTCCTTACATTATTTTCATCTACTTCTTACTCCCCACTAGGGCACCTAACACTTGGTTGCTTATGCTCCGCTTCTTATGTGGGTGTTATGGTCGCTAATGTAGGAGAAATGTATATTATCCATGTCCTTGTCCTGCAAGTCACCGGCTAACTTTTTGTTTATGTAAATTGTAAGGCGCTGCAAAACACTTGTGGCGCCATATAAATAAATGATAATAATAATAATTAATAATAATATTAAGTCTGTATTCACAAAGGAGGAAACATTTTAGGATATTTAGGATGAGGTGCAGTTATGTAAAGAGGACAAGACCGCGACAATGCAAATGTGATTCAATGTAGATGAATGTCAGGTTATGTACCGGCTTGCTCTGTAATAACTGCACCACTTACACATTAAGGGGCTAATGCAGAGTTGAGCATGAGTCAGTTCATCAAACAAATACTGTGTGTTCACACCACAGTGGAGCAGAGTGACGTACTGTAACTACTAGCAATGTAGAGTCATACACAACACAATAGCATCTCCCATTCGCGGCTGAAGGAGCATTCACATGTGGGCTATGTTTAGTAAGGCAATGCTGGCTATACCGAGTTGTGTGTACATAGATTTGTTTGCTATCCAATGGAGATCTTGCATCAGGGATAGGGCTGGTGCAAGTGATCACTGACAGTGTATGGATATGAGCGGTTAAGTAGCACAGATGCATACTACTCTGCATATTATTCACACATAAGAGATATGGTAAGAACTTACCCTTGTTATCTCTATTTCTACGAAGTCCATAGGGTTCCACAGGATACTTTGGGGTATAGGTGATGGCTGCAGACATCCAGGCACCACAGAGTTAAGTTTTCAGCCTCCCAGGGTGCACTGGGGTCCCTCTCCTATACCCCCGTCCCCGAGCCTCAGGCACTCAGTTACATCACAAGCCATAGGCCGAAGGAGGAGAAAAGAGAGAAGAAAGTCTGGAACACACAAGAAATCACATTCTCACCAGAAGGAGACGGAAAAACCGGTGACCAGAGCAAAGCCCATCTGCAGTACAGGAGCGACAGGGCGGGAGTTGTGGAACCTTATGGATTTCGTAGAAATAGAGATAACAAGGGTAAGTTCTTACCATATCTCTGATTTTCTACTGCAGGGTCCACAGGGTATCCACAGGATACCTTGGGGATGTCCCAAAGCAGTATCCTTTAAGGATGGGGATGCTCCTGTGCTGAAAGGAGAATCCGCCGCCCGAAGGAAGCATCCTGAGAGGCGTAGGTATCAAAAGCATAATGCCGGACGAAAGTATGGACAGATGACCACGAGGCTGCCTTGCAAAGCTGAACGCCGAGGCGCCACGTCGAGCTGCCCACGAAGGACCCACAGACCTAGTGGAATGAGCCCTAACAGAAGATGGAACAGGAAGGCCTTCATGAACATAAGCCTCAGAAATAGCCTGGCGAATCCATCCTGCCAACGTTTGCTTAGTGGCAGGCCAACCCTTCTTTCGGAAGCCATAAAGGACAAACAGAGTCGGACTTCCTAAAAGAAGCAGTACGGTCAACATAAATTTTTAAGGCCCGCACCACATCCAAGGTGGCCTCACCAACCGAAAGGTCCGGAGAATTAAATGCCGGCACAATCATTTCCTCGTTAATATGGAAACTAGACACCACTTTCAGAGGAGTGTGAAGCACCGCCCTGTTTCTATGAAAAATGAGAAATGGAGGCCGACATGACAGAGCCCCCAATTCCGAAACCCTCCTGGCCAATGCAATGGCCAGAAGGAAAACTGTCTTAAGCGTAAGCCATTTCAAATCCGCTGAGCCCAGTGGTTCAAATGGCAGTCCTTGAAGAGCTCTTAGGACCACAGCCAGATCCCAAGGCGCCACAGGTGGAACAAAGGGAGGCTGAATACACAGTAGAACATGCATAAAGGTGCGGACATCAGGAATTGTAGCAATCCTACAATGAAACCATACAGCCAGTGTCGACATCTGCACCTTCAGAGGCGCAAGGCGAAGACCTTGATCTAAACCTGCCTGTAGGAAAGCCAGCACCCTGGATAACCGAAAAACCGAGGAGCAGAACCTATAGGGTGACACCACTGAAAGAAAGCACGCCATACTTGATAGATGCTGGCAAATGAAGGTTTCCTAGCTCATAGCATGGTGTTGACCACCGAGCTGGAAAAACCCCTGGACCTCAAGAGGGCAGTCTCAATAGCCACGCCGTCAAAGACAGCCGACCCAGGTCCGGATGATGACAAGGACCATGAGATAACAGGTCCAGACGTTGAAGCAACAGCATCGGAGTGTCTACTGAGAGACTCCAAAGATCTGAGTACCAGTGCCACGCTGGAGCTGTCAGTAGAAGCGTGCCTCCTTCTTGCTTGAATTTGCGTATCACTCGAGGAAGAAGGGAGAACGGAGGGAAGAGGTACGCATACTAGAAGGTCCGACTGACCGTCCACCAGATAAGCTTTTGCGTCTTCCCCCGATCACCGGCAGTTTGTTGTTGTGTCGAGAGGCCATGAGATCTATCTCTGGTAGGCCCCACTTGTTCACCAGTAGCTGAAACACCTCCTGGTGCAGAGAACATTCTCCGGGATGCACGTCTTGACGGCTGAGAAAGTCTGCTTCCCAGTTGAGGACTCCTGGTATGAACCCTGCCGATATTGCAGCGAGATGCCTTTCCGCCCAGGCTAGAATGCGGGACACCTCTGTCAGAGCCGCCTGACTGCGGGTCCCTCCATGGCGATTTATTTAAGCCACCGTGGTGGCGTTGTCTGACTGTACCTGCACAGGCCTTCCGTGCAGGACCTGTCTTGCCTGCTGGAGAGCCTTGAACACCGCTCGAAGCTCCAATGTTTATTGGAAGAGCAGCTTCTGCTGGTGTCCACCTTCCCTGGAAGAAGAGAGTACCAGTCATCGCTCCCCAGCCTCGTAGACTGGCATCAGTCAGAAGGACCCAGTCCGCAATCCAAAAGGGGCGCCCCCTGTTCAGGTGAGTAGTCTGCAGCCACCAAGCCAGAGACAGACGTACCTCCGGGGAAAGCACCATTGTCTATGTCTTTATCCACTGGGGCAACCCATTCCATCTGGAGAGGATCAACTTACGCAGATGTCTGGAGTGGAACAGGGCAAACTCCACCATGTCGAACATCAACACCATCAATGGAACCCAGTAACCTCATCGTCGAGTGAATAGACACCCTGCGACTCCGCAAGCAAAGGCGAACTTTCGTCTGTAATGCAGAGATCTTTTCCTCATCACAAAGATCCTCTGATGTTGGGAGTCCAACAGAGCGCCTAGATGAAGCATCCTCTGATGGTACCAGGGAGGACTTCTTCCAATTTATCAGCCAGCCGTGAGTCTGCAATACAGAGACTGTCAGTTGGAGATGGCGCTGAAGTTTTTCTGGAAACTCCGCCAACAACAGGAGGTCGTCCAGATAGAGTAACACGCGAACTCCCTGCATCCACAGGTGAGCTGCCATAACTTTGGTAAACACTCGAGGAGCTGTGGCCAGACCAAAGGGCAGTGCCTAAAATTGGAAGTGGTCTTGGACCACTGCAAACACTGGTGCGCTGAGACAATAGGGATATGCAGGTAAGCATCCTGAATATCCAGCAACACCATGAAATCCCCAGGCTCCATCGCTAAAATTATGGTATGCAGGGTCTCCATCCTGAACAGAGGAACCCTCAAAAATTTTGAGGGATTTGAGGTTGAGTATTGGCCAGGAGGACCCATTGGGTTTCTGTACCAGAAAAAGATTGGAGTAGTACTACAATCCCCTCTGGGACAAAAGGAACTGGAACTATTGACCCCATCCTGGAGCATAGACCGCAATACCCTCTTGAATTCCAGGGCCTTGTCCTGATTGGACTGAAGACCCGTGGTGAAAAACCTGCTGGGAGGCCTCCTGCGGAAGGAGAGGGCGTACCCCTGAGAAACCACTTCTCTTACCCACGTGTCTGAGATGGTCAGACACCAGCTCTGGGCGAATTGCAGAAGTCGGCCTTCCATTTTGGGCTCCCCCAAAGAGAGGCCCCGTCCCGTCAGGCCGAAGGCTTGTCGTCGGACTTGGGAGCAGGAATTCTGGTACTCCAAGCCTGTTTCTTTGGCTTTGTAGGTTTCTTGGCGGCAGGCCGCCTTGGAAAGGACTGCACCCTGGGCTTACTCTAAATTCTATAGGGTCGAAAGAAAGAACCACCCCACCCTGATGGGACAGTAACCGATGGCAGGTACGCAGACTTAGCAGCTGCCAGCGTAGCCACAATTTTGTCTTGATCCAGGCCAAAAAGGACTTCTCTATTAAAGGGTAAACCCTCTAAACCCTTCTTGGAATCAGCATCAGCTTTCCAAGAATGCAACCACAGGGTGCGACGAGCTGCCACAGCTGCCGAGGAGATCCTAGAAGCAAGAAGGCCTATATCCAAGGCCGCCTCATTAATGTAAGTGGCTGAGTCCCTGAGATTACCCACCAACTCCACCCGGTCAGGTGATGCCTGGAAGTGGGATGAGGAGGTGCATAGGGAACTTGCTAATGCAGCCAGCTAAGAATTTCCAGCTAGCTCCAAATGGACTTTCCTCCATGGCCAGGATTCTCTGCCAGGGACCCCGCTTGCCCACCTCTGGGGCTCAGATTCAGGCAGAGGTAGCAAGCTTGGTCCCTTAGCAGATTCCTGGAAGTCCATTTTCGGAGGGAGATCCTTCTCTCCACAGGCTGTATCCAGACGAAGCGGAGCCGTGGGTGTTGCCCAGCTCCGAGGTTAAGCCCAGGCACAGGGAAGTCACCACTCCCCCTTGCCATAAAGGGACAAATGTTAAACGTGCATGAGGCCAGCACATGCACAGCTCATGCACTTAAATTGATTGGTTAGGGACCACAGGGCGGACTTACCCCCCTGTGGCACTGTGCCCTGAGGGAGAATAAAAGAAGGGCTTGTGGGCTCCGAAATGTATATATTCCTTGTGGATCCTTTGTGGATGTCTGCTGTAGTATCAAATGTATGCTGTAAATCCCTTCACCCAGAAGGAGTCTTTTTCAAGACTATTGAGCAATAAACACCTTTTGCCTCTACGATTCGGCATCCTGTGGCTAACAGAATTGCGCCAAACGCTATTCCGTTCTCCGGCTGTTCTGGAGTGTGCCCAAGTGTCTCTAAAGCTCAAGCCCTCGGTCAGCTACTGTGCAGAGCTTGGTCCATTGCGAGGGGCCAGGGAGATACCAGCCGACATCAATCAAGAGGCCGTAGTGCACCAAGCATAAGCAGCAAAAGCGGTTCCAATCGCCGCTGAAAGGAGCTTGGTGGTGGCAGCTTCAGTAAACGTCCACGACGCAATGGGCGGAGTCAGTGACAGGCGGTCACAGATGCTGAGTGGGAGTCCAAAAGCACTAACCTGTGACCAGGGCCGGCCTAAACGAAAGACGTCTGGTCACAATAATAATTAACCACTTACCCGGCACGGTCGCATGGGGTGCACAAGTATGTTGATCCCTGCGTCAGCAGAGATCACCTGCAGCAGGGGAAACTGATCATATCTTCTGTACCCACACTCCGCTCCGTTCTGCATTAGGGGTTGGGGACTGGGGAAATTCAGGAAAAAATTATATTTTACCACTTCATGGTAGGGGGATGGGTGAGAAAAAAAAAATTAAATTGACCCTTGGGGAGGTTTATTGTACGCACATACTGTATATAGAGACGCACGAATGGAGACTGATCACCACTAATGTATCCCCTACTGTTTCAGCACCACCAAAGGGGTGGGGAGTATTGTCACTAGGGATCTATTGTTGCTGGTTAACCTATAGACACTGGTGGTGTAAAGTCATTTTATAACGTGTGCCTATGGCATTTTTTTTTTCAGTTAGATATATTTTAAAAAATATATTCAAAGCTTAACTAATAATGACAATTTATAAGCGGTTTTTTTTTCCAGTTAAGAGGTTAGAGACAATTGAAATTTTAAAGAACTATGGGAAAACTAGTTGACAGAAACTGAACAGCAGAAAAGTGCCAAACAGGGCATGCAAATGGAAATAAAGTCCTGGGTTCTGTTCCCAAAGGTGCGCGCACTGGCCGATATCATGCCATACACGGTGCGATATAACAGCATTCCGTCAGATCGGGTGCTTTATCGCACAGTTTATGGGCACCTTTGGAAGCTGAAAGGTTGGAACTTTCTTTCCCCTCACTTTATGGGGCAGATGTATTAAGCTCTGGGATAAACCAATCACCTCCTGTCATTTTTCAACAGCCTGTAACATGACAGTTAGGAGCAGAGTGGCTGGTTGTTTGTTTATCACTCTCCACAGGTTAATACATCTGCCCCATATCTCTCCAAGGTGTAATACATCTCCCCTGCAGTATGACACAACATACATACATTCAAGTAAATGTGAGGTGCTGATGGAACCTTATATAAAGTGCAGCTGAACACATTTTGGGTATTTACAGGAGGAAAACCTTACTTTATTTTGCTCAGATCTCATTGGAGTGCTATCTAAAACGGGAAAGATTTTCATGACAGATAACCCATGTTGTATTAGCGTGTATTGTGCATTCACCTACTGTATAAAGTTTGTTGCAAAACTACACTTATACACCATCAACCCGGCACCCATCACCCCAGGGGTGTCGGGGATAGTCCCAGGCTATCAGCCTAGGCCTGGGGTGCCCTGGAGGGGGTAGACAATTTATTGGTGGGTCCCCAGCTCCCCAGGGATGTCCGGCCTGGACTGACTAGTCAGGGTTGATGCTTCAGCTTGGGGACCTGGTGAAAGGGCTCCCCTGGCTGTGGCATCAGTCCCCCACTAGAAAAAGTCCGGTGCTGGTTCTAGAAAATACAGGGGGACCCTACGCATTTCTTCCACCTGTATTTCCAGAACCAGATCAGAGACCAGTGCTAGTTGACAGAATATGGGGGACCCCTGCGTAGTTTGTCCCCCGTTATTTGTCAGCCAGGGCATTTTACCCAAAAAAAAAAAAAAAATTTTTCACAGATGCACGGATGGTTCTCACTGAACCATCCCTGCAACTGTGTTCATTTTATTAAAGACAGATGCATGTATCACCGATCTCCCTCAAACGTGCGTGCCTCAGTCTTTTTTATTGAACAAATGACGCTGCTCGGACAGTCAAACGCATGATGCATCGCACGCGCAAAGACAAGGCACGATCAGCATACAATCACAATAGATATGATGGGCTGCACATCTGATCATACGATACATTTTAAGAGTTGAGAGCGCGCACCGGATCGTATTCCTACCTAAATGCTACACAATTTCCATGCGATTCATCGTACATCGCATCAAAAAAATCAAGCAATTGGCCATAACTCATGTTACAGGCTGTTTGAAAATTGAGTTAGGAGCTGATTGGTTGGTAGTTTATCACTCTACAATATAACACTGTCCAGAGCATGGTACATCTGCCTCAAACTGTTATGTTTCAAGAAATTCTTGCAGCATGACCTCTTGGGGTTCTTGAGGGCAGGTGTTGGAGAAATACAGAATTATGGTATATCATACAATTGATAAATCTTGGGTTATGTAGTTGGATCGCATCCAATGCAAACAGCAAAGCTTTGGAGCTACCAGCATGCATTGGTCCTCCTTCCTAAATACCCCGCCCCCAGCCACAGGCATTCAGTTTGTAAACAAGCCTAACGGCAAGAGACGGAGAGTGGAGTAGGAAGAAAAACTGCACAAGAAACACTCAACATACAACGAGGGAATCTGTGAAAAACGGTAAAGAACAGATCCCAACTGAGGCCAGGTGCGTCAGGGTGAGTGCCTTGTGGACCTCGAAGAGAAATAATTATCAAAAAGGTATGTAATTCTGTATTTCTTCTTTGGGTACAATAGGGTCCACAGGAATTACCTTGGGGATGCTCCTGCGCAGAGAGGAGAATCAGTCGCCCAAAGGAAGCATTCTGGGAGGCAGACGTATCGAAAGCATAAAGTTTTATAAACATATTAACGGAAAACCGAGTAGCCGCCTTGCAAAGCTGTTCAGCCGAGGCGCCAAGTCTTACCACCCATGATGGTCCGATCGACCTAGTGAGATGTGCTGTCACCTTGTTAGGCACAGGGAGACCAGCCTGTGTATAGACCTGAGAAATGGCCATACGAAGCCATCAAGCAAACGTTTGTTTGCTCACTGGCCAACCTCATTTGTGAAATCCATATAACACAAAGAGAGAGTCCGATTTGCTGATGGAACTGGTACGATCCACGTAGATACGATGGGTTTGAACCACATCCAGTGAAGCTTCATCTGTAGACAGGTCTGAAGACTGAAAGGCAGGGACTACAATTTCCTCATTTATATGAAAACGGGAAACAACCTTTCTAAGGTAGCCCGCCTTGGTACAGAGGATCGCTCTATTTTGATGACAAATCAAATATGGAGAGCAACATGACAATGCTGCCAAGCCAGAAACTCTGCGAACTGAGGAAATGGCGAGGAGAAAAAAAGTGTTTTTGCCGTCAGCCGTTTCAAGTCCACCTTATCCAAGGGTTCAAAGGGATGCGACTGCAGCACCCTGAGAACCAAAGACAAATCCCACGGTGCCACCTGGGAGAAATGGAGGTTGCAGCCTAAGAGCCCCCTTAATGAATGTTCTAACATCCGGCAGAGGGGCAATCTTGCGCTGGAACCAAACAGTCAAAGCAGAAACTTGGACACTCAAGGTAGCCAAGCGAAGACCTAAGTCTAATCCAGCCTGAAGAAAAGCAAGTACTATTGATACATTAAAAAAAAAAAAAAAAAACGGGTCCAGTGTTCTCCTCAGGCTGTTTTTTGCGGGTGCACCACCCGGCAAAAATCAGCCACCACCCGACACTTTGGGAACCTGCAAGTGGGGACAGTATCTGGGAGCTGTATAAAAAGGAAAAGATCCTACAGACTTTGCAGCTTTTATAATCAGATGACTGGGCCTCTAATAAGAAGAGAATTAGTACATAAAATGTTATTTCAAGTTTAAATCATTGTAAGGTCAGGGTTTAAAACATTTTATTATTGCGAAGGCCCCCACCCGGCTACTTCTTGATGCCACCCGGCTGGAAAAACTTTCTGGGGAGAACACTGCACCCTTATTGAATTAGAATTAATTATAGTAAATAAATAATGGTGATCTTTAAACCAATGCAGTGGTGTCTGTCTGTATTTATTAGTATTAAGCTAGCTTAATGGTTTATATACAAGTGTTAATTGCAACAAATTAATGGACGACTTAAATAAGCTGAGGGCTGCATAAGCACAAAGCAATATACTGTAAGTTGCCTAATGTTTTGTAATTGGTTAGAGGTTAGGAACCTGTTGCTAGGTAGATTAATTGGTTCGTTGGTATTGATTGGTCATAGGATTTGGCCTATGAGTAGGTTTTGGGGCATATACCTTTGAAGGGGCTATTTAAGGAGAGATTTGAATATGGTACAGCCTCTTTTCAGTTTGGAAGTCCCACCCACCCACAGTTTTTAAAATTATCTTTTGTTTGTCTTACTAACTTTTAAGAAAAGTTAAGAGGTGTAAGAACGTGGGAAGGCGCTACTAGCCAGCGGCCACAGGTGGCATAAGTAGTCGTTGTGGGGCATTTACCCTTTTGAAAGACGGCGGGTATGTCCTACCCCAGCGGGAGGACAGCGGGCATTTCCTTTTACGGAGCATCTACACTGTGCCATAGTAAAGGGTCGTGAGTCCTGCACAGCGCAGTTTATGAAGTTATAGTGGGGGTGGTTTAGTCGTCCCCCAATTTAAGTGAGTCAATTGGCTAGAGCTGGTGTTTGGTAGCGTCCTTCTTTGCCACCGGTCATATTTTCTGTGGGAACACCAAAGAAAAAATGAATGCCAAATTATGTGATAGATGCAAGCAGAAGCAGGCTTCCTTGCTCTTAGCATCGTCTGAATCAAAGAAGAGGAAAAACCCCTGGTTTTTTAAGACGGAAGACTCAAGAGACATGCCGTCAAAGCCAGCTGAAGTAAATCCTGATATAGGCAGGGACCCTTCATTAGCAAATCCTGCCGTAGAGGCAGTGGAAGTGGTCTATGCATAGAAGTGTCAGATTGGAGAACCAATGCCTCCTGGGGCAGGCAGGGGCAATTAGTATCATCCTGCCACCCCCTGCTTGCACTTTCTGACGACTCTTGAGTGGAGGGAGATGGAGAAAACAGGTATGCCAACCTGAAGTTCCATCTCACCGCCAGAGCATCCACGAAGGCGGCTGAGGGGTCCCTTGTTCTGGACCCGTACCTGGGGACCTTTGGATGTGACGTGACACCATGATGTCTGCATCCGGTAATCCCCACCAGGAGTTGGAACACATCCGGATGAAGAGCCCAGTCTCCGGCATGTATGTCCTGGCGACTTAGGAAGTCCGCTTCCCAATTGAGAACACCTGTAAAGAATATTGCCAAAAATGCTGGAAGATGGCCTTCTGCCCAGAATCTTTGCCACTTCCTTCATGGCTGCTGGACTTAGTGTGCGTCCTTGATGATTGATGCAGGCCACTGCCGTCGCAATGTCGGACTGAACCTGGACAGGCCTGCCCTGAAGAAGGTCCTGCGTCAGTATGAGTGCTTTGTGCACTGCTCGGAGCTCCAATATATTTGTTGGCAGGTGACTTTCCTGGTCCGTCCACCTTCCCTGAAAGGTGTGATGACCCATCACTGCTCCCCATCCTCGCAGACTTGCATGGTGAGGAGTACCCATTCTGGCTTCCAGAACGGACGACCCTCGTCTAAATGAGTATTCTCCAACCACTAAGCGAGGGAGAGCCGAACCTCTGGTGAGATGTAAATCATCGAAGACTTTATCCGATGATACTGACCATCCCACTGGGCCAGAATCCACAACTGAGCATAAGCCACCATGTCGAATGTGGCTACCATGAAGCCCAGCATCTGCATAGCCAAGTGAACTGACACTGCTTGCTTGCAAAGTAGATTATAACACTACAGTCTCGAGTGCGCAATCTTGTCCTCTGGTAGTAGAAGAATACTCTGTCCCAGAGAGTCCAGCAGTGCCCCCAAGTGCACTATCTGCTGAGTTTGAGAAAAGTAGAGATATGGTAAGAACTCTTATTTTTCTACAAGGTCCATAGGGTCCACAGGGTGACCTTGGGGGAATAGGTGATGCAGAGTCATCCGGGCAACTAACGAAGTAAATTCATCTCCCAGGATGCAACAGGTCTCCCTCTATACCCCGGCCCCGGGCCGGAGGCTCCTCAGTTACATAGCAAGTCAAAGGCCGGAGGAGGATAAAAGAGAAGAAAGTATGGAACACACAAGAATCGCATTCTCACATAGGAGACAGAAAACCGGTGACCAGAGCAAAGCCCAACTGAAGCACAGGCGCATCAGGGCGGGTGCCCTGTTGACCCTATGGACCTCATAGGAAAATGAGATAACAAGAGAAAGTTCTTACCATATCACTACTTTTCTACTTCAGGATCCATAGAAGGTCCTCAGGGTGACCTTGGGGTTTCCCAAAGCAGTACCCTCAAGGGCTGGGACGATCCTGGGCAGAAAGGAGAAAGCAGAAGCATCCTGAGTGGCAAAAGGTATCAAAAGAGTAATACCTCAAAAAGACCAAGTGGTCACCTTACAAAGTTGTACGGCCGAGGGACCACTACGAGCTGCCAATGAAGGGCCCACAGACGAGTAGAATGAGCAGTAACAGAGAGGGGGACTGAAAGGCCCTCATGAATGTAAGCCTCAGAGATAGTCATACGAAGCCATCTAGCCAAAGTTTGTTTATTGGCCAGCAATCCTCTCTTGTGAAAACCATAAAGTACAAACAAGGAATGTGATTTCCGGAGAGAACTGGTACGATCCATATAAGTCCTGAAGGCATGTACCACATCCAATGAGGCCTCCCCTGCTGGAAGATCTGGGGAGTTAAAGGCCAGCACAATAATTTCCTCATTAATGTGGAAACTAGAGACCACCTTAAGAAGGAAACCAGGGCGAGATCGAAGCACTGCCCTGTACCTGTGAAAAAAATAGAAATGGGGGAATGACAAGAGAGCCCACAAATCTGGCCGAAGCAATAGTCAGACGAAAAACAGTCTTGGCAGTAAGCCATTTGAGGTCCACTGAGCCCAGTGGTTCAAAAGGTAGGGCCCTGGAGGGCCCGAAGGACAACAGCCAAATCCTAAGGCGCTACAGGAGGGACAAAGGGAAGCTGGATATGAAGGACCCCCTGCAGAAAAGTGCAGGTGTCAGTAAGAGGAGCAATCTTTTGCTGGAACCACACTGAAAAGGGCCAAAATATGAACCTTCAGTGTAGCAAGGCAGAGACCAAGGTCCAAACCCGCCTACAGGAAAGCCAACACTCTGGATATGCTAAACAGCTGGGGGTCATAACTTTTTGGACGACACAACTCAAAATCGGTATGCCATACCCTGTGGTAAATTCTAGCAGAAACAGGTTTACGTGCTCAGAGCATGGTGTTAAGGTCCAAGGGTTTTTTCGGCTCTGTGTTTAAGTGGGATGTCTCAAGAGCCACGCCATCAAAGACAGAAGACCCAGGTCTGGGTAGAGGCAAGGACCCTGAGACAACAGGTCCGGATGTTGAGGCAACAGCCACGGACACTCCAAAAATCTGAGTACCATGGACGTCGGGGCCGAACTTCGAATTACTCGAGGAAGGAGGGAAATTGGAGGAAACAGGTACACAAACTGGAAGGTCCACTTGACTGACAGAGCGTCCATCAAGAGGGCACTGGTGTCTCTTGTCCTGGACCCGTACTGAGGCAGCTTGTGATTTACTCGGGAGGCCATGAGGTCCACGTCTGGAAGGCCCCACTTGTCCACTAGGAGCTGAAACACCTGTTGGTGAAGAAACCATTCCCCGGGATGCATGTCGTGACGGCTGAGGAAGTCAGCTTCCCAATTCAGCACTCCTGAAATAAACACCTCGGATATGGTTGGTAGATGGCCTTCCGCCCATGTCAGAATGCGTGACACCTCTGTCATTGCCGCCTGACTTAGAGTTACTCCTTGATGGTTTAGGTAAGCCACTGTTGTGGAGTTGTCTGACTGCACTTGCACGGTCTTTCCGTGAAGCAGCAGTCTGGCTTGTTGCAGGGCCCTGAAAACTGCCCGAAGTTCCAATATGTTGATTGGAAGCGCAGATTCCTCTACGGTCCACCTTCCCTAAAAGGAGTGTGGACCTGTCACTGCGCCCCAACCCCGAAGACTGGCAACCGTCGTCAGAAGGACCCAGAGATCGAAAAGGGATGCCCCTTGGTGAGGTGGATCGTCTGAAGCCACCAGGTCAGAGAAAGGCATACCTCCAGAGAGAGCACCATCATTTGAGTCCATATATGATGGGGAAATCCATCCCACTTTGAGAAGGTCTATTGCTGCAGAGGCCGAGAATGAAACTGGGCATACTCCACCATGTCGAACGTAGACACCATAGATCCCAGTGACTGCATTGCTGAGTGAACGGACACTCTGCGATTGTGAAGGCATCTGCGTACATGTGTCTGCAAAGTTGAGATCTTTTCTGCTGTTAGAAAAATAATTTTGCTGGTGTGAATCCAACAGGGCTCCCAGATGGAACATCCTTTGAGACGGAATCAGTGAGGACTTCTTTCAATTTATCAACCACCCATGTACCCAGAGCACAAATATCGTTAGCTGCAGGTGGTGGTGCAGCACCTCTGGGGACCCTGCTAGTAGCAAGAGGTCATCCAGGTAAGGTAACAGCCGCAAATGGGCTGCCATTACTGCCATGACCTTTGTAAACACCAGAGGTGCAGTGGCAAAGCCAAATGGCAGAGCCTGAAACTGGAAATATTGTTGTGATACAGCGAACCGGAGAAAACATTGGTGAGCTGAACAATCGGAATATGCAGGTAGGCATCCTGAATATCCATGGATACCATAAAATCCCCAGGTTCCATAGCCAGTATAACTGAGGGTAGGGTTTCCATTCTGAACCTGGGTACCGTGAGAAATTTGTTCAGGGACCTGAGATTGAGAATAGGACAGTAAGAACAGTTTGTTTTCTGGACTACAAAAAAATATGAGCTATGGTAAGAATTTACCCTTGTTATCTCTATTTCTATGAACTCCATAGGGTTCCACAGGATACCTTGGGGTATAGGCAATGGCACTGCCATCGGGCACCACAAAGTTAAACTTTTAGTACCAGGATGGACCAGGACATCCTCTCCTATACCCCGCCCCCAGGCCAAAGCACCTTCAGTTACGTACCAAGCCATAGGCCGGAGGGGGAGGAAAAAAAAAAAAAAAAAAAGATGGAGAGAAGGAAGTCTGGAACACACAAGATTCACAAGCTCACATTGAAGGAGACGGAAAAACCAGTGACCAGAACCAAACCCATCTGAAGCACAGGTGGGACAGGGCGGGAGTCCTGTGGAACCCTATGGACTTCGTAGAAAGAGAGATAACAAGGGTAAGTTCTTACCATCTCTCATTTTCTACTTCACGGTACATAGGGTATCCACAGGATACCCTGGGGATGTCCCAAATCAGTATCCTTCAAGGGTGGGGATGCTCCTGTCCAGAAAGCAGAATCCGCCACCCGAAGGAAGCATCCTGAGAGGCGAAGATATCAAAAGCGTAATACCTCACAAAAAGGTATGGACAGAAGACCACGTGGCCGCCTAAAAGCCAAGGCGTAGTGGCGAGCTGCCCACGAAGGACCCACGGACCTCGTAGAATGAGCAGAAACAGAGGGCGGCACTGGAATGCCTTCATGAGTGTAAGCCTCAGAGATCGCCATGCGAATCCACCTTGCCAAAGTTAGTTTATTGGTAGGCCATCCCATCCTGTTGAAACCGTAGAGGACCAACAAAGGGTCCGACTTCCAAAGGGAGCTGGTACAGCCCACGTAAATCAGGAGCACGTACCACATCCAAAGAAGCCTCACCTGCTCAAAGGTCTAGTTAGTTGAAGGCCGGTACTATAATTTCCTCATTTATGTGGAAACTTTGCACCACCTTAGGAAGGCAGCCAGGGCTAGTCTGAAGCACCACCCTGTCCCGGTGAAAAATCAGAAAAATGAGGGCAACAGGAGAGAGCCCCCAAATCTGACACCCTTCTAGCTGAAGCAATAGCCAGAGGAAAAAAGCATCTGTGCTGTAAGCCATTTGAAATCCGCTGAGCCCAGGGGTTCAAATGGAGATCCTCATAGAGCCCTCAGGACCACAGCCAATCCCAAGGAGCCACTGGAGGGACAAAGAGGCTGAATGCAAATGACAGCTTGCATAAAGGTGCGGACATCAGGAAGATGAGCAATCCTACTCTGGAACCACACTGACAGAGCAGAAACATGCACCTTCAATGAGGCAAGGCGGAGACCCTGATCTAAGGCTGCCTGCAGGAAAACCAGAACCCTGGATATCCGAAACACCTGGGGATCGTAAGCGGTAGGACGACACCATTCACAGTAAGTACGCCACACCCTGTGGTAAATCCTGGCAGAAGCAGGTGTCCGAGCTCTGAACATGGTGTTAAACTATAGAGCTGGAAAAGCTTTTAGACCTTAGGAAGGATGTCACGCCGTCAAAGACAGACGAACCAAGTCCGGGAAAAGGCAAGGTCCTTGAGGCAACAGCAACGGAGTGTCGACAGAGAGACTCCGAAGATCTTAGTACCAGTAACGTCTGGGCCACGCTGGAGCCACCAGCAGGACCGTGCCTCCCTCTTGCTGTAACATTCAAAGTACTTGAGGAAGAAGGAGGGAGAATGGAGGAAACAGGTATGCAAACTGGAAGGTCCACTGTACTGACTGAGCGTTTACCAGGAGAGCCTCTGCGACTCATGATCTGGCAGCTTTTGAGTGTGTCGTACACTGGAAGGCCCCATTTGTCCACAAGGAGCTGAAACATCTTAGTGAAGAGACCATTCCCCTGTAAGCATGTTTTGACGGCTGAGGGAGTCCGCTTACCATTTGAGTACTCCTGGTATGAACACTTCTAATATGGCTGGGAGACTGCCTTCCGCCCATGTCAGAATGCGTGACACTTCTGTCATAGCTGCCCGACTACAGAGTTCCTCCTTGACGGTTGATGTAAGCCACCGTCGTGGCGTAGTCTGACCGAACCTGCACAGCTTTCCATGAAGTACAAGTCTGGCTTGCTAGAGGGCCCTGAAGACCGTCCGAAGTTCCAATATGTGAATTGGTAGGGCAGACTCAATTGCTGTTCTTCCGACCCTGAAAGAGTGTGGACCTGTCACTGTGCCCCAACCCCGGAGACTGGCGTCCGAGGACCCAGACCGCAATCCAAAAGGGGCGCCCTTAGGTGAGGTGACATGTCTGTAGACATCAGGCAAGAAACAGACGCACCTCCGGAGAGAGCACCATCGTTTATGCCTTTATCCGATGGGGTAATCAGATCCACCTGGAGAGGATAAATGTCTGCAGAGACCTGGAATTAAACTGGGCATATTCCGCCATGTGGAATGTCAATACCATGGATCCCAGCATCTGCAGAGCTGAGTAGATTAACACTGCAACTGTGTAGGCATCTGCATACTTGCGTCTGCAAAGTGGAGATCTTTTCTGTGGTCAGAAAGAACAACTGTTGTTGTGAATCCACCAGAGCTCCCAAATGGAGCATGCCTGAAGCACAGACATAAGTAGCTGCAGACTGTGGTTAAGTATTTCTGGAAACCCTGCCAACAGCAAGAGGTCATCCAGGTAAAGAATCAGGTGGACTCCCTGGCGGCCGCAGATGGGCCACAAGGTGGACTCCCGGCGTCCACAGATGGGCCGCCAGGACAGCTATAACTTTGGGATAAACGTGAGGTGCAGTAGAGAAGCCAAAAGGCAGAGCTCTAAACTGGAAATGTTGCTGTGCAGCAAAACCTCAGAAAAAGCTGGAGAGAGGAATCAATTGGAAATGTATCCCGAATTTCCAGCGACACCATAAAATCCCCAGGTTCCATAGCCAGTATAATGGAGCATAGGGTTCCCATCCAGAACAGAGTTACCCTGAGAAATGTATTCAGGGGCTGGAGATAGAGGATAGGCCAATAAACTCAGTTCGGTATCTGAACCAGAAAGAGAATGGATTAATAACCCATTTCTCCCTGAGGGAACTGGACAGGTACCATGACTTCTGCTAGAAGAAAGGATTGTATTGCTCTCTGGATTTGTAGGGCCTTGTCATAGTCTGACAGAGGGCCTGCGCAGAAAAACCGATGAGGAGGCAGTCTGCATAAGAAGAGGATGAACCCGTTAGAGACCACTTCTCTTACCCAAGTGTCTGTGGTGGTCTGACACTAACACTAGGCGAACTGAAGAAGTCAGCCTCCCACCCTGGGAGCCCGTCCCGTCAGACTTATTCTTCGACTTGTAATCCAGGCCCACTTCTTGGGCTTGGCAGTCTATAAGGACTGTCTGCCTAGGAAAGGGCTGACCTGTAGGCTTACCTTGGGGCCGAAAGGACGGGGTCCAAGACCCAGAAGTAGTATATACCGAAGGCAGACACGCATACTTAGCCACTGCCAACGTATCTACAATCTTGGTCCATCCGGACCAAACAAGATTTCACCATTATAACACTTTAATCCCTTTTTAGAGTCCACGTCCGCTCTCCAAGAGCGCAACCATTAGGAACGGCAAGCTGACAACAGCAGCCGAAAGCCGGAAAGCTAAGAGACTGACATTTAAAGCAGCCTCATTAATATGTATATGCGGCTGCATCATAGATTTTACCCACCAGAGAGTGATCTGATCTCTGGTAGCATCTGAAGGAAGGACTCCACTAGGGAGTCTGCCCAGAACGCCAAAGTCTAGGGCCACTCAGGAGATAGCCATGACCAGCCTGGAGGCAACCCCTGAAAGAGAATACATCAACCTTAGTATCTTCTAGAGAAGATATGGACGGCAAAGGTAAAGCAGCACTTTTAAGGAAGCGCAGCACATGAGTATCCACCACATTTGGAGTTGGTACAATGTTCCTCAGAAAAGGGATAGGCATAACCGGGTGCCTTAGAGGCTGGTATTGTCAATGTGCTCCACTAGGTGATCAGATAAAGGCAATTCCGCAGAAGTAACCTTTAAATCCCTGAACAGAACATTGGGACCGAGTAGCTGGCGTTCGCCCTTCTAAAAACCAAGCCAGAACGGTAACTTAGACTTAGTCTCCGCCTCTTGTGGAGAAGACTCGAGACAGAGAATCTAGAATCTCCCAGATGTCATGTCATCGTCAACAGTTAGTGTAGACAGCGATGACGGCATAGGTCTGAAGGCCGGACTAAGGGATTTATCCCCCTGTAGCAGACCCTGTAGGGCAGGAGATGCATCTGCCAGGGTCTGCACTGTGGTAGAGAGTATTTACATATGGAGGAGGCACAGAGAGAACCCGCATGGGTGTAACTTGTTGAGGCAGGCCCTGTGAGGGCAGAACAGACTACGGTGGGAACCCCATCTGGGGAAACACAGGTGGTTCTGCTAAATGTCTCGCCATGAACGCCAATGCCGGAGCAAAGGACGCCCAAGAAGGGCTGAGACAATAGATGGTCCTGGAGGATAATAACACCTCACACGAAATCCCTCTTGCACCATGTCACCCACACCCAACCCTGCAGAGCATAAGTTGCATGACAGCAGGGCGGGAGTAGAGTTGCGCACACTTTATGTGAGAAACCACACAGATACGGAAATAAATGTGAGGTAAAAAACACACCCGGACCACCCCTGTACTGTATGACATACATGACGGCATTACTGGGGTGGAGACTTGCACAGCTTCCCCATTACAGACAAAACAATGAGGCAAGCATATTTATTGTGTGGTTTTTCACAATCAGTATACATTATTAAATGTGAGGTATAGAAACACCCTGACAACATCGTAATTGTAAGGGCTTCAAAAAAAGATAAAAAAGTTATATAGTCTGACAGAATATAATAGAATATAGACAGACAGCACTAGCATAAATTCACATATTATGCAGAAAATATACCTGCATAATGGCACTATCAACTACACAGACTGGGTGTCTGGTAAGATAAAGTGCTATATACACTAACCTTGCTGGAGGAGAGGGACCCAGGCTCCGCACCGCATAGAGACCAGCGTTAAAGCTCATAAAATGGGCGCCGGAGTAAGTTGAGGCGGGCCCGAAGAAGGATCACTGCCACAGACCGCCAGACCACAGTGGAAAGGCGCTGTGTGCAGCGGGGGGGGGGGGATGGGGAGCCGGCTGTGCCATACAGGGAAGGTGTTCTCCCCTGGCATGCTTTTAACCCCCGGGATGCTGCAGCGTGTTACACATCACTGCAGCCCAATATCCCTGGTGGTCTTGTGGTAGCGCAGGCTCAGTGCCTGGCTCCAGTGATGCCGTCCCCAGGGAGCCCCCAACCTACCGCAGACGTCCGCTGCTTACCTGAACGTCCGTGTGATCCAGCACCCCCGGGGGTTCCTGCTAGCAGAAACCCCCAGGGTCCCTGCTAGCAGAAACCCCCAGGGTCCCATCGAGTTCCCCGGGTCAGTACCGGTGGCTCGGCGCCGGCGGGGTGTAAGGGCGGCAGCACGGACGTCCCCTGGACTGTGCGTGTTGACCACTCTTTTAGATCTTCAGCGGCTGTCAGCAGCCCCTCTGTTCAGTGACCTGACTCCGGCTGGGCACATACGAAACTGAAGATGCCTTGGCCTGGGGGCGGGGTATAGGAGAGGCGGCCCCGATGAATCCTGGGGCTAATAATGTAACTGTGTGGTGCCCGACGGCAGATCCACCCACAGCTTATGCGAGCGTCCATGATGATTGTCGCGATGGGCAAGACCATCGGGCTTGCGACGAGACCCTGTGGTAGGGTCTCAGTGACCACAAGCCCTGGAGTGATTTTGGCTCTATCAGAGCTAAAATCACTCCCACTGACATCACTAGTGATGTCAGTGGGGCCGGACCCAGACGGTAGGCGTTCCCATGGGAACTCCTCCGTCTGGCAGCCACGCCCCCAGCACGCCCACCAAAGGGGGCGTGCTGTCAGTCACCATCTGAATTAGGCCCCGAGTTCAGCCTTACCTGGGGCCTGATAGGTCCAAAAGGACGGAGTCCGAGCCCTGAAGAGGCTGGAGCAGAAGGCAGACAAGCCGACTTAGCTGCTGCTAAGGTATTCACAATTTTGTCCAAATCAGGGCCAAACCATCATAAGGAAAACACTCCAAACCCTTCTTGGATTTCGCATCAGCCCTCCAAGAATGGAGCCACAGAGAGCGGCGAGCTGCAATGGCCGCTGAAGAAATCCTGACATTTAGTAAGCCAATATCCAATGCTGCCTCATTTATGTAGGTAGCAGAAACTACTGGTCTACTGCTGGGTGCGTCATTATGCCGTTCCTCAGTCGCACCTTGCAAAACAGCGGGAACTGTATTAACCCACTGGAGGGGCAACACCTGTATGGGTGCAGATGGTTGCAGCAAGTTTTGCGCTGGCAAAAGGTGATGCTGTTGAAATCGTAACTGTGGAAACACAGGAGGGCCTGCCAAACGCCCCGCAATGGTTGTCAGTGCTTTTGCAAAGCACTCCCATGGCGGCTACTGCTGAGCGTCAGAAGCCGCAGAGGGACCTGGAGAGGCACAGAATAGCAGAATAAGTACTGTCGAAGCCGGATGGTTGGCTGAGACCTAAATTGTAAAAATAATATTTGCACGATGTCATCTGGCGCAGTCAGTATAATATTATTGGGCATGGCGCTATTTTAGCATTGCGTACATCTGCCGTGTTACTGCACACTGTTAAAGTCTTTACATCAGGGCTTGACAAATTTTTCTAAAATCTAGGACCCAGGATGAAAAAGTGTAAGAGCCAGATCACTGTCCCCGCAAAAAAATTACAGGCGTGAGTGAAGAGCACAGCCCTGTGTGTTATGCAACTGTTATACTAGTCCACAAAATGGTCACAGTTGAATGGATACAGTAAAATGGAGGACCCCTCACTGCTCTGCACAGCTCCCCTGCTCCACCCCCCACCCTCCAGTAATAACGGACCACATTTCACATAAAATAATGGTGCCAGAAACTACAACAAAAAACGGTTATCGATATCTCACCAAAGGGTGGATGGTGCCATACGCAGGAAAGGACGCACTGTGTCCGAAAACCTGCTACCACTTGATGTTGATAGACCGATACCCGTTATTGTGTGAGTTCAAGGAGCGCTGATTAGAATCCACGGATAAGGAAAGAAAAGTTTGTTTTCTTTCATTGATAAAAGTTTGTGTTAGGGGGGGTAAAATCGCAAAATAGTGAACGCATATTTCCTGTATTGCTGCCACGTGTTCAAACTGTCATTGTAGTCATAGTGTGATTGCTTGTTAAACCTCTGAGTTGCACTGCTATATTTAAAGGAAAAGGTTAATTTTTTTCTGCGCAGAAAAGGTGTATGTAATTGAAATGTGTGATTGCAAAGTAGAGGCTACTGTCTGTTAAGCCTAGGTTGAAACTCAGTAGGTGCCTGACGTGGCTGTACTAACTACTGGGCCAGTATACAAGACAGGTACATTGTGGTTATTGAGAAACTAAGGGGTTTCTTGGTCCGACCCATTAATCGCAAAGTCCATTGATCAGTTAGGTTCTTTGGGCAATGCGATCGAACCACACGGTTATATAAAACTGTGATTGTGAAGTGGGTTGTTGTGGGAGTGAAACTGCAAGGTTAGGAGTTATTGGAACTCCTACATGCTACCAGCTGGGAGTAAAAAAAGAAGGAAGCCAAGTGGTGAAGCTTGAGGTGAATTCACAAGTACAATAATCAGCTAGGGGGTTATTTTACTCCTCGTTTATGCACACGGACCATTATCGGGAAAGCGGTGCATGACGGGATGAAGCGAGCGGCTGAAGCTTGTTTGAATTCGCCGCAGGTAGAATAATTTACAATAGGTGATTATTCTGCTCCTCGCTGTGCAAGCTGACTAACACCCTGTGGGCCCGCTGTGTATAACGCGAGGGAGTGCGTGAACGTAGCTCTCTGAAAATTGTTCACCAATCAAAAATATGAGATATGGTAAGAACTTACCCTTGTTATCTCTATTTCTACGAAGTCCATAGGGTTCCACAGGATACCTTGGGGTATAGGTGATGACGTCAGGCATCGGGCACCATTGAGGTAAGTTTCAGCCTCCCAGGATGCACTAGGGTCCCCCTCCTATACCCCACCCCCGAGCCAAGGCATCTCAGTTAAGTACCAAGCCATAGGCCGGAGGAGGAGAAGGAAGAGAGAGAAGAAAGATCTGGACACACACAAGAATCACATTCTCACCAGAGGGAGATGGAAAAACCGGTGACCAGAGCAAAGCCCATCTGCAGCACAGGTGCGACAGGGCGGGAGTCCTGTGGATCCTATGGACTTCGTTGAAATAGAGATAACAAGGGTAAGTTCTTACCATATCTCATATTTTCTACTTCAGAGTCCATAGGGTATCCACAGGATACCTTGGGGATGTCCCAAAGCAGTATCCTTTAAGGGTAGGGACGCTCCTGTGCTGAAAGGAGAATCCGCCGCCCGAAGGAAGCATCCTGAGAGGCAAAGGTGTCAAACCTGTAATACCTCACGAAGGTATGGACAGAAGACCATGTAGCAGCCTTGCAGATCTGAACTGCCGAGGCACCACGTCGAGCTGCCCACGAAGGACCCACAGACCTAGTGGAATGAGCCTTCAGAGAAGGAGGAACCGGCAGACCTTCATGAAGATAAGCTTCAGAAATAGCCATACGGATCCAGGCTGGCAAAGTTTGCTTTGAAGCAGGCCAACCCTTTTTACGGAAGCCATAGAGGACAAACAAGGCGTCCGACTTCCTAAACGAAGAAGTGCGGTCAACATAAGTCCTTAAGGCCTCACAACATCCAAAGTGGCCTCACCCACTGAAAGACCAGGTGAGTTAAAGGCCGGAACAACTATTTCCTCGTTAACATGAAACTGGGAAACAACTTTGGGAAGAAATTCAGGACGAGTGCGTAGCACTGCCCTGTTCCCATGAAAAATCAAGAAAGGGAGTCTACAAGAGAGAGCCCCTAAATCAGAAACACGTCTGGCCGAAGCTATGGCCAGAAGGAAAACAGTCTTAGCTGTTAGCCATTTAAGATCCACTGAGCCCAGTGGTTCAAACGGCGGTCCTTGGAGAGCCCTCAGTACCACAATCAAATCCCAAGGCGCAACAGGTGGAAAAAAAGGCGGCTGAATACGCAGAACTCCCTGCATAAAGGTGCGCACATCAGGAAATGTAGCAATCCTACGGTGAAACCAGACAGACAGGGCCGAAACCTGCACCTTCAAAGAAGCAAGACGAAGCCCATGGTCTAGTCCCGCTTGTAGGAAGGAGAGTACCCGAGACAGGCGAAACTCCCGCGGTGCATAACCTCTCGGTCGACACCACTGGAAGAACGTATGCCACACGCGATGGTATATTCTCGCGGAAGACGGTTTCCGAGCTCTTAGCATGGTACGTACTACAGAGCTTGAAAACCCCCTGGACCTTAACATGGCCGTCTCAACAGCCACGCCGTCAAAGACAGCCGTGTCAAGTCCGGGTGAAGACAAGGACCCTGTGACAGAAGGTCCGGTCGGAGCGGTAACCGCAGAGGACTGTCCGTCTGGGCCATGCGGGAGCTATCAACAGGAGCATCCCTCCTTCCTGTTTGAATTTCCGGATTACCCGTGGAAGAAGGGAAACCGGAGGAAAGAGATAAGCAAACCGGAACGTCCACAGGACGGACAGAGCATCCACCAGAGACGCCTCTTCGTCTCTTGTGTGAGACCAGTACACCGGCAACTTGTTGTTGTGCCGGGACGTCATGAGGTCGATCTCTGGAAGACCCCACCTGTCCACCAGCAGTTGAAAAACGTTCGGGTGCAGAGACCATTCCCCCGGATGAACATCCTGGCGACTGAGAAAGTCCGCCTCCCAGTTTAGCACTCTCGGGATGAAGACAGCCGATATGGTCGGAAGATTGCGCTCCGCCCATACCAGGATCCGAGACACCTCTACGAGAGCCGCCCGACTTCGGGTTCCTCCTTGCCGGTTTATGTAGGCCACGGTGGTAGCGTTGTCCGACTGGACCTGCACTGGGTGACCTTGGAGAACCCGATGTGCCTGCTGGAGAGCATTGAAAACCGCTCGGAGTTCCAAGATGTTTATTGGAAGCTCCGCTTCCGCCGGAGTCCACCTGCCCTGGAACAAGTGTGGACCCGAAACTGCTCCCCAGCCCCGAAGACTGGCGTCCGTTGTCAACAGGACCCAATTCGCCACCCAGAACGGACGACCCTTTTTGAGATGGATCGTCTGCAACCACCAGGCAAGGGACAGGCGAACCTCCGGAGTGAGCACTATCGTCTGGGATTTTAGAGACTGAGGCAGTCCATTCCATTTGGACAGGATCAGATGCTGCAGAGGTCTGGAGTGAAACTGGGCATATTCCACCATGTCGAATACCGACACCATGGAGCCCAGTAACCTCATCGCCGAGTGTAGAGACACCCGGCGGCTCTGCAGACAACTGCACACCCTCGACTGTAAGGCAGAGATCTTTTCCCCGTCACAAAGATCCTTTGCTGCCCCGAGTCCAATAAGGCTCCGAGGTGCAGAATCCGCTGAGACGGAATCAGGGTGGACTTCTGCCAGTTTATCAACCAGCCGTGCCGTTGCAGTAGCGCAATGGTCAGGTCCAAGTGGCGCAGAAGGAGCTCCGGAGATCCTGCCACTAAGAGAAGGTCGTCCAAGTACGGCAACATGCGGACTCCCTGCAGCCGCAGGGAAGCCGTCATGACCGCCATCACCTTGGTGAAAACACGTGGTGCTGTGACCAGGCCAAAAGGTAACACCCGGAAATGAAAGTGGTCGCTGCAGATTGCAAACCTGAGGAACTGCTGATGGCGCAAAAGAATAGGGACATGCAGGTAAGTGTCCTGTATGTCCAATGACACCATGTAGTCCCCAGGTTCCAGCGCCAAAATGATGGACCGCAGGGTCTCCATCCGAAACTTCGGCACCCGCAAAGACTTGTTGAGTGCTTTGAGGTTGAGAATCGGACGAAACGACCCATTGGGTTTCTGCACCAAAAAGAGATTGGAATAGAAACCCTGGCCCCTCTGGGAGAATGGAACAGGCACTATAACTCCAGCCTGGAGCATAGTGTGCAAAACCTTCCGCAGTTCCATGGCTTTCTTCCGGTCTGATGGTAGACCCGTGGTGAAGAATCGAGCCGGGGGTCTGTGCCGGAAGGAGAGGGCATACCCGTGTGAGACCACCTCGAGAACCCAAGTGTCTGTCGTGGTGACCGACCAACACCGGGCGAACTGCAGCAGGCGGCCTCCCACTTTGGGATCAGGCTTTCATCTGGCTTAGGGGCCGGATGTCTGGTACTCCAGGCCTGTTTCCATGGGCTTGGCCGATTTCTTGGGGCCAGCCTGTCGGGGAAAGGACTGTGTCTTAGGCCTACCCTGGGCCCTATAAGACCGAAAGGACGGAGTACCTGAACGAGAAGGAACAGTAGCCGACGGGAGACATGCCGATTTAGCTGCCGCCAGCGTGGCTACGATCTTATCCAGGTCCGGACCGAAGAGAAATTCTCCGTTAAAAGGCAACGCCTCCAAACCCTTTATGGAATCAGCGTCCGCCTTCCAGGATCGCAACCACAAGGTGCGACGAGCAGCCACAGCTGCCGAAAAAATTCGAGACGCCAGGGTACTAACATCCAAGGCCGCTTCGTTGATATAAGTGGCCGAATCCCGGAGATTGCCGATCAACTCCGCCTGCTCAGCCGAACAGTTGGAATCGAAGGACGCCTCCAACGTATCAGCCCAGCGCTCCATAGCACGGGCAACCCAGCAAGTGGCCATAGACGGCCGCGCTGCCCCCCCCCACAAGGGAATAGACGGACTTCAGGCAGATCTCCACCTTGCGGTCCGTAGCATCCTTAAGGGAGGACATGGATGGCATGGGTAAAGTGGCACTACGGACAAGGCGTGTCACATGAGAATCCACCTGAGGAGGGGACTCCCACTTGGCAAAATAATTATCCGCAAACGGATACGCCACTGCTAAACGCCTTTGAGGCTGATAACGTTTGCCTGGCTGTTTCCATGCTTCCTCTAGGTGGTCAACTAATTGCCCCGAAAGAGGAAACACCGTGGTATCTCCTTTAATGTCTTTGAAAAAAGCGTATTTGGACTTCGATACCGGAGGCTCCTCATCCTCAATAACCAAAGCAGTACGGACTGCACGAATAAGACCAGGTATATACACCTTAGACTTAGCGTCCGACTCTTTAGGACGGGAAGGTTCCTGGTCAGAAAGATCCAGAATCTCCCCATCAACGGACATCCCGTCGTCATCCTCATAAGGAGCAGATAGAGACGCCACCGGCCGCTTGTGAGGCCGCATCACAGACTCTCCTTACAACACCTCTGACAACTGCTGTACAGAGCTTGTTAACTAATTAACCCACGCAGGCTCATGAGAGACGTGAGGAGGGGAAATAGGGAGACTGTGGGGTACCATCAATTGTCTTGGGAAACCCTGCATGGGTGACGACACCACTGACTGCTGGGATAAACCCATTTGAGTGAGGGTAGGCTGCTGAGCTAACTGGCCCACGAGGGTTGTAAGCGCTTTGGCAAAACAAGCCCAGGGCGGCTCCTGTAACGGAGTCGAGACCGTAATCGGCCGCGTCAACGAATAACACCGTCGACATAGTCCCTCCGCACTGCCGTCCCCCTCCACTATAGGTACCTTGCATGTAGTACATAAAAGCTGGAGAGGAAAATCACTTTCAGACATAATGGTAGGTATGTGACCCCTCTCACTGATACTCGTTAGTATAGTGTGAGACCACCCTGCAAGCACCGCACCGCAAGGGCTTTAGCAGAAAGAACAGGGACAGATAAATGCTGACAGATAGAAAATGAAAGTACAGGCAGCAGACGCTAGCATAGGTCACATACAATGCAAAGAAATCAATTCCTGCACTATCAGCGCTGATCCTCAACTACACAGACTCAGAGCCTGGTAGGACACAGCGCTGCATACACAGACCTTATCCAAAAGGAGGAGAGGTATGCAGGGGGACCCAGACCATGATGCAACCGTTCTTCAGCGTCCAGCAGCACTCACTATGCTTCTTTCCAAAGATGGCCACCGAGGAGCAGAGAGGAGGCTGGCCTGGGGGAGGAGCGCTGACACAGGACCAGTCAGCGTGTGCAGAGAGGGCTGTGTGCAGCGGGGTAGGCGCCGGCTGTGAGACAGGGAAGGCGCACAATACACCCGTCCCACACAACCTCCAAACCCATATCCTCATACACCACCACCATTTTTCCACACTCCCCTAACCCACACAACAACCACCTTCCAATACACGTCAACCACGAAGGTGTTATGTAACAAGGTGGGACACATAAGTAGGTTTTGTAAAGCTAGACAGTGAGAACAGCCAAACCAGGGAACACCGGGATACCTACAAGGGGTGTACCCACCACAGTCAGGACAGTTCCAGCAATCTCCTGCTCACATTTTAGCAGTAAATGCTTTACTGGAGGAAGACAGTCAGCTCTAGGGGTCAGGTCACACCTGTAGTCTACAGCCAGTCAGGATAACTGAGGATACTAGGGAAGAACCTATAATGATAGTTGATATAGCTGGTAACAAACAAACTTTTCTTGTAGACATAGGGGGGGGGACTAGATCAGTGTTAAATTCTCCTTCCAATTTACAGGTGATCAGCAAGACAGTACCAGCAATGGGTGTAACAGGTAAAGTGCAACATTATCCTTCAACCAAATCTGCAGAGGTTACTATCGGACCATTGCATACCAGGCATTCCTTTCTCCTGTCAGCAGCGGTCCCTACTAACCTACTGGGAAGGAATTTGTTATTTAAAATGGGATGTGTCATTTATTGTACCCCTGAAGGTATATTTTTAGATATCCCAAAGAGTTGCGCACAAGGTGAGGGATATATTGGACACTCCCCAAAGGTTAATGTTTCACTCTACTGTTGCAGATAAAAATCCATCTCAGGTAGAGCAGATGTTATCTCAAATATCAGGTTCACTTTGGACCAAAGATGGACAGGGCACTGGATTGATGGCAAATGTAGCTCCCGTAATGGTAGGCAAGCTCCAAAAATTCCCCAGTACCCGTTAAAACTAGAAGTAGAGCTAGGGGTTTAACCCATAATTGAGCGGTTACTACAACAGTGAATTTTAGTCCGTACAGCAAGTGTAGCCAATAGTCCCATTTTTCCAGGGAAGAAGGCTGGGGGGAGGGGCTATAGATTAGTACAAGACCTTAGAGGGGATAATAAGGTAGTTGAGAGCCAATTCCCCGTAGTGCCAAATCCAGCTGTCATCCGTATGCAGATTCCACCAATCGCAACCCATTTTACGGTCATTGACCTCTGTTCTGCCTTCTTCTCTGTCCCTCTTCATCCTGGCTGTCAGTACCTATTTGCATTTACATACAGGGGGGTACAATAAACATGGACACAATTCTCCCAAGGGATTCATAGACAGCTCCAGTATCTTCTCCCAGGCCTTACACGACTGTTTACAATCTTTTCAACCTGCCAATGGATCTGTTCAAATACAATATGTAGATGATTTATTGTTGTGTTCTAGTTCATTTATGTCATGTTTAAATTATACTAAACTACTGTTGCTTCATCTCTCACAGACAGGACACAAGGTTGCTAAGGACAAATTACAGCCATGCAAGACCAGGGTTAAATACTTGGGACACTGCCTAACCCAGGGGTTACGACATCTGACTAATGACAGGATACAGGCCATAAAGACCAGAACACTGCTGCATAACCAACAGCAAATCCGTACCTTCTTGGGCATGTGTGGATACTGCAGATCATAGATCCTAGATTTTTCTATTTTGGCTTTACCATTGCAGGACTTTGGGGGTCATTCAGACCCACTCGCGAGCGGCAGTACGCTCGCAAGCGGGTCGATGTTCCCCACTGCGCATGCACACGACAGAGGGAGCTCAGTCGTGCGCATGCGCGAGACCCGACGAGCGACGGGCTTTCCATCGCTCCAGGTCCATCAAAGAGGGCGTGCTGTTGATGTTGATTGACAGCACGCCCCCTTTGGAGGGCGTGCCTGCCAGACGGAGGCGTTCCCATGGGAACGCCTACCGTCTGGAGCCAGCCCCACTGACATCACTAGTGATATTAGTGGGAGTGATTTTGGCTCTGATAGAGTCAAAATCACTCCAGGGCTTGCGGCAGGGAGACCCTACCGCAGGGTCTCCGTTGCAAGTCCGACCATCTTTTTGGTCGCTCGTAGATGCTGTGGGTGGTGACCCACAGCTATACGATTGTTCAGGAGGATGCTCCCTTTTCATGGAGGAGGGCCCTGATTCAGAGCGAGCGCTCTGCTCAGAGCGTTCGGCTCTGAATCAGGCCCTTAGTCTCTTCCTCAAAGCCCGATTGTGTCATACACACAGAGGAAACAGAGCAGGCATTCCTTAAACTTAAGGACAGTCTGACAAGAGCACCTGCATTGGGAATGCCAGATTATGAAAAACATTTTGATTTATACTGTACGGAAACTAATTGTTGCACAGCAGGTGTCCTCACACAAAAACATGGTGATGCCAGTAGGCCCATAGCATACTACAGTGCACAATTGGACACTGTCAAGATCACGCCCAACGTGTTTAAGAAGCATAGCAGCGACTGCTCTATTGGTCAGTAAGAGTGAGGATGTAGTATTAGGCCATGATATGATTGTTTATACACCCCATGCTGTATCTGCTTTGCCGAATTCTGCCCAAACCAGACATGTTTCCTCAGCTAGGTTCATGAAATGGCAACTAGCTCTAATAGCACCTGCAAACATCACCATTAAACGGTGCAGTACGTTAAACCTAGCAACTTATTTACCATAGGTGTCTCAGGATGCACAAAGGGTGGAGGAAGGCGAGTTCTGCAGGTATATTGATGCACATGATTGTATGGAATATTTGAATCAAACCTTTACTGCAAGACCTGACATACGTGATACACCTTTAGAAAATGTAGATGTGACATTTTACACGGATGGGAGTTGTCATAGACAGACTGACACTGGAAAGTTATGTACAGGTTATGCTGTGGTAAATGACGAGGACATTATAGAAGCCGAACGCCTTGGTCCACCCCACTCAGCCCAATAGGTGGAGCTAGAGGCATTAAGAAGAGCGTGTGAATTAGCAAAAGGCAAATCTGCTAATATCTACACTAACTCCAGGTATGCCTTCGGGGTAGTACATGATTTTGGTGCTCTATGGCGTCTGAGAAATTTTATGACAGCAGCAGGCACACCAGTCACACACTTAAAACATATAAAAAGGACTATTGACAGCAATTCAAATGCCTAAGGCAGTGGCCGTAATTAAGAGTAAAGCCCATACATGTGAGGACGATCCGGTGTCACTGGGCAATAACAGGGCAGACGAAGCTGCCAAATGGGCAGCAGGTTTTAGAGTTAACATACCAATTAATCAAATGATGGTTTTTCAAACAATTGCTATGCAGAAATTAATTGAGATGCAAAATTTGTGTTCCATTCAGGAGAAGGCAGTCTGGAGATCCAAGGGATGTAGGCAGGAGTCCTCTGGACTCTGGAGAGATGGACAAGGTAAGCCGGTGGCACCCATGGCATACTACCCAAGCTTGGCTGAGGCAGCGCACGGTCTAACTCACCTGGGAAAGCAAGGTATGTGCAAATTGATCAGGGCGTATTTGTGTGCACCAGGTTTATCTTCCCAAGCCGAAAAGAGGGCAATGTCCTGCTTGACATGCGTGAGGAAGAATGTTGGAAAAACAATACCAACTGAGCCATCCCATATCCCTCCGACAGATGGACCTTTTCAGGTAATACAAATTGATTTCATCCAATTACCACCCTGCAGGAATCTCAAGTATGTATTAGTTTTCACAGATGTGTTTTCTAATTGGGTTGAGGCATATCCAGCTGCCACTAATACCGCTGCGTTTACTGCTAAAAAGATTGTTCAGGAATTTGTATGCAGGTACGGTATCCCTAGAATTATTGAAAGTGATAGGGGTACTCATTTCACCGGAGAGGTCTTCCAGAACATGTGTAAGTTGATGGGTATTAATAGTAGACTGCACACCCCTTACCCACCGCAAGCCAGTGCCAAGGTGGAGAGGATGAACGGTACTATTAAAAATAAACTGAGTAAGATCATGGCAGAAACTGAACTAGGATGGCCAGAAGCCTTACCGCTAGTCCTTCATAGCATCAGGACAACTCCCAGACCCCCTCTCAATCTGTCCCCATTAGAAGTACTGTTTGGTAGACAACCTCATTTGATTATAAGTCCGCAGGAAGATTTGAAGAGTAACAATGAGGTAACTGTAAAGTATCTTACAACAATGAGTAAACAGTTGAAGCAGCACCAACAGAAATTTAAATTGTTGTCACCTGATATGCCTGAAACAAACTCATGATGTTGAACCTGGAGAATTTGTTATGATCAGAAATTTCTTACATTCAGGTTGTCTGACAGATTGGTGGGAAGGCACGTATTAAGTGTTGCTGACGAGTACAACTTCCTTAAAAGTGGCAGAGAGAGATACCTGGGTCCATTCCACTCACTGAAAAAAGGTCAACCAACCGGTGGAGATACGAGGCAGAGTCGAGACTGATAACGTAGACCTGTCAATTGCGAGCTTGTTCCGGGAGAGTTAAAAGTTGCAGTGAGACACCTGAGCTAAAAAGTAATTTGTAGATCACTATTCCAGCAACGGAGTGGTGTGTTGAGGTTATGTCTGAGTCTTCTTCCAGAGTTTTTATCATCCTAGTTTGTTTTGGGATTTCTGGTTTCTGTGACGGAGGACAGATGACGGAGAGAGGAGCTGCTGGTGATATCGATGGAGTGGAGTCGGAAAAAGGAGTGCTAAACCAATCGGGGGCAGTATCTGACAAAACTCAGTACAATAATTGCCAAGAGATCTGTTATTTTGGAAACTCTGAGACAGTGTGAAGGCTTATCGTCTGAGGAATATTGTATTTGTGAGTTTTGTGGGTCCCTAGCCGATGAGAAATGCATCCAACTGTGCATATTGGGGTGGGTATCCTTTAGAGGATCATAACATGGTGGGCAAAGTTTTAAACCAAACTGACTGTTGGGTGTGCTCTCACGTGCCTCAGGGACAGTATAATGTAGGGTTAGTGCCATTCCCATTGAATGTCTCTGAGGTTTTAGAATTGCGAAAATGGGGAGGCACTGGATGGAAAATTTCTTATCTCCAAAACACCCCATTTTAAACTCCACCAGTACCAAGTAGATAGATCACTTTTATGTTTGAACATCACCAACAAGCCAGGAAGTTGGGAGACGATGACCTTCTCACTAAGAGCTGATAATGAACCTATACATTTTGAACTTTTACGCACAAATAGACTAGGTGGAAGACACTTCCGGTATAGATATACACTTAGTTCCACCAAGGAAATGGTTGGTAGGGTACCAGAAGGATACTGTGCCAGGATTGTACAACTAGAAACGTGTATTAGTGAAATGGGAAAATCTGAAAGGATTATTTGTTAGAGATTTTTGTTAGACGATAATGATGCATTCTATCCCTTATGTACTCCCAGATGATGTGTATTTTATATGTGGAAGGAAAGCGTATAAGTGGCTCTCTCCGAGTTCCGAAGGTTTATGTTATTTGGTAAATGAAATGCTTGGTCTCCATAAAAACACACACATGATACCTGGTGACATATATGCAGCTACACAGTTGATTAGTGAAACAACTAGTTTCCAAATTTTGGTAACACTAGATCCCACCAGAATCGCTCGGGGTAATTAAATTTTAAATATATCCAAGGCCTTGCTAAATTAATAGATAATATCATCGAAATGTATGATGGCACATTCTTTCTGATATACCGGTAGGGAGTTACAAGCTTATAAGAAAGAACTTGTGCAACATAGGTTAGTGTTAAATTATTTAACAGCTGTCACTGGAGGGTACTGTGTGACTTTGGCCACCCAATTTGGTGTCAAATGCTGTAAGTATATCACAAATAATGCTAGTGACCCCTAGGAGGTGATAGACCGGAAGATGGACGAAATTCTGCAGCTAAAACGGGAATTTCGGAAGAACCATAATGCTTCAGTGGCTGAAGTAGAGGAAAAGGTAGAAGAGTGGTTCTCGTGGTTGAACCCTGTGAGATGGTTCTCTGGCCTAGGAGAATGGGTCCAGGAACTGGTTGCTATTGTGGGTAAACTCCTGATCGTCATCTTAGTAATTGGCTTATGTGTCAGGTGTGTTCCTAATGTATTGAAGTGCAGAAAATGTACCAGGGCGAACGGAGAAATCAAGATGATGGTGTGAGCAATGATATTATGGATACCAAGATCAAGGAAGAACTGCATTACAACCCTGAACTAGAATGTAACATCAGATGATGTATAGATTTAGCCATGCATGAAGTGTATTATTAAATGTTATTTTAAACATCCTAAATAATGTTAGTCCCTATCCCCTTTAAGACTTCCTTTATAGGGTAGATGCTCCCCCACATCTTTCCCATGATCTTCCAAGATCCGCGGAGTGCATATAAGGGTAGTTTTATGTCCCTCCCAGGGACACATTATGGATGGTTTAATGACCACATTGTGCCATCCCATAATATAACATTAAATAATATTCCATAGTGTAAGACTAAAAATAAAAAGTAAGACCAGAGTGTGATAGCATATTGTTTGCTATCAAAGGATAGACTGTCGAAGCCAGATGGTTGGCTGAGACGTAAACTGTAAAAATAATATTTGCATGATGCCATCTGGCGTAGTCAGTATAATATTATTGTGCACAGCGCTATTTTAGCGTTGTGTACATCTGCCGTGTTACTGCACACTGTTAAAGTCTTTACATAATCATGAATACACATATTTAAAGACTTTATATATTCAGTGCTGACAAACAAGTCTTGTGGACATGTCTGGGACTAGTAATTGGAATACACAAAGACACTGAGTGTTTACTTCGCATATAGAAACAGTATGTCTGTGGCAATTGAAATATAACAGACACTGATATGCTCAGAGAGAGTGCTCTGAATGTTGATTTAGAAACAATTGTCAGACGTTTAGCTATCGTTAGAAATTGTAGGCCTTGTGTCCCATGCTGATGTGGTTAAGAGGGACTGACAATTGTATTCTGAATAAACATAGGAAAAGTTATCAGAATTCTTTCCAAAGCTTGCTCCACCTGTGAACAGGACAAACTCCATTGTCTGTCATTATTTTAGTTCAGACAGAAGTAATAGTACTGTTTGAAGTTGTGTGTGTAATAAAATTATATATATATATATAAATAAAATAAAATGTATGCATGTATATATACACACACACACACTTAAACGATCACATGGGTATCCACAATGCGTGCACACACACGTATATATATATAGTTGCAATTATAAATAGAAACACACAGCACATGTTTTGCGCTGTAACACAAACCCTGCACACAGCGCACCTTTTACGCTGCATGGAGACAATGCATACTTACATATAATCATAAATATACACACACACTCAAAAGGTTCCTGCACATTATGGTTTATATTAAAATTATTAATTATGATGTAAAATATATGTATTTGATATCTAAGGTTTAGTACATGATAAGCAGACCATGTTTGGTATCATTCTAAACCACTGTCTATTTGCAGAAATCTGGTTCCATCGGCAAGGAGATCGCAACATTCGTCTGCAAGTTATGGATTAGAGAATTAAGTGTTAGAATTTCCTTTGTATGTAGTGTCTATTGATTAGTTAAAACACACACAAAGAGCCATTGGAGGGCTGAACTACCATTGCACGAACTGACCTATGACAGAAGAACCACCTATGGGATTATTCCAACTTGTTTCTATTGTATTGCCTACTTTCTGTAAGGGTATATATTCAGGAGCTCTATTTCCAGTTGTTAGTCATCATATTCTTTCTTTTGACGGAGGCTTCACCTATGATGCCGGAAATCTGGATCCAGAGCGCCTGCGTATGTATCGACTGTTACTTATTTATGTATAATCTTTTGCGCTAATTGTATTTAGATCACAGCGTGTAACTAAATGCTTTTTATATGAATAACTTTGAGTGTGGTTCCAAAGCACAAAAAGTCTGGAAAGCAATTACTTGTGCGACTTACAACGCTAAATAGCGACATTTAGGTATACAGATCATTAGGTATTCATAGTACAGGGAAAGCAAAAAAAATGGCTGACAGTTATAGAAAGAGAAACACAGACAGCGCTAGCATACAGTTGCAGACAAATGCAGAACAGCAACAGTACCTGCACTTAATGGCACTTACTAGACAACTACACAGACTTAGCGTCTAGTAGGACAAAGTGCTACATACACTGACCACCAACAGGAGGAGAGGTATGTAGGGGGACCCATTTTACGCACCACCTGCCGAGATCTGCAATACGCAGCCAGGGAGCGATGGCCGTCGAAGAACTAATGGGGGGGTGGAGCCGGAAGAAGGAAGCTGTCACAGTTCAGCCAGACCGCTGTGGAAAGGCCCGCTGTGCAGTGGGCCCAGCTGCAAAACAGGGAAGCTGCCTCCCCTGGCCAGCAATTAACCCCCAGGACGCTGGAGCGTTCCTGCCAACTCCAGCCCACTGTCCCAGATGGCTTTGTGGAAGCGCAGGACTCAGTGCCTGGTTCCACACGCTGTCAACCCCAGGGAGTCCTTAGCCCTGGAAGAAAAAAACTGCGATTTGGCACATACCACCGCGGCAAGTGCCGCTTACCCGCTGCCCCGTAGCATCTGGCTGCAGTCTAGGGATCCTCTGCGGTCTCTGCTAGCTAAGACCCCAGAGGCCCACCCAGATCCCCGGATCAGTACCGGCATCATGGCGCCAGCGGGGTGATGACACGGCAGTGCGAACTTCCACTGGACGTCGGTGCTGCCGCACTAGAAGAATCTTCAAACTTCAGGGTCTGTTTAGCAACAGCCCCACTGCGTGTTCAGTGACCCGACTCCGACCAGGCACCCAACGAAACTGAGGAGTCTCCGGTCCGGTGGCGGGGTATAGAGGAAGACCCGTTGCATCCTGGGAGAAGTTACTGCATAAGGTGCCCAGATGACTCTGCATCACCTATACCCCCAAGGTCACCCTGTGAACCTTCTATGGATCCTGAAGTAGAAAGAGAAGACTTTGGCCAATCAATTACCCAGCCATGCTCCTGTAAGCAGACAACGGTCATCCGTAGATGACATTGTAACATCTCCTGAGATTGTGCTAATATCAGGTCGTCTAGATATGGCAGTATCCTGACCTCTTGTCGTCTCAGATGAGCAATCATGACTGCCATTATCTTGATAAATACCCAAGGGGCTGTGGCTAGACCGAAGGGTATAGCCTGAAATTGGTAATGTTGCTGATCTAGCTCTAATCTGACAAAGCTTTGGTGAGATCTTGCAATCGGGACATGCAGATATGCATCTTGTATGTCCAGGGAGACCATAAAGTCTCCAGGTTCCATTGCCAACATAATTGACTGTAGCGTTTCCATACGGAATTTGGGCCCCTTGATGAATCTGTTGAGATACTTCATAATTAGAATAAGGCGGTGTGACCCACTGGGCTTCTGAATCAAAAATAAATTTGAATATTAACCCCTTCCCTGTTGCGTCACAGGAACAGGGACTAACTCCTGAACTCAGGAGGGCCCCAATAGACTCCCGGTAGGCCGAAGCTCTGACCGGGTCTGCAGGAAGAGTTGTACCCACAAACCTCTGAGGACGATACCTCAGGAACGTGATGGCCTAACCATGAGACCAGCTCTCGCACCTAGGCATCTGTAGTTGTCTGATGCCAAGCCTGGTTGACCTGTAGTAAAATCGTCCTCCAACCCAGAGACCCTCCAGGGGGAGGCCTGCCCCATCAGACAGTAGGCTTACTGTCTGACTTGGGACCAAGATTTCTTGGGCTGCGGTTTTCTGTAGGAATGACTGTCTGGAGGAAGACAGTTTCTTTGTGTTTTGTGGACGAAAGGACCGAAAAGACTATTTCTTTCTAGGAGTAGTCATAGATGGCACTTCAGCAGACTTAGGTGTTGCCAAAGAAGTCATTATGTCATCCAGCTCTGGTCCAAACAGTACCTTCCCCTTAAAGGCAAAGATTCTAGAGCCTTTTTGGACCCTGCATCCGCCTTCTAAATCTTAGCCAAAGGGAACTTCGGTCTGCCACTGAGTTCGCTGAGATCCTAGAAGCCAGGATAATAACCGCATCCCCAAAATACACAGCTGCTTCTCGCATTTGACCAAAAAAAGACTGATCAGTTTAGTAACCTGAGCATCTATCGTTGGGGGAACTTCCTATTTGTTACACTGCCTTGGTGCAAATGAGTATCGAGAGGCAATATTCCTTGTAGCACGAAAATGCTTGCTAGGAGTACTCCATGCTTCAGACATGAGATTCATCAGTTGCCCAGACTGAGGGAAATAATCCTTAGTCACTTTCTGACGTCTAAAGATTGGCTCCCCAGACGTCAGTGAAATCTCCTCTTCCTACATACTGAGGACAGATCTAACCCCTCTAACTAGAGAGGGAACATCCACAAGGGACTGATAGACAAAGAAGACTAAGACAGAGTATCAGAGTCTGATGAGGAGGCCGAGTCAAGCACTTGAGGCAACGGGTGACTAGCACCTCTCTTATGCCCCTGCTTCACCACCACTGGTCTGCCTGCAGAGAGGCTGCAGACGGCAGCGTACTCTGACTAGAGTGAGCAAAATAATTGACCCAATAGGGATTCATAGAAGACATAGAAAGACACCAATGTTGTGAACATCACATAGCATGTGGTACTACAACCGGAACCCGCACTTCTGCGGCTTTGTCCAATAGGTGTGACAAAATATGAGACCAAGCGGCCATCCACTCAGGTGGCTCTAGTGCTGGTGCAAGTGTACAAGATATTAGGTAGCTGTTTACAGCAGAGACTACACAATCCATCATGGTTCACATCCTGCTCAGACAAGCCTGCGGACTTACAGTATCTTAGCACTGACGGGTCAACCGTCTTACCTTTACCTGCTGACATGACAAGTGTATAAAAAAGGTATCAGATATACAGTATAAATGCAACATGACCTTATCAATGAAAAACCCCACACACCTTCAGAGGGATGAGGAGAAACACAGTGATAGATATAACTGACAGTTTAGAAAACAAGAGCCAGTATACATATAGCAGCTAGCATTTCAGTCACATACAATGCATAAATATGCACAATTGCTAAAGTAATATGGGCTCTGAATCAACTAACCAGCCCCGAGGGGGTTATGGTAGAATATAAAGCACTATATGCCAAACCCAATGGAGAGGCATATAGAGAGACAGACCAACCTCTGAGACCAAACAGCGTCAGCAATACACATGCACAAACGCTAACTGCGAGCGTCTTATTACACAAGGTGGTCAGATATAGAGAACCAGATGCAGGAGTCCGTACCGGGAAGTTGGCGTCTGGCGGGGAGGAGCGACAATCTCCCCTAGGTTACAATTTTGACGGCGGGGTGCGCTGCCCTCACAGGAACAAGACGTTGACTAGTGCGCTCTAGTGCGTCTTACCAACCGTCTCCGGCAACAGGCGATACGGCAGCCTTAGTTAAACGAGACCTTAACCCGCAACCGATTCTTCTCTACACCGGAGGCCCAGACTGCCGCGCACGATTCCCCGAGAAGAATTGCATACCTGACATCTACGTGACCCGACTACAGTCCACACCTCGGCATAAGCCGCTAGCTGAGCCATGCCGAGAATCTCAGGGCACATAGCGGAACTGGTGTTTCGGCATTGGCGGAGGTAGATGGAGTCGCAGTACAGCTTTATTACTGGCAGCCGGTACCGCTAAACTCTAATGTTGAAAACTAAGGTAAATCATAAAAGAAAAAGCTAAGGACTGCCTAGCAGTCCCGCTGCATACAGGTGCGTCTTTCCGCGCACCAAACAAAAAAACCTGAATGCCTGTGGCTGGGGACGGGGTACATAGGGAGGACGACCAATGCATGCTGGGAGCTCCAAAGCTTTGTTGTTTGGTGCATTAAATGCGATCCAACTACATGCCCCAAGGTAATTCCTGTGGATCCTATGGAACTCGAATAAGAAACACTTGTTTAAGTGTCTAGTTTAGGAGTTTTCAACTCGAATCCTAAAGTACTCATGTTATCTGGATATATTTAATCACACAGCATAAAGAATGGAGTAGAAGGGGTATATTTATTAATGTAGAGGTTTTTAGAAGTGGAGATATTGGCCATTGCAACCAGATTCTACCTATGATCTTCTAAAAGGTGCTGGATAAATGTTAAGTAGACTATAATAATTGGTTGCTATGGGCAACATTGCCACTTCTAAAAACCCACACTTTAGTACAGTAAATATACCCCTAAGTTTCAAGTCCATGTCCACCTAGCATAAAAGGGCAGTAAGTGGGTGAGCATGATAATTTAAATATTCCACCCAAGCCAATATAGCTACACGAATATAGCTGAATGATTACCTAGAAATTTCATTAGAGAGAAGAACCCTAATTTCATGAAAAGGGGTTTTCACTATTTGCGAAGCATCAATGCCAGCAAAACCCACCACCCTTCCTGCAGTAATAACACACGTGACCCAGGGGTCATCAGAGTGCAGAAAGACCTTAAAAGGTGCGTACACACACACACACAATGATTTTTTGGACGGTAAGTTAACTATCCCAACCCCTCTGCCCACTCATATCCCTCCCTTAGGGGTGCCTAACACTAACCTCCCCTCCTAGTGCCTAATCCCAACCTCCCTCCGTTTAGTGCCTAAACCTAACCCCGACCACCCCGCACCCTAAACCTAACCCTCCCTTAGGGTTGCCTAACCCTAACCACCCCCCTATTGCCTAAACTTAACCCTTCCTTCCCCTAGCCTTCCCTGTGGGTGCCTAATATAACCCCCCCCCCCATCCATCCCTGGCTACGTGTATACTTCAGTCCTGCATCATGTCAGCGTTCTGGCGTCAGGATTAATATAGGCGTCGGTATTTTGACACCCATGTTAAATCCCTTGCCGGGACTACATTGTCGGGATTTAGACTGGCAGTCATGCGGCCACTGGTCTCATAACTACATCCCATTTCAGCGCATGAGCACATGCGCCATCCCCGAAGCGTTTTCTTGCGCAGGCACTGAGACTGTGGACTGCAGATAGATATATATATTTTAGTACCCCTTCTGAACGTTAAGCATTTCCTAAAATGCAGGGCTAATTAGATCACGTATTAGGTGAAGTAGACCCCATGACTGGCCAAACAAATTCCCAACATGTTTTACATTTTTTTCTTCAATATGTTTAAGAGAACATCGGTTCACCAACAATGTAATACTGCTATCTTTCCCAATACATTATTTATCAGCTTTATGCATAAAAATATTGCACTGTAAAGCAACGAGAAAATGGGCATTCACTAGAGACACAATATGAGACCTGTGACAAAGAGAATAAATTACTTGTCCGTAAAAATCACTGCGCAGTGTTTTTATTTAATTGACAACTGGTTGGCTGATTAAAACGAACAAATGTTAGATCATTATGAAAATAGGAATAATAGCTAGTAGTAGTATTATGGCTGCCATTTCCTACGCCATGAAGCTTACACACATGCAAAATGTACACATGGACTAAAGCAGAGAAATAAGGCTTAGCCAGTACCTAGTGTCCAGCTCACGAGTCCCAGGAAGTAGAGGAAAATATCCATGTTTCAGCAAAGCTGTGAACGCGAGCGTCTCCCGGGGAATACATCCGTGTCTGTGTCAGATTGTCTCTGCCATTGTGTGTGAATCAGTTACCAGCAGTGTGCAGGCTTAAGGCGTGTCCATGTAATGGGTGTGACTGTGTCCTGTAGTGTATATGGACGTGTGCAACAACTCCCTAAAATTTGGAATCCAACCTATCTGTGTGCGCGGTGATTTCACGGGTTGCACGGTAATTGCCTGTAAATACTAATAGACGCACACATATATATACAGTAGGTTTCCGTGCTTGCTGCCAGTACAAACATCAGCTGCCTCACATATCTTCCTTATAGATGATACAAAGGCAAGGACAGACAAAAGAGGAGGGTGGAGAAAGGGCACTAAGGGGAGGAGATAAGACATATATCTACACACCTACTTCATGTGTACATTCATACATTGTATGTGGGTATCATCTGGCTATCTGAGAGCAAGCAGGACAATAGTGATCCAGCCATGTTCAGAAAATGATAGCTTGCCGTATAAATTCCATTTTAATGTCTATTACTTTTTTTTTTTACAAATGTGCATTACTTCTCTGTGTTGGAAAGGGACGTTACACATATACTAAGGGGTTTAGTTATCAAGCTGCAATACTTAAAAACTGCCAATTTTCTGTGATTTGTTTTTATACTATCAGGGGTATTCAATATGGGTGCAATAATATCGTTTTTGCGTTAATATCGCAATTATGACGTCATTATCGCAGGTTTTACTTTTACACTGTATTCAATATCAAAGACTTATCGCATTTTTGAAAAGTCGAAGTTAAAAAACGGGGATAAGTTTTCACCATTGAATAGGTATCGAAAAAAAGTGCAGAATTGGGGTTTAGGGGTGCAGGCTTAAAAAAAATAGCCTGCACCCCTGAGAATGTCATTTAAAAAAGAACTGTGTCAAAAAAAGTTAAACAAAAAAATAGGGACACCCCAAAAAAAGCACTTTGAATTTGGGGGCCAAAAAAAAAAATGTTGGGGAACAAAGTTAAAAAATAGCGAACTTGACTCTGGGGGGGTCCCCAAGTATGCCCCAGGTGTTTTTTTCATTGCAGCTCCTTGCGCAAGTGGGTTTTTCATGATTTTTTCAAGTCTGTTTAGCAACTTTAAAATATGCTGACCCCCATTTTCAAGTACCCCAGATTTGCTGGGCATAGTTATTTTTCCCCCAAAAAAATTCTAAATGCTCTTCTACACCACTTTCTTCAAAGTAGCATTTATGCACTTGCCGCGGCTATTAGAAAGCCCGACTTCCTTCAGGAGTTAAAAATGGGGGTACTCATAGTGGTCCCCCATGTCTAGACATCATTCAGGGGGTCCCTAGAATATTTCCCGAAAATTCCCGTTTTTGTTTTCCTGTTAAAAAAATGTAAAAATTTAGAAAAAAAATCACATAAGGTCCCCCCCCAAAAGCCAAACCAGCCCCACGCTTGCCAGCCAGTGGTGGTTTCTAAAAATATGGGGAACAAAATGTGCCACTTAATTAATTGCCACTTTAAAACCAGCTGCATTAAAAAAAAACACAAAGGGGGGTATCCAATTAGCTCCGAAAAATTTTCTGTTTTTCTCACGAAAAGACATACAGCAGGATCTGCGAAAAGTCGCAGACCTATGCATTTTCTCTGCTGCGATCGTGAGAAAAACAGCTTCTTATCCCTGATGAGTGCCAGCTTCGAGGCTAATTGGATAGCCCAGGGCGAGGTAATTAGCAGTGGTAATTTACTGCTGCTAATTGGATACCCCCTTATGTTGTATGAATACTAATTAACCTCTATACCTTAAATGTCGCTATTTAGCGTTATGAATAGTCGCACATAAAATAAACATTTTCAGACCTTGAGTGTGGTTCCAAAGCACAAAAAGTTATTATTCACAAATAAAAAGGGTATTACACACTTTGATCTAAACAATGAGTGCAAAGGTTATTACATTCAATAAGGTACAGTCGATACATACGCCAGCGTATCGGTCCCAGTTACAGTCATCAATCCAGAAGCCTGCGGTCATCCAAGAAGAATGGCTACTAACTGGGACCAGAACACAGGCTATATACCCTAACAGATCATGATAACAACAATGTAGACAGACAAACATAATTCCATTGGTTCTTGGTCTTTGTAGTACGCTGTAGTTCATAGGACAGTTCACTAGGGGTATGTCCCAATTCTCCAGATTGCATTTTCTTTCTTTAATGATTTAAATTAACTACAGGCACAGCATACAGTTTTACATTCTAACCAATAATTCACTATGATCCATAAATCCCGAACGCATGATCCGACTCCCTTGCCGATATAATCGGATATCTGTAAATAGACAGGGTATCTGTATAGTACCAAACATGCCATGTCTATTATATTGCATACCTTAAATATCAAATCCATACATTTAACATCATTATTAATACTTTTTATAAGAACCATAAAGTGCAGGAACCTTTTATGAGTGCGTGCATATATCTATGTTTATGGTTGCTAATGTGCGTCTGTGTTTCAAACTAAGGAAATGCTCATCAATGTGCCTATACATCAGTAAGTACACATGCATCCACAAGTACTTATATGATTGTATATGCAATCAGCAATGTGTGTGTGTTTATATCTTCAATAGCAACTGTGTATATGCGTGCACGCATTGTGGATACACATGCGATCGTTTAAGTGTATATATACATATATATAAATATATATATACATATACATAGCTTCAAACTGGTTATTTTTAATATTACTTCTATCTGAACTAAAGAATGACAGACAATGGAGTTTGTCCTGTTCATAGATGGAGCAAGCTTTGGCAAACAATCTGATAATTTTAAAAGGCTCTCCAGAATACAATTGTTAGTTCTACTTAACCACATCAACATTGGATACAAGGCCTACAATTGTTAAACAATAGCTAAACGTCTGACCATTGTTTCCAAATCCACATTTAGCATATCAGTGTCTGTGTTATACTTCAATTGTCATAGACACACTGTTTCAATATGCAGAGCAAACACTCACAGTATCCTTGTGTATTCTTAATTATTCGTCACCAACATGTCCACCAGATATGTCTGTCATCACTGAATATATGAAGTCTTTAAATATATTTATATGTGTATTCGTGCGTATGGGGTATGATAGGATTTTAAATAGTATGCGGTGGCAATGTGAACGCACTATGCTAATAATAGCATATTAGCATCACACACAGTGGTTTCATTCTGACGACGCAAGATGGCGTTGTCAAGGGCAACATAAAATGGCGTCTTCAGATATTAATTTTACAATTTAGGTCTCAGCCAACCATCCGGCTTCGACAGTCCACCCTTTGATAGCCAATCAACGATATCACAACCTGTCTTGAATCTGTTTAGCCATGCATGATAATATACTGTTTAATGTTATATATGGTATGACACAGTTTGGTCATTTGAACCATTAAATAATGCGTCTCTGGAAGGGACATAAAACTGCCCTTATACGCACACCACGGATCTATAAGGATCATGGGAAAGATGTGGGGATGCACCTAACCTATAAGGGAAGTCTTGAAGGGGGATTGGGACTGCATTATCTAGGATGTTTTTAAAATAACCTCAACAATATATTTATGCATGACCAAGCAAATCTAGATTACATCATCATACGGTACATTCTAATTCAGGATTGTAATACAGTTCTTCCTTGACCTTGGTATCCATAATTTCATTGCTTATCACCATCATCTCGGTTTCTCTGTTCGCCCTGGTACATTTTCCGCACTTCAATACATTAGGGCCACACCTGACACATAAGCCAATTACTAAGCTGATACTCATTATAAGGATCAGGAGTTTACCCACTGTAGCAATCAATTCCTGGACCCACTCTCCTAGACTGGTGAACCATTTCACAGGGTTCAACCAAGTGAACCATTCCTCTACTTTAACCAGTGAAGCATTATGGTTCTTCCGGAATTCCCATTTTAACTGCAGAATTTCATCCATCTTCCGGTCTATCACCTCCTTGGGGTCACTAGTGTTATTAGTAATATATGTGCAGCACTTTACACCGAACTGGGTGGCCACTGTCCCACAGTATCCTCCTGTGACAGCTGTTAAATAATTTAACACTAGTCTATGTTGCACAAGTTCTTTCTTATAAGCTTGTAATTATTTACCTGTATATCTGAATGTGTCATCATACATCTCGGTGATATTATCTATTAATTTGGCAAGATCTTGGATATATCTAAAATTTAAAGTAGCCCGAGCGATCCTGGTGGGATCTAGTGCTACCAAAACTTGGAAACCAGTTGTCTCACTAATCAACTGTGTAGCTGTATGTATGTCACCAGGTATCATGTTTCTTTTGTCACGGTGTTCATAATGTGTATGAAGATATGGAGATGGTGCGTTTTTATGGATACCAAGCATTTCACCATGTATAAGGGTCATAACTTCTGGAAGTATTCTTCCCAGGTAACATAAACCTTCTGAACTTGGAGAGAGCCACTTATACGCTTTTCTTCCACATATAAAATATACATCATCGAGGAGAACATAAGGGATAGAAAACATCATAATTGTTAAACACACTTCCCCAGCAAGTGATCCTATTTCAGGTTTTCCCATTTGATCAATACATGTTTTTGATCAATACATGTTTCTGGTTGTATAACCCTGGCACAGTACCCTTCTGGTACCCTACCAACTATTTCTTTAGTATCACTAAGTGTATAACGATACCTAAAAAGTGTCTCCCATTTAACCTAATTGTGCATAACAATTCAAAATCCATAGGCTCACGGTCAGCTCTTAGTGAGAAGGTCATCGTCTGATTATTCCCCGTCACCTACCAACTTCCTGGTTTATTGGTTGGTGATGTTCAAACATAAAAGTGATCTATCTACTTGGTACTGATGGAGTTTAAAATTAGGTGGTTTGGATGAGAGGAATTTTCCATCCAGCACTTTCCCTTTTTGCAATTCTAGGATCTCAGAAACATTTAATGTAAATGGCACTAACCCTACATTATGCTGTCCTTGAAGCACATGAGAGCACACCCAACAGTTGGTTTGATTTAAACTTTGCCAACTATGTTATGATAATCCTCTAAAGGATACCCACTCAAATACGGATTATAGTTAGGCTGGCACCGTTGGATACATCTCTCATCGACTATGGACCCACAGAATTCACAAATACAAAACTCTTCAGACGATAGACCTTCACACTGTCTCCGAGTTTCAGGTATAACAGATCTCTTAGCAATTACTGTACTGAGATTGGTCTGGTACTGCCCTTGTGACTGTACTCCTTCTCCGCTCCATTGATATCAACATTAGCTCCCATCTCCTTTATCTGTCCTCCGTCACAGAAACCAGAAATCTCCAAACAAACCAGGATGATGGAAACTCTGGAAGAAAACACAAAAACAACCACAGCAGGCCACTCCATTGCAGTAACAATGATCTACAAATTTCTCTAGTTCAGATCTCACTGCAACCTTTAACCCTCCCGGAACAGGCTCGCAATTGGACAGGTCCTCGTTATCTGCGTCGACTCTGCCCTGTATTTCCACCGGTTGGTTGACCTTCCTGCAGTGAGTAGAATGGACCCAGGTATCCCCTCGGTCACCTTCAAGGACGTAGTACTCATCAGCAAAACCTGGTATGGACCTTCCCACCGATCTATCAGGCAACCTGAACGTAAGAAATTTCTGATCATAACAAATTCTCCAGGTTTGACACCATGACAGTTTGTTTCTGGCATATCGGGTGACAACAATTTCAGTTTCTGCTGCTGCTGTTTCAGCTGTTAACTCATTGTTATAAGATACTTTACAGTGACCTCGTTGTGAAATGAGTACCCCTATCACTTTCAATCATGTTAGGGATACTATATCTGCATACAGACTCCTGTACAATCTTTTTAGCAGTGAGCACAGCAGTATTAGTGGCAGGTGGATAAGCCTCTACCCAATTAGAAAATACATTGGTACAAACTAATATTACCTGAAGAGGTCCGTCAGTCAGAGGGATGTGGGATGGTTCAGTTGGTATTGTTTTACCAACATTCTTCCTCAAGCATGTCAAATGGGACATTGCCCTCTTTTCAGATTGGGAAGAGAAGCCAGGGGCACACCAATAGGCCCTGACCAACTTGCACATACCTTGCTTTCCCACGTGAATCAGACTGTGTGCTGCCTCAGCCAAGCTTGGGTAGTATGCCTTGGGTGCCACCAGCTTACCTTGTCCATCTCTCCAGAGTCCGGAGGACTCCTGTCCACATCCCTTGTATCTCCAGACTGCCTTTTCCTGAATGGAACACAAATTTTGCATCTCAATTAATTTCTCTTTATCAATAGTTTGAAAAACCGTCATCTGTTCAACTGGTATATTCATTTTTAACCCTGCTGCCCATTTGGCAGCTTCATCTGCTCTGTTGTTTCCTAGTGACCCTGGATCGTCCTCACATATATGGGCTTTACATTTAATGACGGCCACTGCCTTTGGCATTTGAATCGCTGTCAATAGTCCTTTTATATGTTTTGAGTGTGCAACTGGTGTGCCTGCTGCTGTCATAAAATTTCTCAGACACCATAGAGCTCCGAAATCATGTACTACCTCGAAGGCGTACCTAGAGTCAGTGTAAATGTTAGCAGATTTGTATGCTGCCAATTCACATGCTCTTCTTAGTGCCACTAACTCCGCCACCTGGGCTGAGTGAGGAGGACCAAAGGGTTCGGCCTCTATAATGTCCTCGTCATTTACAACAGCATAACCTGTACATAACTCTCCTGTGTCAGTTTGTCTATGACAACTCCCATCCGTGTAAAACGTCAAATCTGCATTCTCTAAAGGTGTATCACATATGTCAGGCCTAGCTGTAAAAGTTTGATTCAAATAATCCATACAATCATGTTTATCAGTACCCCTGCAAAACTCACCTTCTGCCAGAGACTCACCTTCCACCCTTTGTGCATTCCGATGCACATATGGTAAGTATGTTGCTGTATTTAATGTATTGCACCATTTAATGGTGATTTTTGCAGGTGCTATCAGGGCTATTCCCCATTTTGTGAATCTAGCTGAGGAGGCATGTCTGGTTTGGGCTGAATTCAACAAGGCAGATACTGCATGGGGTGTATAGACAACTGTATCATGCCCTAACACTATGTCCTCACTCTTGTTTACCAAAAGAGCGGTGGCAGCAACACTTCTTAAACACATTGGGAGTGATCTTGCCACAGTATCCAATTGGGCACTGTAGTATGCTACAGGTCTGCTAGCGTCCCCATATTTTTGAGTGAGGACACCTGCTGCACAACCATCAGCTTCTGTACAATATAACTCAAAGGGTTTTTCATAGGTATTCCCAATGCAGGTGCTCTTGTCAGACTATCCTTAAGATTAAGGAAAGCCTGCTCTCTTTCCTCTGTGTGTATGACATGATCGGACTTTGAGGAAGAGACTAAATCCTGTACTGGCAAGGCCAAAATAGAAAAACCTGGGATCCACATTCTGCAGTATCCACACATTCACAAGAAGGTACAAATTTGCTGTTGGTTTTGCGGCAGTGTCATGGTCTGTATGGCTTGGATTCTGTCAGTAGTCAGGTGTTGTAGGCCCTGGGTTAGGCAGTGTCCTAAGTATTTAACCTTAGCCTGGCATGGCTGTAATTTGTCCTTAGCAACCTTGTGTCCTGTTTGTGAGAGATGAAGCAACAAAAGTTTAGTATAATTTAAACATGACATAAACAAATCAGAACACAACAATAAATTGTCCACATATTGTATTAGAACAGATCCATTGGCAGGTTGAAAAGATTGCAAACAGTCGTGTAAGGCCTGGAAGAAGATATTGGGACTGTCTATGAAACCCTGGGGCTATTGTGTCCATGTGTATTGTACCCCCCTGTATGTGAAAGAGAATAGGTACTGACAGTCAGGATGGAGAGGCACAGAGAAGAAAGCAGAACAAAGGTCAATGACAGTGAAATGCGTGGCAGTTGGTGGGATCTGCATAAGGATGACAGCTGGATTTGGCACTACGGGGAATTGGCTCTCAACTACTTTATTAACTCCTCTAAGGTCTTGTACTAATCTGTAGCCCCTCCCCCCAGCCTTCTTTACTGGAAAAATGGGACTATTGGCTACACTTGCTGTACATACTAAAAATTCCCTGCTGCAATAACCGTTCAATTATGGGATAAACCCCTAATTCTACCTCTGGTTTTAACGGGTACTGGGGAATTTTTGGAGCTTGTCTACCACTTTTTAGATTTACCATTACGGGAACTACGTTTGCCATTAATCCAGTGTCCTGTCCATCTTTGGTCCAAAGGAAACTTGGTATTTGGGATAACATCTGTTCTACCTGAGATGGATTTTTATCTGAAACAGTAGAGTGGAACATTAACCTTTGGGGAGTGTCCAACATATCCCTCACCTCATGTGCAACTCTCTCTGGGATATCTAAAAATATACCATATGGGGTACAATAAATGATGCATCCAATTTTACACAACAAATCCCTTCCCAGTAGCTTAGTAGGGGCTGCTGCTGCCAGGAGAAAAGAGTGCCTGGTATGCAATGGACTAATAGTAACCTTTGGTTAAAGGATAATGTTTCACTTTACCCGTTACACCCATTGCTGGTACTGTCTTGCTGGTTACCTGTAAATTGGATGAAGAATTTAGCACTGACCTGGTCGCCCCTGTGTCTACAAGAAAAGGATATTTGGTACCAGCTACATCAATTATCATTACAGGTTCTTCCCTAGTATCCCCAGTTAAACTGACTGGCTGTAGACTACAGGTGTGACCTGACCCCTAGAGCTGACTGTCCTCCTCCAATACAGCGTTCACGGTCAAGATGTGAGCAAATGATAGCAGAGACTGTTCTGACTGTTGTGGGTGCCCCTCCTGTTGGTACCTAGGGATTCCCTGGTTTACTAATTCCCTCTGTCTAGCTTTGCAAAACTTACTTATGTGGCCCTCCTTGTTACATCTAAAACACCTTCGTAAGTGGGGAAGTGTGGAAAGATTGAGGTTGGGTATGAGAATATGAGTTTGGAGGTTGTGTGGGGTGAGTGTATTTTGACCGTGTGTGATAAGAGCGTTGCAGTGGTATTTGCATTACTTCTAGAGCTTGAATACTAATAGCCATTAGTTTCTCACTCTGCATTTCTCTCTTCCTAAGGATGTTCTTATCATGTTCAATTGCAGATTCCTTGAGTGTGTCTACAGTAATTCCCCTCCACCCAGGAAGTGAGGTCTGAACCCTGGTCTTTAGGATATCTTTAAGACCATCCATAAGCACTGTTACTGTAATTTCCCTCTGATGAGTATCATCTTTAATATTTTCTATACCTGTATATCGGGTAATAGTCTGCAGAGCTCAGTTAAAATAGTCAGCTGCAGACTCACTCTCCTTCTGTTTAATTGTAAAAAATTTTACTCCAATTAACTACTACCAGGAAATATATGGCTAATTGGGTGACAAGATGGGTTATGTTATTTTGGTTGCCTTCATCAGTTATGGGAATATCTCCATCCAAGATGTGATAAACTTTTTCACGTCGGTATTGTATGGAAGACATGCCCGTAATACCATTCGCCAATCCTTGTTGGTTGGCTCATGAGCATTACCTAAATCCCTTACAAATTTTTGGCACTTTGCTAACTCCTTCCTAGGGTCGGGGAAATTATTATAGAATGTAGCCCCACTCTCATCCATGGACAATGCATTGCTTCATCCCTCGTGGCTACTATACCATGTGCATCTGGATTCCCATCGGGAACAGATATTGTCCGAGTGGGGTGGATGCCTACTGCACCACTACCTGTGGCCTTGTTACCTGGTGGAGGGTTCAGCCTACTACAACTACGTATGGGATTAACAATCTCTGTTAAAGTTGCTGTGGGTGTTACTATTTCCTGCACTATCAATGGTGAGACCATCTCCCTTACTGGTGCTGGTGGGGTAATTACCTGTGCTTATGGTGGTGGTACATTTAACATTTGTGCAACATGGGAAACAGCGGACAGGACAGGTTCATCATCTGCGTTATAAACATGTTCCTTATAGTTACTCAGGAGAGGGTACAAGTTACTTGTTAAATTTTTATGATTTGTGAGATCGACTGTACCTTCACCACTATCCGCATAGGGCGGAGGTGGTGTGAGTGCATTAACAATACCTTCGGCAACGCTACTTTGCTGTGCATGCTCGTTCCCTGGCGTCGCGTGCACAACGCTGTTTTGCATTGTGCATACGCTCCCTTGCACCGCGCACGTGCCGGTAATTTGCGTTGCGTGCACACCGCTATGCCACATGTTCCCCTTGTGCTGCCACAACTTTAAACAATCATTAAACTTCACCCTTTTGTTTAGAGACTTCACCAAACAAATACTGGGCCTAATTCAGACCCACTCGCGAGCACTGAGCGCTCGCAAGCGGGTCGATGGTGCCCAAGTGCACATGCACACAACGGAGGGAGCTCTGTCGTGCGCATGCGCGAGACCTGAATAGCGATGGTCAAGCCAAAGGAGGCGTGCTGTTGATGGTGAGTGACAGCACGCCCCCTTTGGTGGGAGTGTCGGAGCGTGGCTGCCCAGACGGAGGCGTTCCCATGGGAACGCCTACCATCTGGGGCCGGCCCCACTGACATCACTAGTGATGTCAGTGGGAGTGTTTTTGGCTCTGATAGAGCCAAAAGCACTCCGGGCTTGCGGCAGACGAGCCCGATGGTCGCGATGGTCTTGACGATCACGAACATCTTTTTGGCCACTCGCATAAGCTGTGGGTGGTCACCCACAGCTATGCGAGCGGCCAGGAGGCTGCTCCAATTTTAGGTAGGACGGCCCTGATTCAGAGCGAGTGCTCTTGTCAGAGCGTCCGGCTCTGAATCAGGCCCACTGTCTCTAACATTGTTCAAAACCTCCAAATCAAAACTACCAATCTTTGGAAAAGACTTTCTATATTTCTTGGTCATCTTGACCCATATGTTACAATATGCCGTAGCGTATGCACCATATTTTTTAAACATAACATACCTGGCTAACCCAAGCTGCCCTTCCGACAGCAGCACATCATCGACCATAACCAGAGATTGCTTAGCCCCCATCTGAGGAAACGCTTAGCAACTTCCAGGAAATTTCGTTTGGTGAACGATTTTTGTAGAGAGCTAACGTTCACGCACTCCTTTCCCGCTATGCACCAGTTTCCCTTAGGGATCGTTTGCATAAACAAGGAGTAAAATAACCTGCTTTGTGAGTTATTTTACCCGTGATAAATCAACTCAAGCTTTACCACTCCGCTTCCTACTTCGAGTATACTTTTTATAAGAACCATAAAGTGCAGGAACCTTTTATGAGTGCATGCATATATCTATGTTTGTGGTCGCTAATGTGCGTCTGTCTTTTAAACTAAGGAAATGCTCATCAATGTGCATATGCATCAGTAAGTACACATACGTCCACGTGTACTTATATGATTGTATATGCAATCATCAATGTGTGTGTGTTTATATCTGCAATAGCAACTGTGTATATGTGTGCATGCATTGTGGATACAAATGCGATCGTTTAAGTGTATGTATATATATATATATATATATATATACAGATACATAGCTTCAAACTAGTTATTATTAATATTACTTCTGTCTGAACTAAAGAATGACAGACAATGGAGTTTGTCTGTTCATAGATGGAGCAAGCTTTGGCAAACAATCTGATAATTTTAAAAGGCTCTCTAGAATACAATTGTTAGTTCTACTTAACCACATCAACATTGGATACAAGGCCTACAATTGTTAAACAATAGCTAAACATCTGACCATTGTTTCCAAATCCACAATTAGCATATCAGTGTCTGTGTTCTACTTCAATTGTCATAGGCACACTATATCAATATGCAGAGCAAACACTCACAGTGTCCTTGTGTATTCTTAATTATTCGTCACCAACATGTCCACCAGACATGTCTGTCATCACTGAATATATGAAGTCTTTAAATATATTTATATGTGTATTCGTGCATATGGGGTATGATAGGATTTTAAACAGTATGCGGTGGCAATGTGAACGCACGATGCTATTAGCATCACACACAATGGTTTCATTCTGACGACACAAGATGGCGTCGTCAGGGACAGCATAACATGGCGTCTTCAGATATTAATTTTACAATTTAGGTCCCAGCCAAGCATCCGGCTTTGACAGTTGGAAATTTTGAAAACCTACAGCTTGGTAAAGTTTAACTCACATGGATGAAAATTGATAAATAGTGTCAAGTAACAAAATAGAGCATATTATGATGAAATAATGGAAACATCCAATTATATGGTTGCTATTATGCAAAAATATTCTTGTTGTAAGTGGATGTCCTGTTGGCTACTAAAAAAAAAGCTCAGGGGGTCATTCAGACCCGCTCGCGAGCGAAGGACGCTCGCAAGTGGGTCGATGTTGGGCGAATGCGCATGCGCACGATGGAGGGAGCTCCGTCGTGCGCATGCGCAAGATCCGGCGAGCGACGAGGAATACGTCGCTCGGGGTCTCGCACCAAAGGGGGCGTGCTGTCGATGGTGACTGACAGGACGCCCCCTTTGGTGGGCGTGCCGGGGGCGTGGCTGCCAGACGGAGGCATTCCCATGGGAACGCCTACCATCTGAGTCTGGCCCCACTGACATCAGTAATGATGTCAGTGGGAGTGATTTTGGCTCTGATAGAGCCAAAATCACTCCAGGGCTTGCGGTCACTGAGACCCTACCGCAGGGTCTCGTCGCAAGCCCGACGGTCGCAATGGTCTTTGACCATCGCGACCATCATCATGGACGCTCACATATGCTGTGGGTGGTAACCCACAGCTATGCGAGCGTCCAAGAGGCCGCTCCATTTTTAGGGAGGAGGGCACTGATTCAGAGCGAGCGCTCTGGTCAGAGCATCCGGCTCTGAATCAGGCCCTCAGTCTGCTGTTAAATGTACAATATAACGGTGACTTCAGTGGCTTAGCAAAGGTTTATTCTAATTTTATTGAACTTGTGTTTGGAATATTTTTGTTGTGATCAAAACTTTTGATTTCTAATTACCCTGTGTTGGAACATTGGGCCTGATTCAGAGCTGAACGCTCTGACCAGAGCGCTCGCTCTGAATCAGGGCCCTCCTCCATGAAAATGGAGCGTCCTCCTGGACGCTCGTATAGCTGTGGGTCACCACCCACAGCATATACGAGCGTCCAAAAAGATGGTCGCGATGGTCTTGACCATCGCGACCATCGGACTTGCGACAGAGACCCTGCAGTAGGGTCTCCCTGCCACAAGCCCTGGAGTGATTTTGGCTCTATCAGAGCCAAAATCACTCCCACTGATATCACTAGTTCCCATGGGAATGCCTCCGTCTGGCAGGCACACCCCTGGCACGCCCACCAAAGGGGGCGTGCTGTCAATCAACATCGACAGCACGCCCCCTTTGGTGCGAGACCCAGAGCAATGGAAAGCCCGTCGCTCGTCGGGTCTCGCGCATGCGCATGACGGAGCTCCCTCCGTCGTGCACATGCGCAGTGGGCAACATTGACCCGCTTGCGAGCATACTGCCGCTCGCGAGTGGGTCTGAATGACCCCCATAGGCTCAGACAGGCAAATATCTGACTCTGCAATACATATATGTTTAATTGGGGTAAACCACATAACCAAGCACTTTAAGATTACACACAATAAAAATGTACCATGCTGATACTTGTAGTACCATGAAGGAAAAAGAATACTGCTAGTCAAAATTAATTTGATAAACTGCTAGTCAAAATTAATTTGATAAACTCTAAAATTAATATGAAGTATAAGTGTCTGATTCAGAGGTGGACATATTTTACGCCTGAGGTATTACATTTTAAATCATAGGTTTGCCCAATATCTGATCTATGGTGCAAATATTTGCGCACCACAGCAGATTATAGCCCATTTGTAAGGTGGTTCACACCAGGGCTGCACATATCTATAAGTCTATACAACAACGATTAAAGACATAAAATACTTATAGTCACCATCACGAGAACCGCATAACCCACAGTATACTGAACAGGACCTTAGAGTGCTTGCACAATACCCCTTTAATAATAGTTGTTTTGGATAGGTCGAGATACCTTCCCTGTGCTTAGCAGCTAAAGGCACAACATACACTCTTGTAGCGCGAACCATAAACATAACTGTCTAGAAGAAAGGAGAGCGCACTCATGATTAAAATAGTAGACAATAACTTTACTTGATTAAATGCTGATGTACATTAAAGTTTAAAACAACGTTTTTCATAATTGATGTCATATTAGACAGGGTTTGATGAGTCGGATTACAAAGTAAGCATTCATGTTAAATGTTATGATCTTACTTCTATCATGATGCTATGGATTGGTATATCAGGGGAACAGGGCACAAAAGGGTGTATACTATGAACTTATGAAGTTTTCCCTACAAAGTACACAGGCATACCAGCTCATTATTCAGTGTGAGAACATGTCAGTATGCCTAATTACCACAGGGCTATATCCTGCATAAACAGCAGGGGGGATTACCTGCGCTGTTATTCTTACATAAGATATGGATGTGAACAAGTCAGGACATGTCACGTTTATGTTTATTTTTATGGATTACAGATGTTGAATATGATGAATGGTATAAGTTTTTACAGCTCTGTCCGGAACAGGACTATGGACTATTGTCAAGTGTGAAACAGAATATGTGATCCGTATTCAATTGTTAGTAAGATGCATATACAAATAAGTATCATGATTCAATATAACCATTAGGTTGTCCTGAACCTTACACATGATTCAGTATCAGCATTAGGGAGCCTTTAACCTCAAATGATAGACACACAGTTTAAAACAGAACACTGTTAAATGCAGGTATTATACAGCCGGTATGATTAAATTGAAATAGCGCGTTGTTAGGTTGTCTTTAATTTCAATTTGTGCTTGTTATAAAATATATATATATAAAATAACTAATTCCGTTTGTTAAAATATCTCGTGCTTGCTTTTAAATTGTAGGCCAGTTTATGTCTAATGTAGCACATTTAAATCAATGAAGAAAAAAAAAAAAGAAAAATATACATAGGGCAATTAAACATTTAAACATAAATTTAAATGTAAATCCATGGCTTGTTTAGAGTTATATGATAAATAATTCTCCATACATTATAATGACCTAAAAAATTTTAGAATATCATTATTCACAGAAAAATTATATAATTTTAATAAAAAAAGATACATTTTTAGTTGCTAATAGCACACGCCTCTATAACTACGCCTACTGGGGGGGCTGTACCTTGTATGCATCAGTAACTGGCCATGGTATATAAGGGGGGCCACCAGGCTAGGACTGCTACACATCCACAACTGTTTTGAAGAGGCAGAGAACCACAACTTTGAAAAATCTGAGGTTGAGCAAACGGCCACAGGAGAATGTAAGTATATATATATATATATATATATATATATATATTTAGATACAAACATTTACTCTTGTTTTTAAATGTGATAACGCTTGATATTCTTATACAGTTTGTTTAAATTGTTCTAGCTGCGTTTGTCACCGCTAACACTATCTTTTCTGTGAAGTATATTTCTTAAAAGTTGTTTTGTATCTAATAACCCGCAGTTGTAGTAAATATGGATATATACATTATTAGATTATTAGGTTAGTGATTTATGCAAAAAAAGGTCACCATTGTACTTATAACAGCCATCGTTATTTTTGTGTTTCATAACAAGCGGCTTATAAATATATGCGTGGTAATTCCTAATCTAACAGCATGTGTTAGCATACGTTAATATGCATGTGATTCATTTTAAAGCATGTTGTGTAATTATGATGAGTAGTGGGTGTTGACCATGTGTAATTAAAATAATTGTGGAGCATTGCGACCGTGCGGCTTATAGTAGTTAAACCGCATATCCATTTTTTTTTTTTTATTATTTGTTTGTTTGTTTTGGGTTTTTTTTTGGTTTATACAAATATTACCTTCTTTTAATTGTGTTTTTAATACATATATAACAATGCTAACATTGGGATAGCATTTGAAATTTTCAAAGATAGATGGTGTATCACATATGACTTGTGCGGCATCTTGTGGCCTTTTTTTGAATTGCAGATTGATACTATGCATGGCATGATATATGTACATGTTGGTTTTGATTATGGTGTGTAATGTAAACATATATATATATATATATATATATATATATATATATATATATGCTGGCATTGTTTAATATTAAATATGATTGATTTTGTGTAGAAAATTAATATACTATGGTTTATTAAACGGTTATTACAAGCATATCACATTCATAATGCCATCATTTTCTTATATACTTATGATAAATGAAAACAAAATTCGATCCTGCACCAGAGAGTGTGGAATATTTTTTGAGGGCTCTATTACCATATATTATAATAGATATTATTTTATGTTCTGGTCATCCTACTTACAGGAATGTATTCATGTAGAAAAAGTTGCTGTTGAAATTCACACAACATATATAAATATAATCCTGTAATAAGGCGGTGCCACCAATCCCTCTACTTATAACAAGTATTCATAAACAAAGAAGAAAAAAGAATAGAGTACTATTATATGGTGCACTCTTTATCGCCCAACTACTCCACACTTAATTCTGATAATTCAATAGGTATTTAAAATATTAAATCTTTATTGCTATAATATTAAAAACTAATATATAAGGGACACCAATACAGCAAAATATAAAAACAATAGATATGTTTTTAAATTATGCATCTGTATTCCACAGACAGTCCTACCATACCATGTGGGCAATCAGCCATTGAAAATCTTATACGCGATGCACCGGCGTGTTCAACACTGGCGCCGGCGTCAGAACTGTCTCGAGAGCATTCTAGCGAGGGTAAGTTAATTAATCGACGCTATACGTTCATTACATGTATCTAAAATGATTATTTTTCCACAGAGCAAAATGTATATCACCGCTGCACATCTAAATTTTTTTTATTTATTTTAGCGTTCGATGTAGATGCGCTATATAATATGGATACGGTGGATTATTGCTGCGCAATAACGGTTGACTGAGTTATACTGACGAATCAGCCCCTAAAAGAAGGCGATTGACGCCGTTGCAAAGTGTACCAGAAAATTGTAACGGTGGTAAGAAATACAGGATGTTACCAGCTGATGATGATGATGATGATCAATCACCATGCCTTAGTGTAAGCGGTGGCACAGATTGCGCAAAGGTTAAGAGGGTCAACAGGTGTGATGAGCAAGTGCCCTGCGCCAGCATTAACACTACCGCAGAGGTCAGCAATATCACCTCAAAAAGAAAGAGCAGGCATACAAAAGAACATAATGTTATAATATTGCCATCTGTAAGGGTCAGTCCTATTACAATATCAGACAACCAATCTGAAGCAATTATCCCAGACACACAGGTAGAGCCCATTTTGATACGGGATGATGTTAATTCTTATCAAGATGCTCAGGTGTTCTGGGCGTCAGGTGTAGAATCGAGAGACGTGCATGAGGAATGTGGTGTTTCAGGCGCCCCGAGCGTCGGTGTCAGTGTGTCTGTGAATGAGCCGCCTTCTGCTGCGCTGGATGATGCTGTCGCAGGACCACCAGGCGTCGGTGGTAGACATCATTCAGCGCCACAGAACACACTGGACGAAGCTGTCACAGGTCCATCAGGCATAGGATCGACAGGTGCGGGTGTTGGTCGACAACCCACTACAGGTACACCAGTGAGGGCAGAAGGCACGAGTAAACTATCAAAATTAAAATATCACGCTTTGTTAGGCATGATTTTTAGAGAGCTCACGTGTGTGAAACACATAGCGGAGGGGTTGTTAACGCGACTCGATGAAATAATGCGTGGCAGACAACATGACCAGCGTGTGCTTTTTGAATTTATTAACCGTTATATGGACGGTGTAACAGAACAGGGCAGATTAGGTAGGGAAACTAATGCATTCATACAGGCCCATGCATTCGGTAAAAAAAAGAAACAACTAATTACGATGGGTCGTGGATTGAACCGCCATGCAGCGCGTAGAGCGCAGCGCTGTAAAAATACATACATTTAAAAGTAAAGCGCGCTATTCAGACTTTAATAAACGCAAGACAGAAACAGCTTAGACTAGGACGGCATGGCATGTTTAGATTTAGTGGCCAGGATGACAACTCAGTGTCACGCCGCGTAGACAGACGATCATCACAGATGGACTATTCCATAGCATCACCCGTACCTGTCGGTCCGGAATCTCCTGGTAATAACGAGGAGACGCACCCTGTGTTTTTAGAATCCATCGACAGATACGAGCGAAACCACCTCAATTTCAGGGCGTCTGAAATCCACCACCATTTCCGGTTTGTCAATTTTGATAGGGTTACATCGTTTGTAGATGCTATGAGGGCAATACACGACTCAATACAGACTATGCTCGACAGCTACATGGTTAATGTCGACCCTAATGACCTTGTGCAGTTAAGGTTGGATGGCAGTAGTTTACGCAATGCGATTTATTCACATCGGCAGGCCGCGAGATACATTAGATGCCATCAGTTTTTTGAATCAGATAACAAACACGCTGCAAAGTAATTCTGAGGTTTTAATTGATACAGTTGAAATTTGTGATCTCTGTTTTCAAGAATCGCGTAGGCAGAGCCCTGACAGGCCGACGCCTGCGGCGAATAACGCACAGTCTTATTATTGAGAAACGCAGGCGTTTGTTATACGATTTCAATAACAGCGGTAACAATTTGTGTCTGGCGGCTAGTCTCTGCAAACTTCTGGACAATGATAATTCCACGGATATTGTTATACACAAACGTGCTCTTGAGCTTCATAAAGCTTTGAATCTGCCCCTTGATAAGCCGATCAGTTTTAGTGACGTTGCTTGTTTTGAAAATCACTTAAAAGCAATAATTAAGATACTGTACTACAGTACAGACTGGCATTATTATTGTACAGACAGTCAATACAAAGACAACATACTGTTTATCTTATGGCACGACGACCATTACTACGGTATATTAGACATTAAAGCGTTTGTGGGTGCCCGATTCTTCTGCAAGTTTTGCCACACAGCGTACCACCACAAAAATAATCACGACTGCGTCTTCTTTTGTAAGGCCTGTCTCAGACAGGCATGTGTTGATACAGGAAAAGCAGCGCTAAGATGCCCTGTGTGTAGGGTGTTTTGCAGGTCAACCGATTGTTTAGAAGAGCACAAGGCTCTAGCGTTGTCTTCCAAAACACTGTGTCTTGAAAAATTGTATTGCGACCACTGCGATTTGTACACTACCCCCGGTCGGGGAATGACATGTCCCATTTGCAAGGTGTGCGTTGACAGTTTTGCGGGTCATTTGTGTTATATCCAAAACATTAAACCTGTGGATCCTACAAAAATATAATTTTTTTATGATTTTGAATGTATGCAGGAGACGGGTGTACACATACCAAATTACTGTTACGCATTAGCACTAGGGGATGAACAGTCCTGGGTGATTCAAATAACAGCGGATGAACAATCCTGGGAGTTTCAGGGCGTTGCTTGTATCGAAGATTTTGTAAAAACATTCATGAGACCAAAATTTGAGGGGTACACATTCATGCCCATAATGCCGGTCGTTATGACGGGTACTTTGTAATGCGCCAACTGATTAAGGAGAAATTTAAAATTGATGGGCTGGCGCAAGGCGGTAAACTGATGTGCATTAAGGTTCTTGATTTAAAGATATGATTTATCGTCGTTTACCAAAAGCTATGGGATTTGAGTACTCGAAAGGCCATTTCCCGCATTTTTTTAACACTTCCGCTAACCAAAATTATATAGGCGTCATGCCAGATATGCAGCATTTCGGCATGCAATATATGATGGAGTCAGAGTTAGCTGAATTCAAAGAGTGGTATGAGAAATAAAAGCATATGCCATTTAACTTCCAGGATGAACTTAAATGCTATTGCAAGCAGGATGTGGTAATACTACATAGGGCTTGTAAGACCTTCCAAGACGCTGTTTTAGCAATGACATCAGAGGACGTAATTGTATATAAGAAAAATGGGCCCGTCATTGTTAAGAGGCACGTTGACCCGTTTCAACTTACCACATTAGCGTCGGTATGTATGGCAATGTACCGGTGTAAATTTTTAAAGGAAAACACGTTGGCACTTGTACCGGGCAATAACTATCATAAGGCTCAGAAGCGCTACTCAACACCTGCCATACAGTGGTTAATGTACATAGCGCATACAGAGGGCATAGACATAAGACACACATTACAAGGGGGTGAGAAGAAAGTCGGTAGATACTACCTGGACGGATACGCCATTATCAACGGTGTACAAACAACGTTTGAGTTCCAAGGTTGTTTTTGTCACGAATGTAGCGCTTGTTACAACCCCGATGATGAAAACAAAGTGACTCAAATGACATACGGCCAGTTGAGTCACAAGACACAGGTGAGAATGAACTTTCTTAAAATGTACGGGTTTCACGTGCGTGTTATTTGGGAGTGCGAGTGGAAAAAAATGTTACAAGAGGGTGCGTGTCTACAGGCATTTCTTAAGGACAGGGATTTACCCGAACCCTTGGACCCGCGCGCTGCACTTTACGGCGGACGTACAAACGCCATAAAGCTGTATCACCAAACGCAGCAGGACGAGCGCATACACTACTATGATTTTACCAGTCTGTACCCATTTGTCAACAAAACCAAATGATATCCTGTAAAACATCCCAGGATCATTTAAAAAAGATTTTGGCGATATCACAACATATTTTGGCATCGCCAAAGTAAAAGTGTACCCTCTGCATGGACTTTTCTTACCGGTTCTACCTGTTAAAATGCTCGGTAAACTAATGTTTCTCTTATGTCGAACATGCTGCGAGTCTGGGCAGGCAGAGACGTGTGAACATAATGATGAGGAACGAGCCCTCGTCGGTACGTGGTGTACCGTAGAGTTAAATTTAGCCATTGACAAAGGTTACAAAGTGTGTAAAATCTATGAGGTGTGGCATTTTCATAACCAATCCGATGATTTGTTTTCAGGGTACATTAAATTACATCTCAGGGACAAACAAGAGGCGTCCGGTTATCCCGAATGGTGTACAGACTCTGAGAAACGCCAAGCGTATATAGAAGCCTATCAAAAAAATGAAGGGGTGTCTTTACGGCCGGATCATATTCATATTAATCCGGCCAAGCGTCAGCTGTCAAAACTCCTCCTTAACAGTCTCTGGGGTAAATTTGCGCAACGGTGTAACTTACCCAACACCGCAATTGTCTCAGACCCCGACAAACTTTTTGAATACGCGTTTTTGCCCCACTATGAGGTGTCTTCTTTAGACTTCATAGATGACGACGCGGTGATGGTGAATTGGAAATACGCCAAAGATCATTACACCAGTTCGCGTATTTGTAATATTTTTATAGCCGCAATAACAATGGCGTATGCCCGTATTGAACTGTACAAACTGCTGGATAGGTTGCAAGAGCGCTGTCTTTACCATGATACAGACTCTGTCAATTTTTTTCAATAGGCCCGGTGATTGGAATCCGCCATTGGGTGATTATCTAGGCGAACTGACTAGCGAAATCCCGGCTGGTGCGCATATAACAGAGTTTGTCTCAGTGGGACCCAAGTCATACGGATATTGTTTAAATAACGGAAAGACTAGTTTAAAAGTTAAAGGAATCACGCTTAATGTTGATAATGTGCAACATTTGACAGCCTGAAAGACCTGGTCTTAGATTATCCTTTAAACCCCAAAGGCGATGACCAGAAAAAAATTGTGATTCGCCAGCCTGGTATAGTGCATTTTAAAAGGTATTGGCAGATTGAAACGCGAGTGCTGCAGAAAACGCAAAAGTGCCTTTACACTAAATGGAAGCTTACAGATAACTTCACAACGCTACCGTTTGGGTTTTAAGATGGATATCAGGCTGCAACACCCCTTTTCATGTATTTTAGCAGGTCCCTCCAACTCGGGTAAAAGTTATTTAGTGAAAATGCTGCTGCATAATTCCGCTACGCACATCTCACACATTCCCGATAATATTGTTTGGTTTTTACGCTTGCTGGCAGTCAATGTACGATCATCTTCTGCATGATTACCCCGGTATGCGTTTTATAGAGGGGCTACCTGAGACTTTTAATGATGACCAACTTTTCCCTCCCGATAAGGTTAATTTAGCAGTGGTTGATGATCTGATGGAGTCGGCTAGTAATAATTCGGAGATTGAGAAAGCTTTCACAAAGTATGTACACCATAGAAATCTCAATATCATGTACCTTGTGCAAAATGTGTTTTGTCAGGGTAAAAAGAGCAGAACTATACAGTTAAATACAAAATATATGGTTCTTTTCAAAAACCCTAGGGATAAATTGCAAGTGACGACGCTGGCAAGGCAAATGTATCCCGGTAAATCGAGGTTCTTTTTAGAGGCTTTTGAAGACGCGACCAGAGCTCCTTATGGGTATTTACTGGTTGATTTAAGAAACAACACGCTTGATGAGTACTGTTTACGAAGCGGGTTATTCCCGCCGGATACACCGGTAACGTACGTCTTTAAAAAGCATGCTTCTAAAAAGCTGTAATTCTTTAACTTTTAGTCATTCGCCATAGTGACACCATCAGTGAGCATGTCGGCGCATTTACGTCGTAATTGGGCGCTTTTAAAAGCGTTAATAAAGGCGCCACCAACTCACAGAAACGCTATTTTATCCACGGCTTCAAACAATTTGGTGACGGCCATTTGTGAGATTGCGCTCAACGCGCTAAAAGGTAAAATACCATTGTCACAACGACAGTTGAATTACCTTAAAAAAAGCGCAACCTTATAAAAGCACTATGTAATAAGAAATGCACCATTGGTAAAAAGAAGCGTTTGGTGAAACAGTCCGGCGGATTTATTGGCTCGTTGCTTGGCTTTGCTATACCGTTGATGGAATACGCTGAGAAAATGTATCTGGTGCCTCAGCAGCAGATAGAGCGCTTGCGCAACAAACCGGGTAACGATGATATACGTAAAACATCTGCGCAAGGCCTAGATGCAGAGATCATAAACATACTACAGAGTAATGATTTATCGGAGTATGATAAGGCTAAGCGTTACACAGCCGCGTTGCAGAAATATCTGGTGTTGAGTAAGCAGTCTGATAGAGAGATGTCAACTTTAACTCTTTTAATGCCCAAAATGTCAACTGTTCCTCAAACAGCTAACACTGGACAGTCAGACAGTTCTGACCCTGTTTATCAAGAAGTTTTGGACGGTGTTAATGACCGGTATAGGAAAAACAACGAGATACTTTTAAATAAAATGATCGGGTCTAAACACATCACAAACTGGAACGCTAAAGGCGAGTTTCTATATAAAGGTAACGCTGTACAGGGCTCAAACATGCTGGATTTAATAGGAAGCATCACGCAAAGTCACAGCGTGTCGAGCCGTAAAATGCCGAATGGTTGGGCCGAGATTATGCAAGCCATGGCGGAATTAAATATACCATCCACAGTGGTCGGCAACACATCCAATAGGCTGCACCTAGACCGTTTAAAGGCAGAAACATATACCGCCGGTGTTGGGTATTTATCAACCCCACCATATCTACAAACGCATAAGAAAGGACGCTTAAATGTTTTAAGCACCCCTGGATTAACAACGACACACGGTTACTTAATGCCAAGAAAAAGATCTTTAGAAGTGTTTAAGGATGCCCCGTGGCTGAGTCTATGACCTATTTGTATTGTATATTGTTTTTAAGCATATGTATTGTAATGAAGTTTAAAAATTTTGTTTATTATAGCGCTGTATCATTTTACATAAAATGCTTCAAATACCTTTCTGATTACAATTGTTATGATATTGCAACGGCACTGTATCTGTAAATATACTTTTTATGTTACAATAAAATATGTTTATGATTTAGAACGGTTTGTTTTGTTCTTTGTTTCTAATCAGTGTTTATGGAAGAAATGCAACAACATAATGTTTAAAACTGTTGTTTATTATAGTTATGAAGCATTGTACATAAAATGTTTCAAACACAGGGTTGATTACAAGTTACACATTTCTGTATACATTTATCCGTATAGTGGCTCAAACAATACCTTTTCGGCAGCCGCCTTACAAACATTGCAACTACACGGTCATTATACTTTGCATCATTACTAAATCGGGACAGAATTTCCTCATATTTGTAGTTTTTACACATTAAAAATATAAAGTAAATACAATATTGACCGCATACAGCGCTTGAAAAGCCTTGCAACCGGTGACAAATGCTTTTTGAATTAAAATGTAAAAACTTTATGATATTCTTAGGGAAAATAACGTTGTCCGGCGCGAGGCCGCAAGAATCAAAGAAATAACAAACCCCCGCTTCATTAAAATAAACGGCTAACCAGTGTTCGCCGGGCTGGCCGCTACTATGTGTGTTAATTACAAACGCGCAGGGGTAATGCGCCAGTTTATCGGTAGGCAACATATCGCACGCGTAGGTTCCTTTAAAATAACGGCGCGTGCTTGGTTCCGTGTAGAGAATGCAATTTATCTGTAGCGTGTTCATTTTCTCATTTTTTTTGTGTTTTTTTTTTCTTTTTATCACGTAATGATAATCATTAAAAGATTCGATAAAATATTAAAATAGTTTCTTTCAGTTATAGGTAATCATACAACACATCGCGCCTTTGATTAATTTCAATGATATTATCAAATAGAGCGTAAATGATCACGTTGACTGTACGATCCAACGCTTCCGCGAAGCGGAATTCGGCGCGTAGATTGCCCGTTCTTATCAGGGAAAGGTGTTCTCCGGCGACAGATCAAAAGCAAATAGCGTGTAGCTGTTGAGGTACTCTTTGCGGTCGACAAGTATTCCGGCATCAGATTTCTGCTTGTTTGTGATCTGTATGAGCAACATATACTCTCTTACAGCATTACTGTGTTCAAAGTCTGGTTGAAATGGTTTTGCCGGATGCGGCGTTCCATCCAGATAAAGGGATGCAAAGTTCACATTTTTATGTTCAAAACAAAGGGGGTTCCGATCAAGGGCTCCTGAAAATGCTTCGTTGTCCACAAACCCGACTATGACCGTTTTCGGCACTTGACCTAAAACTAGATTTTCTAGATTAAACACTCTACAGCCTGCGGGTATGCTGTAGATTTTCATTCTGACGCGGTCAATCGCGTATTTCGCATTGCCGCTTAGCAGCACCTGCGCGTGCCCTATGCGCACGGCCGGTGAGACCTGCACTCTTTTCACAAAAAGGGACGCTGCGATGATCTGTATTTTAAAGGCATCCGCTTCAGCCACCATTAAGCAGAATGAGTCTTTGTTTCTGGTGGGTTTAATCTTCAGGTCAACGGCGTTTAAAATTAGTTTATGCTGGTGGAAAAGATCGCAGTGAAGCGGCCCTAGCAATTCAACCGTGCGACTCTGCGCGGTCGCTCCTGCTCGTTTTCTGAAACCAGTGTTAGGCCCGTCCAGAACCCTGTTGTTATGTTCTCCAGCCACATCTTTATAAAATAAGGTGTGCTTTGTTGACAAAGCATCGGAGCTATAATTCAATATAGTCTCAATGTACGCGCGGTAAGCATAAAGATTGTTGGATTGTGATATGAGTCTGTCGCCCAAAGTAACATCCACTTGGCTGAATAATGTTGCTATGGGGTAATTAATAAGGGCGACCCGGGCCCCTTGGGCTATTGCCGTGTTATCGGTTCGTACGATCTTGCACGTCACGTACAGCAGGGTGTTGTTCAGATCGTAGTAGTGTTCGCCACTGGCCGCTATATAAAATTCAAGTGGTGCTGTGTCGGATAATGCTGCTAAAGGTTGAACTTCGACATATAGACTTTTCTCTACGCTAGTTTGTGTCGGGGGCACGTCAAAAAGATCCAGCTCTGTTTTTACGCATTCGACGGACTCAGAGTGTATGAAAGACATGCAGTTTAAAAAATATCACCAGCACCGCACTTTGGTTTTCTCTTCTTCTTCTTTAAGTTGCGGCGTCTCCGGCTTTTATTTAAAAAGGGGATGCCCCAAGGCGGAAACGCTATTGTGCGCTTCCATTTTCTTTTAGACACGCCTTTTCTTGTATATATTACTCCTGAACCATCTTGATTGGTTTGGTTCGCCTCATGTATTTTATTCACCACCACCGTTGTGGCATGTCCAATAACTTCTTTTGTGATACTGCGCGCCGCAGTCTTCACGTGCGGTTTAGCTAACTCTAGACCTCTCCGGAAAAGAGGCACCGCTTTTCTGAAAAGGCTTAGAAAAATACCGCCTAAACCGCATCCGTACATGTAAGCGCTGCCGTGAAAACAGTTACCGGCTTGCGCTTTATAATATTGCGCATACAGCGCCGGATCACCATAATTTTTAACAGCGACCATTCTGCCCGGTTAATAAAAATCATTTTTGCGACATCTAAAGTGTAGTTTTACGATCGGTTTACCAATACTTGAATGCTATGTTCTCATTCTGGTCGTTCTTTATCTCTACGGTAATCGTGTCAAAATGCGCTTTGCACAAAGGTACGTAATCTGGCTTCTCGTATCGAATTGTGACCATTTCGTTGTTACGCCCCTTAATTTCAACAGTCCGTAGCAATGGTACATAACTATCACCGACCCTCTGGTGTTCGATAATGTCTGTGTACACGTACAACGTATATATTTCCCCCCGTTGATGTCGGCGCATGGCTTTAAAAACCTAATTTTAGGTTGTAAACCCAGTATTCTTGTCAGCTTAACACCGGCTGTGATCTGGTACATCGGCTTATTGTCGAAGGATACGGCGCGTTCGAGGTGATCGTACCATAATTTTAATCCTCCATCCAGCTTATGATGCTCAATTCCAGCGTTGAATGCTTCGACCAGCACCTCGATTGTTTCATAAAAACCGGGTTTAATGCACACCCTTGTGACATCCGTGTTCAGTCCATCCCACCTTGTTATTTTCAACACACAATCGCGTATATCGATTGTATTCCACGTGTGCGGGTATTGTATCTCTGTAAGAGCAACTTCCCATTCACCGATTAAGTGTATCGGCTTTGCAAATTTTGTTGTATAGTTAGAAATCTGATTTTGCGGGAATGTGTCCGCCGACGCATTACTGGGCAATGTTATGTAGAACGACTTGTCATCCATTTCTCACCCTGTTTAGAGTGTGATGCGCTTTATATATCTTTTATCTCAGACGCTGCGACCCAGCTGTTAAATTTTGCGGGGTAACCGCGCCACTTGATCAACGCGTATTTCCGACCGCCGACCGTCTTATTTTTTAAAATCTTTTCCACCTTGTAAGTTCTGTTATAGTTTTTGGGAATGCTTTGAAGTTCTTCGGGGTAAAAACTGCCAGTTATAACTTCGCCGTACAGATCCGCCAACGTATAAAGTGGCCTAAGGGCCTGATTCAGACCCACTCGCAAGCGGGCGAACGTACGTTAGGCGTACGTACAAAAATATTTAAATTCAAGGGCTCGCTCGTATTTTCGAACGCATCTAAAAATCCTCCCCAAACTCTGACGACCCCTCCTCTAACTAACGAGCGTGCGAAATAGCGAGCGTACATCCCCGAAATGGCTTGAAGGGAACGCACGCACAAGTATAAACCGGAAGTGGCCTTGTCAGATGTCGATTACCTGCTCCTTTATTCTGCCTACCTCCATCAATCGTATCATGCCAATCAATGTATCAATTAGCTTTTTTTTTCTTTTTTTTTTCAACACAATGCAATAAACTTTACTCTTGTCCGTGTTTGTGTTTTCCCGCAGAATACGTACGGCTTAAACATTCGCTTTTATTGCTCAAAAAACATGTTACCCACAATTAAACAATTGTTCTATTGCTTTGGATTCCCGCATATTTCCCGGGGTTCATTTCTTTATTTAAATTTGCTTAGGCATGTCACTGCATCAAGCCTATCATAACTCTCAAGAGATTTCTGGCCCTGTCGAACACATGACTCATACACTAACCAATAGAATTGCTCCTGTTAATTTCCCAAATACATTAGCCAATCAGAAATTTTTTGGCCACTTTATCAAAAATGATTTTTAGGAAAAACACCATTGCCATCATGAGAGCCTCCGCATTCACCAAGCGCGAGCTGCTGGTGCTAACGGAGGTGATAGATAGGCGTATCACCAGCCAGCCTCCACCCATCACCAACCGGCAGAAGCTTTCCGCATATGCGGAGGCACGGGCCCGCCTGCGCTCCTTCGGCTCATGCCGCAACATCGGCCAGCTGGAGCGCAGGTGGTCGGACCTGCAACGGCGAACGCCCCGCTTGCTGGCATGCTTTCGCATGCAGATTTCAGAAAGTAAGTTTTATGTATTTTGTTTTTCATGTTTGTCTTTGTGGCCCAAACTGCGTGTGCATGTTTTCATGTCTGTCCTATTTATTCATTCTCCTCATATTTGCCTGGCCATGTTTTCCCTCTATTTCATAATTATTCCTTCTCCTCATATTTGCATGGCCATGTTTTCCCTCTATTTCATAATTATTCATTCTCCTCATATTTGCATGTTTTTTGTTGGTGGGGGGTGATTTTAAATTGTTTTTTGGCCAGGATTTGTGCTGAAACTAACCACAATTTGTTTGACATCTTTTAGGGGGACAGCCAAGACTACGCCGTCACCGTCCGGCCAGACGGCGGTCACGCCCACTCTCCCCAACCCCCAGCCAACACTCCACCCCCAATAATTCCCCTATTCCCCACTCCTCCCCAGCCTTCCAAGACCCTCTCCCGGAAATGTCGGGCCTCCTTCCCCTCCGTCCCACTTCCCCCTCTCCTCCAACCACCCCTCTTCCAATTACCCCCTCCCCGGAGTCCGTAATAACCCCGCCCCGATCTTTGGGGAATGGAGGGTCCTCCGAGGAGGACGATGGTGGGACTTCCGGAGCTGCCATTTTGTCAACCGGTATGTTTTTCTTTAGCCTTTTTTTTAAGCACAAACTGTTTGTATGTAATCATGTGTCGTTCCTTTATTCGGGGTTTTTGGGTCGACTTTTGGTGATTTAGCAGATTGCCTTTACCTGTTCCTGCTGATTTCAACATACACATATCACACCTGGGGGAATTTGTACATAGGCCTTGTATTTTTTGCAGCCCCCATTTTTTTTTTTTTTTTTGGAGTGATTTCGTTGTTTTTTTTTAATTTTAATGTGGTTTCCCTATTGTTGTATTAATCCACACACTTTTCTCACCCACAGAGGAACAGAGGCGTCATCAAGAAGTACAAGACTGTGTGGCCCAGATGCGCCAACATATAATTGGGGTGCTCGTGGCCCTTGACCGTCTGTCTGGCATCCTTCGCCAATAGTTTTATTTTTGGTTTTTCTTTTTCAAAATAAATTGTATTTTTCAAAACATATGTTCCGGCTAATTCGTTTTTTCAAACCCAAAGATTGTTTACCCTGACATAAGTAGACTGTTCCTGCAAGGATTTCCATTTTTTTAAAGTAAGATTGTGTTTTGTATTTGTATGTAAAACAGCCACAAGAAACACATAACAGTCACAATGTCATTTCCCTTTTTGGGTGTAGTGTCAATTAGATATTTCTACATTTTACAGGTTCCTAGTTGGTGTGCAAGCTGCTTAGGCCAATCTTACAAAGCCAAATGATTATACAGGCTTCCTTTTGGTGTGGGTTTTGAACCTGAAAACATATTTCATTTTAGCTCAACTGGCAACAGTACTGGATTACCCCTTAGTCAAATGTACCGTGTGTGAACCTGGTTACACTTGCTGGTAACGTCCAAAAAAAGGAAGAACATTTCACTCTACAAACATTTATTCACAACATAACTGATAAATCAAAGTGGTCACTCACAAAAAAAACACACAGTGATAATCTCAAATACAACACATACCAAACAAAAACAAACCAAAAACAACAAACCAAGAACTGGTTGACGAAGGACCATGCCAACATGATTCCACAAACATGGCATTGCGATATGGGTTCCATAATATATTCCCAAAATGTCCAGATCCAGGTTTGGTAAGGGTAGCAGGAAGTAGTGAGCGTTGGAGTGCCAAAGATTATGTGAACAAACAGAAGATGGTGAAAAAAACAACAAAAAATTAGAGGTTCGCAAACAAACCCAAACACATTAGGTATAAACACTGTTTTGTAAAAACTTACCTAAAAAATCTGGCCACCACATCATCGCGTATGGCCCCCCCACATACTGACCTCCGACCAACCTCGGGGGGGCCATCCTCAGGTAAGGCATGCTCTGGCTGCATTGGGACACCACTCCTTATGGCGATGTTGTGAAATATCCCACACAGGACCACAATTTTCGACACCATATCCGGCAAATACATGAGCTCGCCACCAGAGCGGTGGAGGCATCGGAATCGGCCTTTTAAAAGGCCGATACAGTGCTCCACCACTTGCCTGGTGGCTGTAAGTGCGGAATTATACGCACTTTGTGGGCCTGGTGTGGGAGCCAAATAAGGAGTGAGCAGCCAGGACATGCAAGGATATCCACTGTCTCCTGTGAAAAAGAATAGACAACATCAGGAACACTGTGTATCAAGCTTAACATTGTTATGTACTAAAGGTCCCCACTTACCCAGAAGCCACGCATCACCAGCTTGTAGGTTGTTTAATTTGTGCCATATCCCTGATTGCTGGATGACGAAGGAGTCATGTGCACTTCCGGGTAATTTAGCATTCAGGGACAGGATCTGGAGGGAGGCATCACATACCACATTTACATTCAGGGAGTGATAGTGTTTCCTGTTTCGAAATATGGCCTCCAGCCGTGCTGGAGGCTGAAGTGGTATGTGAGTACCATCCACAACCCCTATGATGTGTGGGAAGCCAGCTATTTGGTAAAAATTGGCCTTGGCCACACTAAGGGCACCCATATCCAAAGGCATTTGAATAAAATGAGGTGCTTGAAAAGTGCCTCCATCACTGCCCTCAGGATCCGGGAAAAGGAGGATTGGGAGATGCCCGCCACTATTCCCACCGTTGTTTGAAACGATCCTGAGGCACAGAAATGTAACACTGCCATAATTTGCGTAAGTGGTGGTATTGCTGTTGGACTGTCAATTTGCCGCTCAAGATCACTTTCTATTAATGAGAGAGTGTCTATGATGATTTTGGGAGGTAGACGGTAGCGTCTTAAAACCTCATCATCGGGCATTCCAAAAAGGGTGACACGTGTTCGAAATATCTGGGGCCTTGCATGCCTACGATGCCTATGCCTGGGACGAGATTGAGGTTGGTTGGCTTCCGGGAGCATGGCCAGAACAATCCGCCCCAGATCTACCTGAAATTCAAAGATTTCAATGTAAGGCTTTTGACCCACCCCAAAAGTAAATTAAAACAACTTAGCTTGATGATACCATCCATTGCTGCTTACATGCCGGGGTATTGTCATGATACGTCCAAACTGAAATTAAACACAAAAATAATTTGACACATTTCACTCTGTGCATTTTTGTTTCTAAATTTTGTGCTAGACCAAACTTAAAATATGCGAAACACACATTTGGCAAAACAGCAAAACGACATTTCACACAGTACATCAAAATGGGTTGAAATGTTTGCACAAAAAGCGAAAGGGAAACCTCAAAAAAGTTAAAATGATTATTAAGCATTTTAAAATGCGCTAATTAGTTCGCAAATACAAGTCACAAGAGTAAGTATTAAAAATGCGCTAATTAGTTCGCAAATACAAGTCACAAGAGTAAGTATTAAAAATGCGCTAATTAGTTCGCAAATACAAGTCACAAGAGTAAGTATTAAAAATGCGCTAATTAGTTCGCAAATACAAGACAAAAAAATGGACTTACCAAGAGCAAATATATAAGAGTCCAAATCAAAAGGTCTTTTGGTTCGAAAATAATCAAAAACTAAAATAGAAGAAATTATGGATCCAAAATTAAAAAAAAAAGAAGAAACACAATGAAACAACAATTGATCAAAAGTTAGACTTCACAAAACTTACCAAATCAAGAAACGAGGTCCAAAAACTATAAACCAACAAAGAGAACGGAAAATAAAAACGCAAATCTAACCAACAAAAGAATCTCCAACCGCCAACTCCTTTATACGCAATCAATAAACTCCAGCCAAGGTAACCTCCAACAATCCAAAAACGCCACCTCGACTCGAGACACACCAAGCCATAAATAGTGTTTTGTTTCCCGCACAAATTAAGGAGGGATCATAGGGACGCACAATCAATGATGCGGCCGCAAAATAAGGACGCATGTATAAATACGTCACGAAAACACATTAAAATTCTGGTGTATTTCTTGTTTGGACCTCAGACATGGCGACAGACCAGGGAAACAATGCCCAAGAGTCAGGCGGTAAGTCTTTCATGCATTTTGTATCAATGATTAATTTGAAACATAAGATTGGGCAAGTTGTGATTTTGTGAATTCTGAAAATTTACACAAATAGGTGAGGAGGATGACATGGAAGAGGCTGCTGGGCCGAGTATTTCGGCCAAAGCGGCCAAAAAAAAAAGGCAGCCACATTTCACAAGAAAGGAGATGGAGGTTTTGATACAGAAGTGTGTGGACATCCTGCCACAGGCAGACAGGAATATGAGTCTAAGCCAGAAGTGGAGAATGTGGGAAGAGGTAGCCGTTGCTGTCAATAGGGTGGGTGATTATGTTCGTCTAGCCCGGGATGTCAAACGGCGGTAAGTAAACCCTTGCCCCCCCTAAAAACAAACACCATTTTAAACCAAAGGATAATGGCTTCCATTTTTTCCCACAGATGGGGCGACTTCAAATATCGCCTAAAGCAAAAACTCGCGGACAGGGCTAGGCATGCAAGGGGGACAGGTGGGGGTCCCACCCCTGTGTCATTGGAGTTGACGGATTTAGAAGAGCTGGCACAGGGGTGTGTGCAGCCTGTGGAGGTGTTTGGCGTGTCCAACATGGATACGGACATGCCAGACTTTGCGGCTCCTCATGTTGTCCCAGGTAAATCTTTTGATGTCATCAACTCAGAAATGTTATTGTGCCAATATGTAGATTCTAATGTGAGGCTTTTCTCTTTTTTCCTAACAGAGACACAGGCGGATAAGTCTGCTCCAGAGGGGAGCCTTGGCCGACGAATTTCTGCTGGCTCGGCAGGGGAGGAACCAGTACATCCGGCTGAGGACCCTGCAGAACCCAGTCCAGGGCAATCCCCCTCGCAGGCAGTGTCCCTCCTCACAGAACTCAATTTCAAATCGGATTTCCATACGGAGATTCTGCAGAGGATGGACGCCAGTCTGGTACGGGTGGCTGAGGCCCTGGAGCAAAATGCTGCGGCCAACGTGACCATTGGTCAGGCCCTGGCGGAAAATACCAGGGCCAACATCCGCATCGCCAATGCCCTGGAGCAGCTCGTTCGCCAGCACATGGTGGAGCCGACCTCCCTTCCTGCCGGAACATCAGGATCCTCCACCTCTGGCACAACATCAGCCAATCCTCCAAATGTGCCTAGCCCTGTGCCTAGTCCAGAGGCCACAACATCTGCCTCTGGACAGGCCAGCCCGATGACATCCCGGACCCGGTCTGGCGCCCTCCCTCCCCCATCCAAACGGGTGAAAAAACGGTGACAGCAATGTTGACTTTTCCCACAATCCTTCTGTGCTTGGCTCATATTCCTTTCTGGTCAAAACTTCCCTCTCCTTTCTTGTGAATTTTTTTTTTTTTGTTGTTGTATGTTTATGGCAACAGTTATGTTGGGCCAATTTGTTTGATTTGGGAACATATCTTTGGCCAAAATATTTTATTTGTTTTTTTATTTGTTTGAGCAATAAATTGAAACAAAAAATCTGACATTGGATTGTGAAATTATTGTACAAATGGGTTACATTTAATCCTTGCCCAAAAGGCAAACACTGGCCAAAAAAAAAAAAAAAAGGGCTCTTTAAGGAACGTTTAAAAATTCATATAACGAGGCAAATTCAAGAGGCACAAATAAAATGGTGAGAAAATTAAAACATGATGACATTATTGTTACAATAGGCCCTAACCACCAAATTGAGGCCAAAATAAACCCCCACAAATGTACGCAAATTGATTGTGTCATCCTGACATTAGCAGCTCTGAGTTCCACCTGCGTACGGTTTTGTGCTATCCCAAAGAACTGCTTTCCAAACACATACCAAGCCGGTTTTCAATACAACACTAATTGCTTTTCTGCCCTCCCGTGATTAATCGCAACAACATCGAGGAGTCCCGGGACGGAGGAGAAGGCCATCGCCAATGTGGTTGAGTAATCCAGACCCTAAGCTGTGCGAGCATTTTGAAGTGAAAGAGGATCATCCAGTGACGTATGAGTCGGTCCGAACACATTTTACGCTCGCATCTGCTAATGTATGTACGCCCCAAAAACGCCTCGCCACGCCTGCGTTTTTCCATCTCCACCCCCGTCAACACCCTAAAACCTCCTGTTCTGTCAATCACATTTGACATGTCACTTCCTGTACGCTATTTTAGGAACGAGTCAAAAAAAGCTCGCAATCTGCCGTACGCACATGCGCAGTGTAACACCGACGCATGCGCGGTTAGTCAACATCGGAACGCAACGAGCGTACTGCTGTTAACGAGCGGCTCTGAATGAGGGCCTAAGTCCTTTAGTGTTCACAGCCTGTATGACAAATATTTCCTCAGAATACTTTTGTTCATAGCCTTTCTGAAATATATCCTTATATTTGGAGATGCGTATGTGCTCACCGACGGCTAATCGAGGCTGTATTTTATTAGCTTTAAAGTATTCGCCGTACGTCGTCTTAAAAATGCTCAAAGCATTAGAGGCGTTCACATCACACGGCGTACACTTAATCATTCTATGATACATATTATTATAGCTGTATATGAAGTCCTGTAAAACATCTATATATCTGTAGGTATTCTGCGCTGTGAAATAGCGCCACATCCGTGTTTTTAAAGTTCTGTTGAATCTTTCTATAACCGCCGCCTTTACGTCGTTGTTAGCTGTAAAATGATGTATATCGTATTTTTCTAACAGTTTTTTTAGGATCTTGTTTAGAAACTCTTTACCGCGGTCAGTTTGCAGCTTCTTTGGCACGCAGCCCTGCTGAAATATTTTTTCAAAAGCGCTAGCGATGGTTGCTGCGCTCTTAGACGTTAGGCTTATGGCCCAGGCTCTCTTACTGAATATATCGATAACTGTTAATATATACTTAAAACCATCGTTGTACTTCGCAAGGTCTATCAGCGATACCAAATCACATTGCCATCGCTGATTTATATCGGATACGCAGATCATGTTCCTTTTATAGAATTTCCTAGCCGGTTTATGTAACATATACGCGTCTTGTTTTTGCATCCATTTTTTAATTTCCGTTCTTGTAAATGCGTCTTTATTGGCCTTATAATACTTATCAAAGCCGCTATAACTGCCGGGGTTCAATACCGTGTAATACGCCTTTTTCATCTTCTTTTTTCGATTAGCGGTGTGGCGCGATGCACCGTTTCTTTTGTTCGTAGGCATGGCTGGCTGTTAGATAAAGATGTATTTACTTTTATAGCTATCACAAAGTTTAACAACAATACTGCCTGTTTAAGCATTGAACACATTTTATATCAAGCCCTATCGCATTTATATACATTTGATTTAGATTTATTTATCAAACCCTATCAAAAAGGTATCGTTTAATATGAATTTATTTTCATTTAATATTAAAAACTATAAATTCATATAAAATTTTATATGAAGCGATATCAAAAAGGGGCGGAAAAGTGGGAGTGCCAGGAGGAGGGTAAATGGGAGGGGCTGGGGGCGTGGTACCTGTCAAATTAAGTTTGATAAAAAAGTGTTCTCTATCTACTCACACCTGATATTGTTCTATAATACCAATATATAATTAATTGGTATGTTACATATATTCGATTACAGCTGCATGTCCTAAATTTTGGGATTTGTGAATACCCATTTAATGCACAGAAACAGAAATATATTAAAAAGCCTGCACTAATGAAAAATCTTTCATTTGTGAGATGGCAGAAATTAGATATAGCAATCACAGTTCTGTTAATCGTAAGGTAAATTATTTTACCTTACCTTACCTTACCGACGAGACCCTTGTGGTAGGGTCTCATTCCTGCAAGCCCCAGTGGACTTCCTGCTCTAATAGAGCAGGAAGTCCACCTACTGACATCACTAGTGATGTCAGTAGGGCCGCGCACAAACGGCAGGCATTCCCTCGGGAACGCCTCCGTTTGCCCAGCCACCCGCCCTCCCTGCCTACAAAACGGGGCCAGCTGACGATCAACATCGACAGCCGCCCCTTTGTAGTGAGCCCCGGGGCAAGTGAATTTCTCACTCGCTCTGGGGCTTGCGCAAGCGCGCAGCACTTGCAGTGTGTGCGCAGTCCCCCACCATCGACCCGCTTGTGAGTGCATAGCACTTGTGAGCGGGACTGAATCAGCCCCTTGGTCCAGTTTAACAATTCCACAATGATGTCCAATTTTACTGGTAAATGAATTGACAAGCTGAATGGTCCCAAGGAACTAACTCCAAAGTACCTGCGGTAGATCTGTGAAGTGAGTATCCTTAAACCCTATTGTAGCAAATGGTGGATCTGGCTTCAAAAAAGTAGTCCCATCAAATTTGGGGTACATGTCAATGGGTGCAAGCATAGTACAAAATCACTAAACTCAAGCTTTAAAGTGCACCAACAAACGCACCTTCAGCAAGCACCTGCTTTAAAAAAACTCCCCCATACTTGCAGACCCCCCAAAAAGCTATTTCGCTAGTTTTTGAATATAAACCCCCACTTTTAATTTTTTCACCCACATTTTCAAACTCCTTTTTTGGTGTCCTTTGTGTTTTATGCATTTTTTTATGCAGTTTGCATCAAGGGGATGTGTGTACACCCCCAAATACCTTTAAGAGGGCTAAATGGGAGTATTGGCAGCTACTTAAGCTAGACGTCAGCTTCTTAAGCTAGACGTCAGCATCTTAATCTGGACAGCTTGTTATTGCCGGGGAGAAGTTGCGCCCAGGTCCAGGCGTCCATGCTGCCGTCTAGCTTAAGATGCTCCCATGGCTCCAATACCATGTAATGACGAAAAAGTTTCACCTATGAATATTAGGCAGAAAAAAGTGCGGAATTAGGGTTTTGGGGTCCAGAGGTACGGAAACCACTCTGCACCCTTTGGACACTCCCCTTGACAAGCTAACTGCCCCCAAAAATGCTAAAAAAAACAAAAAGAACACCCAAAAAAATCACTTTGAAAAATGTGGGCAAAAAAATTCAAAGTGGGGGCACAACTTCAAAAACTAACGAAATAGCCTTTGAGGGTGTCTGCAAGTATGGGGGAGAGGTTTTTTTTATTACAGGTGCTTGCTGAAGGTGCATTTTTTGGGGCACTTTAAAGCTTGATTTTAGTGATTTTGAACTATGCTTGCACTCATTTTCATGTACCCCAAATTTGATGGGACTACTTAATTTTTTTTAAAAAAGTTGCAAAATGCTATTCTTCACTACTTGCTCAAAGACGTTAAATAGCACCTATTGAGACCATTTAAAAACCCCAAATACCTTTAACAGCGCTATTCGGGGGTACGGGTGTCTTAAGCTAGATGGCAGCATCTGAATCCAGGCGGCTTGTTATTGCCGGGGAGAAGATGCCCCAGGTCCAGGCGTCCAGGCTGCCGTCTAGCTTAAGACGCTGTTGGGCAGCGTCTTATGCTAGACAGCTTGTTATTGCCGGGGTGAAGATTCCCCCAGGTTCAGGCACCCAGGAATAGCTGGGAGCACAGGGAGGAGGTGTTGAAGAAGGAATGCACTGCAGAGCATGTGGGTGCCCAACAAGGGCTGCAGGGTGGATGTTGGGACTTGCATTGCAAGGAGCGCTTGCAGGGATGTAAGGGCTGGCTGGGACCTGTAGTGCCACAATTGAAAGTAGCGGCGGGGGATTTGCTATTAGTGGGGCAGCTTCTAGGATGTAAACCTTTTTGTATTGTCTAACTGTATCATGTCGATCATTTATTTGTCGATCTATTAACTGTCGACCTATTTAGTTTCGATCTAGGACTCGTCGATATTTAATATGTTGATCTATTAACTGTCAACCTATTTATATGTATATCTATTAACTGACAAACTATATAGTTTTGATCTTTTATTATGTCTATCTTCATATTTTTGGTATGCTTTGTTTCGATCATATGTAGTGTCGATCTAATGTCCGTGTCGATCTCGTGTTTGTCGATATAGAGGTGCGGTCGATCTATAGTTTGTCGACCTCGATGGAGACGATGTACGGTGGTCGATGTACATATTGTTGATCTAACTGAGGTCGATCAGACAATCGGATAACGGACAATATACTACGTGACTGTTTAACACGATTGATGAAACAGAGTAGCAGAGAGGGAGTCTGAACTAGAGGAGATAGAGAGATTTGTAGGTTAGACATTAGTCTAGAACCATATAAAACAGATAAGGAATATCAAACATTAGAACAACTAATTAAACAGAAACCAGACAGAGAGAAGGAAACTATAATTAACACTAAAATGTCAAAGATCCTTATGGACAAATTTGGAATTAAAGGTGCACAAAAACACAAGCCCAAGAAAGCAAAAATAAAAACAAAAAAACAGAGACCATTTCTTTTTATAGACTACCCAAAAATCAAGACAATTCCAAAAACAACCATAAATCATATTAATCAAAACACAAAGGGAGCACTTGGGAACACCAATAGGAAACTGAATTTAACATACAGGGCCGGCTCCAGGGGTCAGAGCACCCTGTGCCGGCCCTTGAGAAGGCACCCTTACATCGCGCACTGCAAATTTGGGGGCATGGCCTAATTACCATAGGTCATGCCCCCAACATGACGTTATTTGGGGGCGTGCCCGCATGGCATGCCTCCAAATAATGTCAGGCTGGGAGTAAAGTCCAGCACTCCATTACTGGCTGGGCTTCCCCCAGCCTTCTTCCGTCAGTGAATGGTTGACGCGCGCATGCACACGGCACCCATTCACACTCTGGGGGTCCGGCACCGTCACACAGCTGCGGCAGTGGGGGTCCCCAACCTCCCGATTTGACAACCTGTGGGCCACTTCAGCCCGTGGGTGGAACAGCAGGACAGTACTGTCCCGCTGAAATTGGGATGCTGGGGAGGGGTGCGCCCTCTACGGGTGGCGCCCCTGTGTGACCACACTGGTTGAACACCCCTAGAGCCGGCCCTGCTAACATACCAGCAGTTTATTACACGATTACATACAGAACCAGTGGTGAACAATCAAGTAATAGATCTCCTGAACCTCAGTACCCATAGTGAAGACGACACAGACAATTTCTCATTTCACTCAATTAAGGCTTTAAGCCCTGACGCAGATCACTACACAAGTATTGCAAGGCAATCTTTTGAAAAAGGTTGGAGGGACTCAAGGCAGGAGTGGGGAACCTTTTTTCTGCCGAGGGCCATTTTCATATATATAACATTATTTGCAGGCCTGATGTATGCCATGCCCCCTCCGTGTGACGTGACAGCCACAATCGCCGGTAATTACAGTATTGGAAGTGGATAAATCCCTTCAGTTTTTGTACCCTGACATCATCAGCTACTGTCATTCGTCATTCCCTACCATCAATGTGGGCATAGAGGGGGAATATAATCATGTAGCGAGCCACCGAGCCCGAAGCTTGGTGAGCGAAGCTAGCCCGCAAGAGGAAAAAGTTTCTTTTTTTGGTGGACTGTATGGGCAGGGAACCGCATTTCCGCCCTCGGGGGGCGATTCAGACCCGGACGCAATGCTGCGCTCGCACGCAGCCGCCAGGGGGCTAAGTATGCAAATCCTGCGATTGCACAGCAAGACATATGGACGCCCTCTATGTCTTAGCCTGAGGCAGCAATGTCTTTGCAAGCCAGAGTAATGATGCCCACTTACCCTTCGTTACGTGCATCATCTCCAGGAAGTGTATATAACAATTGTAACATCGGGAATCATCGGAGGCATACTCAGTGCTTGTGGTAGACCCTACCCTACCGCAAGCACTGTGAGTGCTTCAGTAAAAAAAAAACAGGTGACGTGTACAATGATGCAGCCTTGTAATTATGGATGCCTATAAAATGCCGTTTTGCCATTCAGACATGCCTGCATTCGCACCACCGCTCCCCCGTTTTCCAGGACCTTCCCCTGTCACCACCCACAAATGGCACATTCTATCAGTCAAACTAGCAGGCCTTCTGTGTTATCCAAGCGATCACTTCCCGATCACTATGACTGGCTCGTGCATGCACAGATGGGCGACAATTGGCCATAGCGTGCGAGCGCAGCATTGCGTCCAGGTCTGAATCTGGCCCTCAATCCACATCACTTCCAGGTACAGAAACTGAAGGGGAAATATATCTTTCCTTACAGCAATGCCCGGAGCATCCTGAGGATGCTCCGGAGAGCTGTAAGGGCAGCGGTGTGACCGTATGAAGCGTCCTAAGGATGCTCCAGGTGGCTCTGCTGCATAGATTTTGACTGCAGGGTGCCATTCTAGACAGTGCACCATGCTAGCCAGGTGAGGCTAGCAGAAAAAAGCTCAGAGGGCCAGACCAAGTGATTCTGTGGGCTCCAAGGCCTGAGGTTCCCCATCCCTGCCCTAAGAGAACAATTTTGGAGGAGATCATTCCAAATAAAACCCCTAATAGAAACAAATACCTCAGAATCATTAATAAGTGCAGTACAGGAGGACCTAACATCCACATAAAAATGGGGGGGCAATTTTTTAGAATTAGGGACAAACAGGAAATTAAACACATCAGGGGAGAGCAAAAAAACCAGGAACAATATAGACAACAAACAATAGGAATCTTTAATTTAAGCAGTAAAATATTCCATCTCAAACCTTGATACTTATTATAGGCCTATAATTCACCCCAGACAAAAAATTGGATACAATTTCCGCATAGATTTTGGCTGCCGGGTGCCATTCTAGGAAGTGCACCCTGCTAGCCAGATGAGGCTAGCAGAAAAAAGCTCAGAGGGCCAGACCAAGTGATTCTGTGGGCCTTATACGGCCCCCAGGCCTGAGGTTCCCCATCCCTGCCCTAAGGGAACAATTTTGGAGGAGATCATTCCAAATAAAACCCCTAATAGAAACATAAATACCTCAGAATCATTAATAAGTGCAGTACAGGAGGACCTAACATCCACATAAAAATGGGGGGACAATTTTTTAGAATTAGGGACAAAAAAGGAAATTAAACACATCAGGGGAGGACAAAAAAAACAGGAACAATATAGACAACAAACAATAGGAATCTTTAATTTAAGCAGTAAAATATTCCATCTCAAACCTTGATACTTATTAAAGGCCTATAATTCACCCTAGACAAAAAAATTGGATACAATTTCCACATATTTGGACCTAAAAAGACTTCTCAAGGAAGCTTAAGGTCGCCATACACGGTGAGATTCAAAAGTTGGTAAGATGAGTTGTACGATTTCCCTTGAAAATTTTCCCTTCAGATCCTGGATGATTTGTTTTCAAAATGCAACGATTTTACATAAGACCATCAGATTTGATCAATCTTATACGATTTGTAATAGTATAAGATTGATCGTGTGCAGCACATTCACACACAATTCATCTGCTGGAATGTCAACTAGGGTAGGGAATATCACCTAGGGGAGGGCTATTATATAGTGGGTATAAAAGGAATCAGCCATTTTAGGATCTTTGCACACTCTGCTCAGTAACTAGAGAGGCTAGGTTTACCTGCTGAAAGCTGTACTTTGCTAGTGTGTTTGCTTTGTTTTAAAGGCTTTCCTTTTACAAAGTGTTATTTCTCTATTTTCTTATGGATTCCTATTGCCATAAGCTTCTGCTAGCCTATTGCTATCTGAGGCTAAAAGGTGAAGGAGTTCAGGAGAGACGGAGGAGGATGAAGTCCTGCTGGACCAAGGAGTGGCTGATGAGGAGGGAGAGTCGCTCCTATATGCCTCTGCTAATGGAGCTTAGGGAGAAAACCAGGATGAGTTTTGCAACTTCCTGCGAATAGATGACACCACATTCCAGGAGTTGCTGCATCTGGTGACCCCCATTATCCAGCGGCAGGACACCAATATGAGGATGGCCGTCCTGGCTGAGGAGAGGTTGGTAGGCGACCCTGCGTTATCTGGCGACCGGACGGGCTTTTGAAGACCTTAAGTTTGGGACCCTTATTTCTGCCCAGGAGTTGGGGCACATCCTCCCAGAAACCTTTGTGGCCATTATCCAAGTCCTGAAGTTTGACTATTTCAAAGTAAGTAAAAACACTACACATTTTTATCTTGTGAAATCCAAAATAAAGTTTATTTTTTTTGGTGGTACCACTCTGTGTGCAATAAAGTCAACCAACATGGCTGTTTAATTATCTAACATGTTTAGGTAGTAAAACACCAAACCAACATGTTGCCTTTGGCTTGTATTGGTAAAACAAATACTATGTAAACTATGGGCCTGATTCAGATGCGCTCGCGAGCGCTGAGCACTCGCAAGCGGGTCGATGTTGGCCCAGTGTGCATGCGCATGATGGAGGCGGCTCCATCGTGCGAATGCGTGAGACCCGGATGGCGATGGGCAAGCCGTCGCTCCGGGTCTTGCTACAAAGGAGGCATGCTGTCGATGTTGAGTGAGGGGGCGTGGCTGCCCAGATGGAGGCGTTCCCATGGGAATGCCTACCGTCTATGGCCGGCCCCACTGACATCACAAGTGAGAGCAAGAAGTCCACTGGGACTTGTGGCAACGAGACCCTACCAGAAGGTCGCAAGTCCGATGGTCGTGATGGTCTTGACCATCGCGACCATCATCCTGGCCACTCGCACTAGCTGTGGGTGGACACCCACAGCTATGCGAGCGGACAGGAGGCCACTCTAAAAATACAATAGGTGGGCCCTGATTCAGAGCGAGTGCTCTGAAAGAGCGTCTGGCTCTGAATCAGGCCCTGTGTTCAAACTATGATCGGACAGTTTATTGTTTTCCAAACCCAGCAGCATGTTATGTGGTGTGTGAGATGCATAAACTTTCAATTGTCAGAGGGGTGCCTTGTGTAACACCATGCGATAAAACATCTTCTTAATAAATTATATGAAATAAAGACTCGGAGACATGAGATTTGGCAGAATAATTAGTTGGTAATTTATTAAAATTATCTAATGAGTATTTAATTAATCTAAACTGATTGGAGATATGGTGGCAAAGAAAGGACGGCAACATACAGCTTACTCCAGCCATGCAGCACACAGACATGCATACCAATCGAACACCGCCTAAGGTGCAGAGTAACCGGTAACTTAAACAACTGTCAACAAAAGGTATCCACTTAACCCTCTAACATGACTACCCACCCGGAAGGTTGATGACGCTATCCCCGGCAGGGTGATCCAGCGAACTTAACGAGTCAAAGAGGGTGAGCGCACCCAAATACTATAAAACTACAAACTGAAAGCTATTTGCACCCTAAGCAACAACCTGCCGTTCTTTCCCGCCACAAAATCAGCCAACTCAGACAACCATACAATCTTGCAAGTAAGCCATGCTGACGCAATCCTAGCAACATCGTCAGCCATGGATCTCCTCAATTCCAACCCAGTCATCTTACCAAGATCATTTCCACCTAAGTGAATCAGCAAAACCTCGGGAGTCCCAAAATGCCCTGCAGATTCTAAAACTTTAGGACACAAGACCTGCCACAACATTCCTCTCACCAATCAACAGCACACAATAAGAGCAAGGGAAGGAAGGAGCACCACAAGCATTCATGAACTTAGCAGCCCAGAAAACATAGGAGTGGCCAGCAATCCATATTTTGAGAGAGTCAATTTTAACACCTGAAGGGGGGAGAAAAAGAATGCAAAATTAAATTAATTTTCAATTATAATTAAGTAGCGGAGGATCTGCCAAAAAGAAAAATATTGGTGTAACCAGCTGCCAGGCTGAAATTTAGACAAGCTTCAGTGCCAATTTGAAGTAAACATAAAGACACAGGAGGGTAAAAGAGGGTGGGGAAGAGGGGAGGGGGGAGGAGGGGGAAAGCAGGGAAACACGGATAACTCGGCCGGAGGAAAAAACAAAAAACCTGCTGAGGGACATACTAATTGTAATTAGTGATGTCAATAAGCCGAATTAGGTCCATCAGTTCAGGCAAAAATAAAAGGCCAAATGCCTCCAGACTTCCGCTGCCACAGCGGCAAGTAGCTAATCCCCGAGTCAGGTAGACAGGACAAACAAGACACACAAGACATATGTTGAAGGTAAACAAACAAATAACATGACAAATGAATAAACATAATATTATTAAATGTGAAATGCAATGAATGCAGAGGCCGAATGTAACGCTTAAAACTGGAGGATTTCCAACAGCCTAAAGCCTTAATCTCAGATACAGAAAATCCCTCTGAAGCAGCGGAAGTTGCTGCCCTGATACGAAACGAGTGCGTACCGAATTCCTGGGTGGGGAGGCCGACACGAGAGACACAGCGCTTCAAAACCCAACCAAACTGGTATTTGGTTAATGGCAAACCATCTTCATGCAGAAGCCAAGAGCCCGCAGTAGCAGGCCTGACCTGAAGATAACGCTTGGCGAGGGCAATGAGTCAAATACACAAGTCCTCAGAAGGGACAAGCGAAATCCAATGTCCCCTACCCAGCTGATCAGTTTTGAAGCGCCTAAGCCTACAAAGCAACCACCTCTCCCCTACCAGAATGTCCACCCGAAGGAGCGCAGAATCGGTTTGCTTGGAGGCCGCCACCAACTCCGAAATCTGGAAAGCCCCATGAAAGGCCATAGAAAAAGCTAGTTTGAACAAATCAACTTCAAAAACCGAATCCACCACGTCGGCTATGGCCGCGAGGAGTAATGGAAGGAGGGAAATATCAATAGGACGTCTCTTGTCGGGTGCAACCGGAACCGAACGAGCCCAACCTTTCAAGGCCTTCTGAATCAGAAAGCTCTTTGTCAGGTCCGGAAGGCTTTTTAACTTAAAGAAAAATGAAATACCGTCCTAATAACGCGAAACCACAGCTCTGGATCTGCCAGAGGCATAGAGATGCCAAATAAAAGAAAGCATCAACTGATGCCTGCTCTTATCTCCATGTCTGTGGCGATGGGAATATTCTTCCCACGCTTCCCAAGCCTGGCTGTAAACTCTCAAAGTACCTGGGGCAAGAGACCAGCATGCTGTGATTTCATTCTCTCCCCCGGGAATATGCCACGCTCTAAATGAAATATTGCAGCACGAGCAAGTTAGGACTAACTGTGCCAAAACTTGCAACACTAGCAATGATTTGGCGCGCTGCTGATTAATCGCATGCACAAAGCCAAGGTTATCACACCTGAGCACTATGCTGCGATCACGCAAATGCTTACCCCAAACTTCCAATGCAACCATGATTGGAAAGAGTTCTAGGAGCAACAGGTCCCATGTGAGACCCAAACGCACCCATTCCTCAGGCCAAGGTGCCGAACACCAGGACCGGCAAGGTAGCAACCAAAATCTGCTGAACCCGCCACATCGGTGAAAAGCTGCAGCTGAAAGCTGTTGACAACTGGAGCCATCCAAATCACTACACTTAAATTTGTCACAAAAATATGCCCAAACGGACAGATACCTCTTGATTTCGGAGGACAGGCGAACCATATGGTGCAGTCTGGATGCCCCAGCCGTGGACCGCTCCAGCTTTCGACAGAAAACTCTGCCCATCAGGATAACCCTACAGGCAAAATTCAGCAGACCTAAGATCAATTGCGCCTACTGCAAAGAAATTTTGTTTGCCGCCAAACATGTAGCAATCGCGTCGCGCAATTTCGCCACCTTGTTCTGAGGAAGCCTGCAAACCCCTGCCAAGGTGTCAATCTCGATGCCCAAAAATGATAGGCAAGCAAGAGGACCCTCAGTCTTCTCATCGGCAACCAGTACCCCGTAATGGAAAAACAGAGCTCGTAAAGAAAACAAAAGAAAAGCACAATGTTCTGAATTTGCAGGATGCACAGGAAATCATTAAGATAGTGAGCTATCCCATGACCCCTACAAGAAGTCTCCACGCACCAATGAAGAAAGGTGCTAAATCTTTCAAAAAAGACACAGGAAATAGAGCATCCCATAGGCAAGCACTTGTCTATAAAATATCTGTCGCAAATGCAAACCCCAATGTACCTGAAGGAGTCAGGATGCAGGGGAAGTAGACGAAAAGCCGATTCCACATCTGTCTTAGCCATGAGAGCACCAGGTCCATATGACCTAACCATCTCCAAAGCCTCGTCAAATGACTGATTTACCCCGAACAAAATTCTGGAGGTATAGCATCATTCACTGATGACCATGATCGGTATGACAGATGCTGAATGAGCCTAAATTTACCCGGAGACTTCTTGGGGACAACACCCACTGGAGAAAGAATCAAATCCTCCAGCGGGGGTTGTTCAAATGGGCTTGCCATTCGCCCTAGGCCAACCTTAACCTCACCCCTAATGGGTAACCGAAAACCAAAATTGAAACCGGAATACAAAAACCGCGCATCCTCAAGGTTTGGATACCAATCCAACCATTTGGTCATAGCATCCAAACGCACTGGGGATGATACCTTACTTAGCCCTGGTATTCCCGGGTGGCTTGGAAGACTGCTGTCCAGCCGGTCGGGAACAATTGGACACGGGATGGGCTCCGCCGCAACGCAAACAGAGGTGACGAAAATGACACCGCTGCCCCTGAGTACAGGTGACATTGTTAAAAGCAAAGCATTTGCCTTTTTTCTGAGTCTGAGGGGAAAAACGACCCGGTCCCGGTGTATGTCGAATAGGGGGAGTTTTGGCTGGAAGGTGCAGTGGCTGAGTAACATCCAGCCACACCTCCACATCCTTACCACCAAACTTAATGACAGGCCTGCCATCCTGCTTCTGACTAAACTCTTCGTCGCAAGCCCGCCAGGCAAACCCCCGGGAACCGCACTGCATGACATTAATCAGGTGCAGATACCTGATAATATTTAAGTGCTCCTCAGGACGAGTTAGCATGATGCAAACATGCAGAAACCAGCGATCCAAGTACTAAAGGATTTGAAAACGTCAAACTCCTCCCTTAGTCTTGGCTGCCTTAAAATACTTTTTTGCTTTGTCAGTGAGCACAAAAATGTCCACGTATAGGCCCTTATCTTATGCTTACAACATGGGCGCAAGCCGCGCAAAACTGCCATTTTATCGCAATGGACCCCCAGTGACCGTTTAGAACGTTTGCGAGAAGCGCCATGCGAACATGTACGACAGCGCTTAGATGACTTATCCCGCCGGTCAGCCTTGCGTTTAGCGTATTTAGCAGCCCGCTTGCGCACCCTGGCAGAGCTGCTAGCATCGGACACCAGTGATGAAGAGGAACAACAACTGCTACTATCATCATCCTCTTCATAAGGAGACCCACCTGATGTACTCGGCTGCTCGTCACCCAAAGAATTGGCCAAAACACCTCCTCATCCACAGCGGCATTCTCGGGACTGTCGCTGGCATCACCATCTGACAAAGAGGGTAACACAGTATCTGGCGCCGCAGCCCCTGATGCAGACAAAGGTGCAGAAGAAGTAACCGCTGAATCGGCCAAAATCAAGGCAGGGACCTCTCCTGAAGTACCTTGAGCTACTAAAGATCCGAATGCGCGTACCGCTGACAAAAATTGCTCGGGCATGGTTGCTGGTAATTGAGATGTAGAAGCTGCCGGGGGCACACAAGCTGAAGATCCAGACACAGGCAGTTGTGAGAAGGTAGCCACAAAAGGGGCAAATAACGTGGCCATGGAGGACATGACATTTAAAACCCCTGCAGGATCCCCAGTGCTTATGGGCATTGCAAGAGCATTCATGCTGGGGGGCCCTACGCTAAGACCAGCCCCTTGTGCCTGTGGCCCTCCACTCTGATTGGCACCCTGAGCCTGGCTATCCCTCCCTGTAGAGCTGCTGACAGTGCCTATCTGCAGCAAGCTCTGGTTTATATCACTAAAATGGCACCTAAGCCCCGCCCCCCGAGCAGGCTCAGGGAGCTGAGCAGGGCCACCATTTGCAATTCGGGCCCGAGGGCCTCTGTGGGCCCTACTTGCCCTGGAGGTCCGAGCCAGGGCCCGAGACCAGGCTGGTCTCGAACCCACGGACACCTCCTCATTTAATACAGAAGCTTCAGCTGGTATCCAGGCAGGGGCATGCGCTTGCGCGCATCCGCAGCTCGCAGCAATTCCGCGAGCTGGGGCATGTGGACAGGCACAGCTACAGAAGTGTGCTGACCCGCACGCCTACTACAGCCAGAAGCCGCGGGCCCCGGAGCAGTAATGGAGCCGGCAGCTTCAGAAGCCGCTAGTACCGCGGCCTCCCCTGCATTCTAAAATGCCAGTGGAGGCGGCGGCAGTGGGAGGGGACCCGGCTCCATCCAGGTAACGGCAGGGGGGGTACATTGAGTGGCACGGGCGGGACATGGCTCCAGAAGGGGATAGACTAGATGTCAGAGCAAGGGAAGGAAGGCAGGGAAAGAAATGCACAGGAGGAGAGGGAAGGGAATGGAAAGAAGATGACAATAGGTGAAGACAGGAAAAGAAAAACAGTGACGGAGACTAGAGAATGAAAGAGAGCTAGACACAGAAAAGCAGTTAGGAAGAATGCAAGAAAACACTATTAAACAGCACAATCTTGCACAGCTCTTATCTTCTGCCAAGACAGGAACAAAAGAGGCTTTGTCTCAGCCCACACACCCAATGTCACGGCCAGGGTTTCTCGGCATGGTGGTCGGCGGGTATTACCTGTGAGGTCACTATGGTGGGGGGTGTCTGACGGTGGCACTGGTGTTTGGCAAGGGGCATAGGCTGTGCCTGGTTCTGTGCGGGCACATTGTCACTCAGGGTTGGTGAGGCCTGGTGGTGTTTCCGTTCCGTTTGGTATGGGCGTCACCATCTTGCCTTCTGACCATGTGATTCACCTGCCCAATCCTGGTGAGTCATGGGCTCCTTCCATCCAGTCAAAGCACAGCATGGGGTATTTAGGAAGGTCCAGTGCAACGTGTAGCTCAGCCTAGCTGAGAGGGAGTTCTCTGTGCTCACCTTTGGTTACCTGTGTAAACGCTACCTGCCAGCCAGCTTGTCAGCTCCAGAAAACCTGCTGGACTACACTACATCCTCCACTACCTTTTCCCCTGCCTGAGTGCCTGAGCCTGCTGACACCCTGCACCTTGTCTCCATTTCACTCCCATCTGGACTCATCACCTCTGCCAGTGTTTTTTCAGCTCACTAACCTGCATACTGGACTGTTCTGACCTGCCACCATCTGGACATTCTCCCATTACCCTCACTACAGTTTACAAGTGCACTTTAGTGCTAAACCTGGACTTTTGCTTTTGCCAATCCCATGTCTGCCAAATAACACATTAAAGAATCTACCTTTTTATTTCAATCTGTGTCAGCTCCTGTCACCACCTTGGGTCCACAACTAAACCAGAACATTACAGTTTGCACTGGCCTCATGGATCCGGCCACAGAACAGGAGCCTGGAGTGGATTTATTCTGGTGCATTTCTGGTCGTCTAGAAAACCTGGAAACTATACAGCACCAAATGGCTCAATTTCTGCAAGAGATGTCTAAGCGACAGGATAATTTGCAAACTACCTTATCCCCTGGAGTACCAGCAACTGCATTCGCTTCACCGTCTGGGAATACAGGAGGCAGGTCATCTCCCCGCTTACATCTCCCTATGCCAAGCAAGTTCAACGGCAACCCTAAACTCTGTCATGGATTCTTAAATCAGTGCGATATTCACTTCACCTTACAGCCTGATAACTTCTTAACTGCAAGAACCAAAGTGGCTTACATCGTCTCCCTGCTATCTGGCCCGGCCTTGGATTGGGCTTCGCCACTCTGGGAGCATTCGGATCTGCTACAGGATAACTATGCAGGTTTTGTGTCATCATTTAGGAGGATTTTTGATGAACCTGGACGTACTGTATCAGCATCATCTAGCATCATGACATTGAGACAAGGAATCCATCCTGTCAGCCAATATGCCGTGCAGTTTCAAATCTTGGCATCAGAGCTCAAATTGAACGAGGAAGCCCTCACCTCAGCCTTTTGGCAGGCCTTTCGGATTGACTAAAAGATGATCTGGTCACCCGTGTGCTTCCTACTAACCTAAACAAAATGATCTCACTGTGTAATAAAGTAGACCTGAGCTTCAGAGAACGTCAGGCTGAAAAGCACAGAACTGACCGGCAAAGGTCATTTGTCCCTTCCTTTCCTACCCATCCAATTCCCCCTCCTACTGATGAAGAGCCAATGCAGGTGAATCATACCCACCTCTCCAAAGAAGAACGTCAGAGAAGATTACAAAAAATCTCTGTCTGTACGGGATACGTTTAAGATGCCGGCGGTTGCAATCCCAACTGCCGGCCTCTAGAATCCTTAATCCTGGCTAGGGTTAAATGACAGGCATCTATAATCCAGACGCCTGTCATTTTCCTGACGCCGGCACACTGGCGCCCGGCATCCCGATCGAAGGGATGCCGGGTGCCGCAAGCGGACAGCCGCGGGGGGGGAGGGTTAGGTTTAGGCCACCCGGGGGGGACTTAGGGTTAGGCACCCCCCCGGGAGGGTTAGGGTTAGGCTAGGGGGAGGAAGGGTTAGGCACCCCCTCTGGGTCTTAGGGTTAGGCACCCCCCGGGGATTTAGGTTTAGGCAGCGGGGAAGGGGGGGTTAGGGTTAGGCACTTAGAGGGGGGAGGTTAGGGTTAGGCACTTGAGGGGAGGTTAGGGTTAGACACCCCTAAGGAGGATTAGGGTTAGGGGGTTAGAATAGAATAGTTTATACTTACCTTTAGACGATCGGGATTTCCAGTGCTGTCGGTCTTCCACTGCCGGGCTCTGCTGTTTTGTCAGGCTCCCGCAGCCGGGATTCGAACTGCCGGTCATGCGGCAGCCGGCATTCCATACCGAATGCATCTGTACTGCGGAGAGTCAGGTCACCTGGTGGTCTCTTGTCCCGGTAAACTGGGAAATGCCAAATCCTAACTGACCCTGGGGACATCAAGTTAGGAGTAATGAGCCCGTCCCCAAATACTAAAGATTTCAAAATTACCTTAGCTTTGGATCTCAAACCTAAAGCTGTCTTCGCTACTGCTCTACTTGACTCTGGAGCAGCCAGAAATTTCATGACTTCCAGCTTAGTTGACAAACTACAGATTCCTTGTATATCTCTCAATCATGCCATTTCCCTGACCTCTGTAGATGGACGTCCTCTAACTAATGGAATAGTCACCAAAGAGACTCAATCAGTATTAGTCTTAATTGGGGCACTTCATTCTGAGTCTTTAAAATTCTTAGTGATACCAGAGGCTTCTCAAGAAATCATCTTAGGGCTACCCTGGTTATGCCATCATAATCCCAGGATAGACTGGTGTTCAATGCAGATTCTTTCATGGGGTACAAACTGTCAGAAATCCTGTCTTCCCAAGATACGACCTGTAAGAAAGACAGCTTCATTAACATCCTCAGCCATTCCTAAGGAATATCAGATGTTCGCTGATGTTTTTTCTGAGCAACAAGTAAATGTCTTGCCTCCTCATAGAGAATGGGATTGTCCAATCGACCTAATGCCTGACAAGATACCTTCTCATGGTTGCACCTATCCATTATCCTTGCCTGAGACTCAAGCCATGTCTGAATACATCCGGGACAACCTAGCGAAGGGTTTTATTCATCCTTCCACTTCACCTGCTGGAGCTGGGTTCTTTTTCGTCAGCAAGAAGGACGGTGGCTTGAGACCTTGTATAGATTACCGGGGTCTTAATGACATAACAGTAAAGAATCAATACCCACTCCCCCTGATTACAGAGTTGTTCGATAGGGTCAAGGGCTCCATCGTATTCTCAAAGCTTGATCTAAGAGGGGCTTATAACCTCATCCATATTTGTGCTGGTGATGAATGGAAGACCGCCTTTAATACCAGAGATGGACACTTTGAATATTTGGTGATGCCCTTTGGTTTATGCAAGCCCCTGCTGTTTTTCAGAGTTTTGTTAATGAGATTTTCCGGGACCTGTTATACGTCTCAGTTGTTGTCTTCTGTGGTGAAACATCATGAACATGTGAAGGAAGTTTTAACTCATCTGAGAAAGAACCACCTTTACTGCAAGTTGGAGAAATGTGTCTTTAGTGTACCCAGTGTGCCTTTCCTTGGATATGTCATCTCTGGTTCCAGTCTGGAAATGGATCCCAAGAAGGTACAGACGATTTTGGTTTAGACCCGATCTCAGACCTTGAAAGCCATCCAGAGATTGCTTGGGTTCACCAACTACTATAGACGCTTCATCAAGGGATACTCGTCATTACTAGCTCCCATTACAGCCCTGACCCGTAAAGGTGCCAATCCTTCCCTATGGTCACCTGAGGCAGAGACTGCCTTTCAGCTCCTAAAGCAAGACTTCATCTCTGCTCCAGTCCTTCGACAGCCGGATCTGGATAGGCCTTTTTTTTTGGAAGTAGACGCGTCATCGGAATCTGTGGGAGCAGTCCTGTCCCAGCGTTATGAGGATAATAGAGTTCTCCCCTGTGGGTTTTTTTCCAAAAAGTTCTCGCCTGCCGAAATAAATTATGCCATAGGCGAACAAGAACTCCTGGCAATGAAGTTGGCACTAAAAGAATGGAGATACCTCCTGGAAGGGGCAAAGTTCCCCTTCACCGTGTTTACTGACCATAGTAATCTCCTTTTCCTCCAAAATCTTCAATGTGTGGGTCCTCGCCTGGCTCGATGGGCAATATTTTTTGCCAGGTTTCAGTTCACCTTGACCTTCTGGTCTGGGGCACTCAATCAAAAGGCAGATGCTCTATCCAGATCTCTCCTCTGTGACGACAAACTGGAGAATCAACACAATACCCCTGTTTTGGAGTCAAGAGTGTTCGCCACCTTACAGGTACAGCCTCCTACTAGGAAATCTTTTGTGGCCCCGGGGTTAAGGAAGCAGCTCCTCACTAGAGCTCATTCCTCTTGCTTCGCAGGGCACTCTGGCACCCGGACGACCTTGGAGTTTTTAAAGAGAAACTATTGGTGGCCATCCATGAAAGCAGACGTGTTAGAATTAATTTCTTCATGCTCCTCCTGTGCCCAGCATAAATCTTCTCGACAGGCCCCGGCTGGTGAATTGTTGCCATTACCCACTCCATCACGTCCATGAATGCATCTCTACATGGACTTCATCACAGATCTGCCAAACTCTCAAGGGTTTACTACCAACTGGGTCGTAGTAGACCGATTCTCAAAGATGGTCCATTACATACCCCTAAAGAAACTGCCTACTGCTCCTGAATGGCTCACCTGTTCGTTCAACACGTATTCTGTCTCCATGGTCTTCCTGTTGAGATAGTCTCTGACTGTGGTTTTCAATTTACTGCAAAGTTTTGGAGGGCCTTATGTTCTGTACTTCAGGTGAAAGTAAATTTTTCCACGGCATACCACCCGCAAAGCAATGGCTCCACTGGATTAATCAAGACCTTGAGACCTTCCTGTGGATTTTCATGACATCGTCTCAAGATAATTGGGCTGGATTGCTACCATGGGCCGAGTTCGCACATAATGCCTCCTACCACTCTTCAACAAACCAATCTCCATTCCAGATTATTTATGGTCTTCGTCCCTGGGTTCCTGAATTCCAAAGCCTGCCTGTCTTTGATGTCCCAGCCGTAGAAGACATGGTGCGGGATTTTGATGCCATCTGCAAACTAGATTTACAGGTTTAACCAAAACTAATGTTTTCCAACTTTCACAATAAACATTAAAGTATAAACCATTGGCTGGCTTGCTCATCCTCACCCAAAATGCCACTATATTCAAGTGCTGAGGATGTTGATGGTGTTATTTGTGGCAATGGCTGAGTGTGATGGGGTGTTGGCTGGGATGGGGAAGGTGCCATTTGTGTTTGTTGTTGATAATTTGGCATTGGTGGTGGATAACTGACAGATGCTGATGGCCTATAGCAGGACTGCATGGTTGACAGGTGCAGCGGTTCATCAGTCAGCCTTGTATTGGTTGTAAGATTATTGTCAGAACCCAAACTGTATCTCTGTATAAAGATAAACTACACTTGCCGAGTTTCCATTGTGGTCATTGGAGTATCCTTCCGGGCTGCTGGCATTTGTCGCATAGAGTATGCAGAGTTAAAATCTTTTGTTCCTTGGGCGTCGTCAGCTTGCTGGGGTCTGTGATTACTTGGTCTCCCAAACCTAGTTCCTGGAGTCACATGTTTTGAACTTCCAATGGATTACATGCACTTGGTATAAAGGTATGTTACTAACTGAGCATTGTTGTCTGTGCAACGTTACCTTCAGGTTTTTCCTTGAACTCCTGCAAGATCCTTGCTGTGCCTGGTATATGCTGTGGACTTGCCAACTTTGGTGCTTTTTCCAGGACCAGCTCTGCTACAGATTCTCAGCTGCACTACAAAGCCGAGCTCTACTACAGATTCTCAGCTGCACTACAAAGCCCAGCTCTGCTACAGATTCTCAGCAGTACTACAAGGTCTAGCTCTGCTACAGATTCTCAGCGGCACAACAAGGCCCATATCTGTTACAGGTTCTTTGCTACATTACAAAGCCTTACTTTGCTATTGGTTCTCCGCTGCACTATTGGCCCAGCGTTATTACGGATTCATGGTGTCACCGTGTTCATCTTAAAATAACAGTTGCCAACTGCATCTTAAAAGTGCACCTCCTCTTACCGGATTCCACTCACATTTCGGGGCTCAACCCTGCACCTCTGCTTACCGGATTTCAGTCACGTCTCGGGGCTCAACCACGCACCTGCTTCTTTGTATGTTATGAACTTTGTGCTATTTGAACTCTAGTTCTTCATGGGACTAACCCCTGCACCTGTTTGTCGTGATATTCCGAACGTTGCTTTGTGTGGACTTTATGTTTGAATATCTAGAACTTTTCTATACAGTTTTGTCCTTGAATAAATCCTGTTTACTTTTAACATTGCGTGCCAGTGCTATTTCATGAGAAGGTCATTCTTTAAACCACCTCAGTTCATACCCTGTTAAGCCTGCCTCTCCTCAGGAGTCCCAAGCATCTGTAGCCATGACAATTATTGCTTCTCCACCGAATTATAGTTTCATATATGATCCGCTGAATATTGATTTGTTGACTCTCTCCCATTTCACTAACCATGCTCGCTATGTGGGTTCCAAGGTGGTCAAACATATCCGGTGGCTTTGTTATAGCCAACTTGACCTGGTCTAACAGTGTATCTTCTGGCACTGTGTTCTTGCATTTATAACTCCGTTTTTTTAGGGTAGGTTGAGAGTGCTGGCTGACTTCAGCATGACTGGTGCTTGGGCCTGGATTTGACGAGCTTGGCAAGCAGTCGAGGTTAGGTGTTAGAGGCTGTTGGTGGAAAGTGTTTAAAGATTAATGTTATTACTATTACATTTTGTTTATACAAACATTTAATTTCATTTGTTCTAGTTCCCAACAACGGTGGAGGCCTGTGGAATTTGAACGTAGATTGAACTTCCCCAAATGTGGAGGAGCCATAGACGGGAAACACATCCAGATCAATCCACCTCCCCACAGCGGATCCTTTTACTACAATTATAAAGGATTTTACAGTGTAGTTCTCATGGCGGTTGTCAACGCTAAGTATGAGTTTATTTTTGTGGATGTGGGCAAAAATGGCGGTGCTTCGGATGGGGGGTCTTTCAAGCAAACCCTCTTCTATGAGAGACTGGCTACCCAACGCCTAAATCTGCCGCCAAATACAGAAACAAAGCACGGGCTAAATTATGTATTTGTGGCTGATGAGGCATTTGCTCTTCATGAACATTTGATGAAGCCATATGCTCAACGTGCCCTGACACATGACAAAACAATTTACAACTACTGTCTGTCCAGGGCAAGGTGAGTTGTGGAAAACACATTTAGAATTTTAACAACCGATTCCGAATTTTTCACACAACCATTAACCTGCGAGTGGATAAAATTGATAAAGTTGTGTAGGCCTGCTGTGTTCTCCACAATTTCTTACGTAAAAAAACAGCTGCACACATTATGGCCACCGAAACAGATGTGCATGAGGAATGCGACCAACAGGAGACCCCATTGCTGGTTTTGATTGCCCCATCCACACTGTTGGTGACAACAGGGACTGCAAGGACTAAAGAGGTTAGAGAACAATATGTTACTACAATGGAGTGGGGGCAGTACCATGGCAGGAAGACAGGATTCACAATTAATTTTCTAAAACCATTGAACATTACAAAGATTTTCTATTTGTAAACATTTTAAACTTATGATTTCGCAGAAGGAGGCATCTAGATTTTCTGGGCTCAACCAGGCAGCTTCCTCAGGGTCTGGAATCACCATTAAGGCTTCTGACTCGCGGATAGGTTCCTGCTCATATAGAAATTTTAACAAATCAAAATACCATACAGTACTTTTATACACATCAGCAGCACCTGCTCCTGATGCCCGAGACTTGATTTGTTTCAATTTTGCCACACATAAACTGTGCGCAAGTTCTGAACTTTGCATTTATCCACTCTTTGTTGGCTTCATTATAATATGGCTTTGTTATAAGCAATAGTGCCTGTATTGCAGCGGCATGCATATATTTGTTTCAATAATGTGGACTTTTAATACGCCAAAGATGGTGATACTCTTCAATAAATTCACTCAGAAATTTTCTCTCCATTATACTTGACATTCCTGGTAGAAAAAATGTTACAATTTAAAAAAAAACAAAACAAAACAGGCATTTAGTTGTCTTCACTTTCTTTAGGTTAACAATTTGTAAATGGTTTTGAATGTATAAATTTTGAAACAGTTCCAAAAATGAACATTTTTTACTTTAAAAAATAAAATCTTTAATTTTGAACAAAATACAAAAATGTTTGCTGTATTATCCATAAAAATTTTGGGGTGCAGGGTTATTATACAAGGTATTCAGTTAGCATGCCGATAGTTTAAATTCACACAATACTGACATTGTAAAGATGACAGATGATATCCCGATCACAATGATATACTGACAACAACAAAAAAGTAAGTTACGGTATCCCGACAATAACAATATAGACAAAAACCAAACACAGACAAAATAAAATACTGACAAATGAAATTACCGATTGTGGTTAAAAACCGATGTTTGATATCCAGACTGTATACAATACCGACAAACTTATAATGCTGACTATGTACAATACCAACAAACTTATAATGCGGACTATGTACAATACCGACCAATCAAAATTCAGCATAATAAGCTATTTGTTATCCCGCTGCATGTAATATCGACAAACTCAAAATGGTGACTCATTTTAGCAGAATTTTAAAATATAATTTTAAAATTATGCTTACCCCTATTTGCATGTACCCCAAATTTGATAGAAATAGATTTTTTTTATTCTAAATACCTAAGTGCTATTCTTCATCACTTCTTCATAGCCGCAAATATGCACATGCCACGACTATTAGAAACCCTGACTTCCTTCATGAGATAAAAATGGGGGGGTACATATAGTGATATCCCAGGTCTATACATCTTTAGGGAGGTATTTCCAGAAAATTCCCGTTGTATTGTACCTGTAAAAAAACAGGTTAAAAGTTTAATAAAAAAATTAAATAGGGCCCCCCTAAAAGCCTTACCAGCCCCAGGCTTGCAGCCAGTCCTGGTTTCTAAAATTACGGGGAACAAAATGTGTAGGGTTCCACCGTAATTTAGAAACCAACACCAGGCTGCAGGGACCAGTCCTGATTTTAAATATAGGGGGAGAAAAGATGTGGGATTCCCCCTATATTTAAGACCAGCACCAGACCAAACCGACCGGGGTGTAATGCCACAGCCCGGAGACCCAATCACTGGGGGTCCAGGTCCAAAGCATTAGCACCCCAAGTCAGTCAGCACAAGCCGGTGATCTTGGGGGAGTTGGGGACCCCCAAATAAGGGTCCCCCCTCCCGAGTACTCCAGGCTTATGCTGAAGCCCACGGCTCTTCCCCATACCATTGGAGCGGTGGGTATGGGGGGGCCAAATAATGAAAAACTATTGTATTTTACAGTGGGACTACAGGTGCCAGCATGCCTGCCCTTTGGCACTTGTGGAACTACAAGTGCCAGCAGATGGGCGGCACCTGTACCCCCACTGTAAATTAATTAGTTAAAGAAAGACAAACACATACACACTGAGAAAAGTATACATTTATTTCATACCCCTACTCATTCACACATACTTACCTATACCAGCCGGTCTGTCCTCTTCTCCAGTAGAATCCTTAATGAATGGCCCTGCAAAAAAAAAATCATACTCACCTATATCCTGGCGCTGGTCTCCACAGCATCCCCGGGACTTGGCAAAACAAATAAACGAATCCCGACCAGATGGACCCACTATCAGTATGTGTGTTGCCACACATACATATAGCTCACGAATGCCAGCTGACTGCCATGCTTTAGGCCCTCATTCAGAGCAGTACACTCTGAGCAGAGCGCACGTTCTGAATGAGGGCCGCCCTCCATAATTATGGAGCATCCTCCTGGACGCTCGTATAGCTGTGGGTCACCACCCACAGCCTATACGAGCGTGCAGTTTGATGGCCGCGATGGTCTTGACCATCGCGACCATCGCCATTGCGAGCCGGGGCCTGCGGTTGAGTTTTTCAACCGCAAGGCCCGGAGTGATTTTGGCTCTATCAGAGCCAAAATCACTCCCACTGACATCACTAGTGATGTCAGTGGGCCGGCTTCTGACGGTAGGTGTTCCCTTGGGAACACCCCCGTCAGGGAGGCACGCCCCCGGCACGCCCACCAAAGGGGGCGTGCTGTCAATCAACATCGACAGCACGCCCCCTTTGATCAGACACAACGAGCGAAGGAAAGTCCTTCGCTCGTCGCGTCTGTCGCATGCGCACGACGGAGCTCCCGCCGTCGTGCGCATGCGCAGTGCACAACATCGACCCACTTGCGAGTGGACAGCCGCTTGCGAGTGGGTCTGAATCAGGCCCTTAGTTCTTTGGCAACGCTATATTGCTGATGTGCTCTTCATTTGGCAAGGCAGCCAATCATCCTTACAAACCTTCCTCACATACATAAACGCAAATGACCCTAATCTTGTGTTCACCACACAACACAGCCAAGATCAAATCCAAGTTTTATAGACTTGGGCATTTTCATTAAGAACAATTAAATTCATACAAAGACACACTACAAAAAGCTCTATGTCAATAGCTTTATCAGGGCAGATAGTAACCACTCAGTGGTGGCTCCAGGCACGGGCTAGCTGGTCCATCGCCGGGATCGCCATTGTATCCGGCAGGCGCAGGAAATGACCACCCTCCCTCCTGGCACTAATTTGATTATGTAAGCTCAGGGGGGGGAGCAGAGGAGGGAAGGGTCGGAAACACAGGACAGCGCTGGGTGCAGCAAAGCCTAGCGCTGGCCCTGTAACCACCAACCCAGTTGGATCAACAGCGTACCGCTTAGCCAGTTCACACGGATGAGCAGAATTTGTTCTAATGTTGTAGATTTTGTGGAACAGGGGAACGATTTAAAAAAACAATTCAAAGATGGACTGAGTTGAGAAGGTGTCACAATCCGCTCATGCAAATGCCAGGTAACGGTTCGCTGAACTCCTCCTATCACCTGTCCATCATCCCTGCTCTATACTGGATTGGTTCCTGAGGCTAATTCCTTTTGGTGCGAATCCTGCTCCAAAGCCGGTGATAGCATTTCACATGTTTCTGGTTCTGGCATAGTCTCCTGTTTTCCAGTTGAGTCCCCAGTTTTCCTGTCAGCTTTGTTATTCCTGCCATTTGTGTCATCTAGGTGGCACAGTCCGCATACCAACTCTCTTTGCCGATTGTGTCATCCAGGCGGCACAGACAGCACTCAGTGTCCAGAGTGCGCAGTCCAGTATCCAGCTGCTTGTGTCAACCCAGCAGCACAGGCTGTACTTCAGCGCCCATCTGCTTGTGTCAACTCGGCGGCACAGGCCGCACCCCAGCATCCAGCTGCTTGTGTCAACCCGGCAGCACAGGCTGCACTTCAGCGTCCAGCTGCTTGTGTCAACCCGTCCAGAGGGCCTGATTCAGACCGGCTCACGAGCGCAATGCACTCGCAAGTGGGTCGATGTTGGGGTACTGCGCATGCGCGCAAGCCCCGGAGCGAGAGAGAAATTCTCTCACTCTTGGGCTCACTGCAAATGGGGAAGCTGTCAATGTTGATCGACAGCTTGCCTCATTTTGTAGGTGGGAAGGGGGAGTGGTTACACAAATGGAGGTGTTCCCAAAGGAACGCCTGCCATTTGTGGGAGGCACCACTGACATCACTCGTGATGTCAATGGAGAGCTTCCTGCTCTGTTAGAGCAGGAAGCTCTCTGGGGCTTGCGACGAATGAGACCCTACCACAAGGGTCTCGTCGCAAGCCCCGATGGTCACAGTGGCCGTGACCATCGCGTCCATCACTTGGTGCTCGTTAAAGCTGTGGGTGGTCACCCACAACCTAGTGAGTGGCCAGGAGGCCAACCCCCCCCAAAAAAGCCCTGATTCATAGCAAGTGCTCTTAAAGAGCGTCTGGCTCTGAATCAGGCCCTAAGTATGCAATCCAGCATACCACGGCTTGTGTCAACCACGTCCAGAGTACACAATCCAGCGTACCACAGCTTGTGTCAATCTGGTGGCACAGGCCACAATCCAGTGTCCATTGTACACAATCCAGCGTACCATCGCCTGTGTCGACCCAGCTGCACAGGTCTCACATCAGCAACAACTAGCCAAGGCATGCTACACGGTCCAAAGACCACATCTTGTTCTATGGCCCACAGGCCACATCTAGCCAAGGCTTACCAGCCCTCAAGGCTGCTATATGGCCCAAAGGTCATATCTTGTTTTACAGCCCACAGGCCACATCTAGCCAAGGCTTACCAGCCCACAAGGCTGCTTCATGGCCCAGAGGCTGCATCTTGTTCTACAGCCATCAGGCCATGACTAGTCAAAGACTTACCAGTCCTCAAGGCTGCTGCACAGCCCAAAGGCTGCATCAAGTTCTGTGGCACATGGGTCACTACTAGTCAAGGTCTACCAGCCCTCAAGGCTGCTCGACGGCTGCAGCTAGCCAAGCATTCCAGCCCTAAAGACTGTTGCGGGACTCTCTCAAAGATGATACCCATGTCCTAACATTATCACCGGCCCAAAGAATTTTATATCTATACGTTAAGGGTATTATTCTTTGTTTTTTGATCCTACTACCATGGAGCCCTCGCAGAATCCTGCTCAAATTCTAGCTGCACAGATTCAGGTACTGACCCAAAAGATGCAGGAGACTCGAGGTGCCTCAGCCCCTGAGGTGCTTGAGCCTAAACTGAATCTGCTTCAATTTCAAGGAGAGTTGCAAACACTAATTTAAGCTCCGTCCCAGGCTCTTTTTTTGCCGCATTGGGTCTGCTCTATGATGACCCAGATACAGAGGCTATGGCAGAGGCAAGTCTCAGGTCCTTGGAACAGGAGAACAGGCAGCCGAGGACTACTGTACAGAATTCTGTAAATGGTCTGTCGATGTGGGTTGGAATGACCCAGCCATCCAAAGTCAGTTTTGTTGGGGACTTTCAGGTCAAATAAAGGATCCCCTTCCAATACCCTTCTCCAGAATCCTTGTGTCATGACCCTGTTTAGTTTTCACCTTTTTGCCTGTGGACTTACACCTGCCAACTGTCTCCATGGATTTGTATGTGTGGTTTGCCTGGAGAATCTGCTCTGGTCATGCTGGCTGCAGCACTTCTTCCTGCATTCCTTCCACAGTGATTGTCCACCTGAGTCCTTTCCTGTTTGTGAACACTGCTAACACTGATTGGATCGCAGGTGTGGTTCTGATTCTCAGAGCTGCAGAGATGAATACTCCCTCTGCATGTTGTGCCTTCCACCACTCAGAATGCTACTGCCAGACCACCTGCCCATATCCTCCAATTGCTGCCAGACCAAGGGTATATATATCCTCCCCTGATAACATTCTGGGCCTGAACATCTCGTTACTTCTGTGGTGTATGGTTCGTGCTGTTTCTGTATTCTAGTGAATCCCTGACACCTGCTACAGCAACCCCTGGTGCAATCCAGAAAACCTGCTACAGCAACCCCTGGTGTGTCCAGAAAACCTGCTACAGTAATACCTGTCAATCCAGATGTCCTGCTAGCATCAGCTAATAGTGAGTTACTATGCTCCTGACTTTAGTCCTGTGCTCTGTTAGCCCTACTCCTGGTTGGTCCCTGGCACCCTGCAAACCTGCATCGTGCTTCCTGCTGTGGATCAACTCCTGCTCCTGCTACCTACCCACTCCCTCCCTGAACCTAAAATTCCCAGACCTACCTATTCCTTCCTGTACCTGTTATTCCCAATTACCCAATCCAGCCTGCACCTGAGTTCTAGCCTTTGTCACAGCATTTCCGGTTTACCCTGTTTAACCCTCATCCCAGCATTACCTGATTTCCCTTCAGCCATTGTCACGTTATTCCAGTCCAGAGTCAAGTTCCAAGTTCATCAGTTCAATCCCCGTTATTCCAGTCCAGAGTCAAGTTCCAAGTTCTTCAGTTCAATCCACGTTATTCCAGTCCAGAGTCAAGTTCCAAGTTCATCAGTTCAATCCACATTATTCCAGTCCAGAGTCAAAGCCAAGTTCTTCAGTTCAATCCACGTTATTCCATTCCAGAGTCAAGTTCCAAGTTCATCAGTTCAATCCACATTATTCCAGTCCAGAGTAAAAGCCAAGTTCTTCAGTTCAATCCACATTACTCCAGTCCAGAGTCAAAGCCCAAGTTTTCCAGTTCAACTCAGCAAGTCCTCCTGCCGGTCCCGATCTGGTTCCTCTCAAGGTTTTACTAGTTCTAAGTTCCTGTCATTTGTCACCAAAGGTGGTTCTCACTGCCTCATAAGTCTTGCAATAGAGCTATTGACTTCATCTGTGGTTCCAGTCATGCCGGTCTCCATTGAATCCCGCTCATCACCTGAGACAGGTAACTCACAGAAACCAATCATGACACCTTGGATGACTTGATGAATTTGGCCATTCGCATTGACTAGCAATTCCAGTAGTGCAGAGTAGAAAAGAATCTTCCATATCTGCCTCCGCAATCTCCGGTATGGATGGCTTTGTATGAACCTGAAGAGCCTATGCAACCTGGGGCATTTCGCCTTCTGGTCAAAGAGAAGCGTAGGAGACATTCATTGGGCCTTTGTCTCTACTGTGGCTGTAAAGGACATTTAGCCCAGCTTTGTCCAGTTAAGTCGGGAAAAGGCAAGGTCTAGATGTATTAGGTGAGCTACATCTAGGCCTTGCATCCATCTCTCCTAAAAATTCTGTCATTTGGTCTCTGCAATACCCCAGCCGTCTTTCAAGATTTTATTAATGATGCAGTAAGGGATTTTCTTGGAGTCTTTGAAGTGGTCTACTTAGAAGTTATCCTCATCTATTCCAAGTCCATGGAGGAACACTGTAGGCATGTGAGGCAGGTCTTATAGAGATAACAAAGAGATAACATAATTAACATAATTAACAACCTGTATGCCAAGCTGGAGAAGTGCAAGTTTGAGGTGAAAGGGGTCTCCTTCTTAGGCTACATCATTTCCTTGCAAGGTTTCTCTATAGATCCTGGCAAGGTGAAGGCATTCTTGTATTGGGAACAACCCACTACGCTGAAGGCCATCCAGCATTTTCTGGGTTTTGCGAGTTACTATCGCCGGTTCATTAAATCATTCTCCTCCATTGTCTCGCCCATCATGGAATTAACTAAAAAAGGAGCTGAGGTCACTAATTGGTCAACTAGTGCCAATCAAGCCTTCAATACACTTAAGGCGGTTTTTGTGTCTGCTCCTGTTCTTCGGCATACCAACCCAGAATTTCCATTTGTAGTTGAGGAGGACACTTCTGAGATCGGAGTGGGTGCTATCCTTTCTCAGAAGGATCTCAAAGATGGCAAGTTTCATCCGTGCACCTTCTTTTCCCCGAAATTTGACTTGGCAGAAAGGAACTATGATGTGTGCAACCGGGAGCTTTTGGCCCTTAAATGGGCATTTGAGGACTGGAGGCACTGGTTAGAGGGGCTAATCATGTCGTAATGGTTCTCATGGACCATACGAAATCTGGCCTATATCAAAATGGCCAAGAGGTTGAATGCAAAGTAGGCTCGCTGGGCTCTGTTCTTCACCCGGTTTAATTATTTTATCTCCTTCCATCCCGGGTCTAAAAATGTAAAGGCAGACGCCCTTTCTCGAAGTTTCTCCATCAATCATCCTCCAATTACTTCAGACAAAACCATCATTCCGGCTTCCAGGATTCATTTAGCCTTGACCAGGACCTTGGCAGATTCACTCAGAGCTTGCCAATCTGAAGCTCCTCTTGAAAAAACAGTTTGGTGTGCTCTTTGTTCCTGAGAGGTTTCATAAAGCAGTCTTGAAGGACTTTCACTATCAAAAGATGTGGGTCACCCAGGCATTTATAGGAATTTTGAACTTCTGTCTCCTTCTGTTTGGTGGAAGTCCATGTGTCTGGATACTCGTGAGTTTGTCTTGGCGTGTGACATCTGTTCCAGGAATAAATATTTCCAGAGTACTCCTTCAGGTCTGCTATATTCTCTGCCTACGTCTTGGACCCATATTGCTATGGACTTTGTCATTGACCTTCCATTGTCTTCCCATTGTTCTGTCATCTGAACGATTGTTGACCGATTCTCTAAAATGGTTAATTTTGTTCCCCTCATCAAATTACCATCAGCTAAGGAGTTGTCAGCACTGTTTTTACAACATGTCTTCAGAGTTCATAGGCTTCCATCAGATACTCAATTTGTTGACCAATTTTGGAGAAGTTTTTGTACCGACCTGGGTATCAACGTGAGTTTATCTTCAGATTATCCACAATCCAACGGACAGACACAGCGGGTCAATCAGTCCTTGGAACAGTGGAGGCGATTCAGACCCGGATACTAAGCCACGATCACACGCAGCCAAAAGGGGCCTAGTATGCAAATACCGCGATCGCACGGCCTGGCTTAAGGACACCATCTATGTATTAGCGTGCAGTAGCTAAGTAATCACAAGCTGGTCTAATGACACCCACTTTACCTTCGCAGCACACATCATCTCCAGGAAGTGTGTAAGACCATTGGTAGCTTCGAGATCCATCGAAGGCAAATGCAATGCTTGAGGTAAACCCTACCCTACCACAAGCACTGTGAGTGCTTCAGGCAAAAAACACAGCAGGTGACGTGTACAATTATGCTCCACTTTAATTATGGATTCCCTTTAGTTGGTGCAAAAACACCCAGCCATAACTGTGCTAGTGCAAGCACACCCCGTGTACATAGACCTGCCCCAGCCACCAGCTGCAGATGCCCAGTTCTGTCACTCAAACTATCACTCTGGTAGTATGCAAGAGAGCGATCACTTCCAGATGACCGGCTCGCGCATGCACACTGAGAAGCATACACATGCACAGAACGCAAAAATTGGCAGCCAGCGCACGATCACTGCATTGCATCCGGGTCTGAATCGGGCCCAGTACCTCTGCTGTTTAATTTCTAAATGTCAAAATGACTGGGTTCCTCTATGGCCATTTGCTGAATTTTACTTTTACATCTCCTACCATTCTGCCTCTTCTGTTTCTGCATTTTTGTGCAATTTTGGGACTCATCCTACAAGTAACTCTTTTGAAAACACATCAACTGGAGCTCCATTATCTTCATCTGTCTCAAGGTTTCAATCAGTCTGGAGGAAGGTATAGCATGCCCTTCTTCAAGTGACTGGTCATTCCAAGCTTTGGGCTGATGAACATCGTAGGCCATGTAAATTCAAGGTAGGAGACTTGGTGTGGCTGTTGTTATATCCTGATTAATTCTTGGTACAATCCTGCCTATACCTTCTAAATCCTGCCTATACCTTCTAGAATTGTCGCAATTTAGCGTAATGAGTCGCACAGTAAATAAATGCCTTCAAAACCTCTGACCATTGTTAACAAATTCAATTGTGCATATCAATGTCTGGGTTATATTTCAATTGCCACAGCCATACTTGTCTATATACAGGTCTTCCCAATTTATACGTAAAACACTCACAGTATCCTGGTGTATTTTTTTTTAAGAACTTTTCTCAGACGTATACAGAAGCTGTTTCTTGTTACTAACTAAACCCTGCATGAATATTGTGTTTGTCAGTGTGAGAGTGTTGTATATTATTCCCTATTTAGTGTTGTGTGAATGTGTGGATACGTGCACACACTGGGTGCGTGCGCACGCAATGTTACATCGTGGATTGTACCAACATAAATCGGGCAGCAGACGACCAAATCGTCCGATAACAGTTGAATTGCGGTCGCATGCTATCATTCGACTTTGACAGTCCACCCTTTGATAGCCAATCAACATGCTATCATACTCTGATTTTAAAATTCATTTAGGCTTACATTATGACATATCATTTTAATGTTATATTATGGGATGGCACAAGGTGGTTCTTAATCCATCAATAATGTGTCTCTGGGAGGGGACATAAAACTACCATTATACGCACACCGCGGATCTTGGGAGATCATGGGAAAGATATGGGGATGCACCAATCCTATAAAGGAAGTCTTGAGGGGGAATAGGGACTTACATTATTTGGGATGTTTTAAAATAACATTTTAACAATACATTTTATGCATGTCTAAATATAATACATTATATGATGGTATTTACTAGTTCAGGGTTATAATGCAGTTCTACATTTGCCTCAGTATTCATACTGTCACTACTGACCACCATCATAATTTTGTTCTTCCGGTTTACCTTATCTTTACATTTTCCCCACTTCAACACAGTAGGAACACACCTGACACATATGCCAATTACTATGATGACAACCAGTATGAGGATCAGGAGTTTACCTATGCTTGCGATCATTTCCTGGACCCACTCTCCTAGACCTGAGAACCATTTCACTGGGTTCAACCATGAAACGCATTCCTCTACCTTCTCCTGTACTTCTGCCACTGAAGCATTATGGTTCTTTCGAAATTCCCATTTTAACTGCACAATTTCATCCATCTTACTGTCTATCACCTCCTTGGGGTCGCTGGTATCATTTGTGACATAAGTGCAACACTTTACTCCAAATTGGGTGGCCAAAGTTACGCAATGCCCTCCAGTGACAGCTGTTAAATAATTTAACACTAGTCTTTGTTGCACCAGTTCTTTCTTGTACGCTTGCAACTCCCTACCTGTATACCTGAATGAGTCATCATACATCTCGGTGATATTATCTATTAATTTAGCAAGATCTTGGATATATCTAAAATTTTGTGTACCCCGAGCGTTCCTGGTGGGATCTAGTGCTACTAAAACCTGAAAGCCAGTTGTCTCACTAATTAATTGTGTAGCTTTATGCATATCACCAGGTATCATATTTATTTTCTCTCTGTGTTCATACTGGGTGTGAAGATATGGTGATGCTGTGTTTTTATTAATACCAAGCATGTCAACATGTGTGAGGGTCATAACCTCTGAGACTATTCTTCCCAGGTAACACAAACCTTCGGAACTCGGAGAGAGACACTTATACACTTTCCTTCCACATATAAAATATACATCATCGGGGAGAACATAAGGAATAGTATGCATCATGATCATTAAACACATTTCCCTCACAAATAATCCTATCTCAGGTTCTCCCATCTGGCAAATACATGTTTCTGGTTGTATAATCTTAGCATAGTACCCTTCTGGTATTCTGCCAACCATTTCTTTGGTGGAACTCAGTGTATATTTATACTGGAAGTGTCTTCCACCTGACCGAATTTTGCGTAACAGTTCATAATTCATAGGCTCACGGTCAGCTCTTAGTGAGAAGGTCATCGTCTGATTATTCCCAACTTCCGGGTTCATTGGAGTTGGTGATGTTTAAACATAAAAGTGATTTATCTACTTGATACTGGTGGAGCTTAAAATGGGGTGGTTTGGTATTAAGAAATTTTCCATCCAGTGTCTTCCCTTTTTGCAATTCTAGAATTTCAGAGATGTTTAACAGGAAGGGCACTAATCCTACATTATGCTGTCCTTGTGGCACATGAGAGCACACCCAACAGTCGGTTTGGTTCAAAATTTTGCCCACCATGGTGTGATAATCCTCTAAAGGATACCCACCCTAATACTAATTATACTTTGGTTGACACCGTTGGATGCATCTCTATTCAATTATGGACCCACAGAACTCACACATACAATAATCCTCAGACGATAGACCTTCACACTGTCTCCAAGTATCCAAAATAGCAGATATCTTAACAATTACAGTACTAAGATTGGTCAAACACTCCCCTGATTGGCATAGCACTCCTCATTTCGACTATACTCCATCAATTCTGCCATCAGAGAAACCAGAAATCCCCGAACAAACCAAGATTATGGGAACTCTGGATGAGAATATAAAAATGAACACAGCAGACCAGTCCATTGCCGCAGCAAGGACCTGCAAATTTCTTTAGCTTAGGTTTCTCACTACAACCTTTTAATCCTCCCGGAACAAGCTCGCGATCGACAGGTCCACGTTATCAGCCTTGTCTCCACCTTGTTTCTCCACCTTTTGGTTGACCTTTTTGCAGTGAGTGGAATGGACCCAGGTATCTCTCTCGGCCACCTTCAAAGATGTGGTACTCATCAGCAACACCTGATACGGATCCTCCCAATGATCAGTCAAACAACCTGAATGCAAGAAATTTCTGATCGTAACATATTCTCCAGGTTCAACATCATAACAGTTTGTTTCAGGCATATCATGGGACAACAATTTCAGTTTCTGCTGTTGCTGTTTTAACTGTTTACTCATTGATATAAGATACTTTACAGTTACCTCATTGTTACCTTTCAAATCTTCCTGCAGACTTATAATCAAATGAGGTTGTCTACCAAACAGTATTTAAAATGGGGACAGATTTAGAGGGGGTCTAGGAGTTGTCCTTAAACTATGTAGGACCAATGGTAATGCTTCTGGCCATCCTAGTCCAGTCTCTGCCATGATTTTACTTAGTTTGTTTTTAATAGTTCTGTTCATCCTCTCCACCTTGGCACTGGCTTGCGGTCGGTAGGGGGTGTGAAGTCGACTATTAATATCCATCAGCTTACACATATTTTGAAAAACATCACCTGTGAAATGAGTACCTATATCACTCTCGATAATTTTAGGGATACCGTATCTACACACAAACTCCTGAACAATTCTTTTGGCAGTGAACGCAGCAGTATTAGTGGCAGCTGGATATGCCTCAACCCAATTGGAAAACACGTCAGTGCACACTAATATATACATACTTGAGATTCCTGCAGGGTGGTAATTGGATGAAATCGATTTTTATTACCTGGAAAGGTCTGTCAGTCGGAGGAATGTGAGATGGTTCGGTAGGGATTGTTTTCCCAATGTTGTTCCTCAAGCAGCTCAGACAGGACATTGCTCTCTTTTCCACTTGAGAAGAGAAACCCGTTGCGCACCAGTATGCTCTCACCAATTTGCACATACCTTGCTTTCCCAGATGAGGCAGACCATGCGCTGCCTCAGCCAGGCTGGGGTAGTACACCTTGGGAGCCACTGGCTTACCTTGTCCGTCCCTCCAGAGTCCAAAGGACACTTGCTCACATCCCTTGGACCTCCAGACTGACTTTTCCTGGGTAGAACACAAATTTTGCATCTCAATTAATTTCAGCATATCATTTGTTTGGAAAGTCATGATTTGTTCAGTTGGTACATTAATTTTAACCCTGCTGCCCATTTTGCAGCTTCGTCTGCCCTGTTGTTGCCCAGTGACACCGGATCATCTTCACATGTATGGGCTTTACACTTAATTATTGCCACTGCCTTTGGCAATTGGATTGCTGTTAATAGTCCTTTTATATGTTTGGAATGTGCTATTGGTGTGCCTGCTGCTGTCTTAAAAAGATACTGGGGCTGTCTATGAAACCTTTCGGCAATCGTGTCCATGTGATACTGGGAAAAGATACTGGGGCTGTCTATGAAACCCTGGGGCAATCGTTTCCATGTGTATTGTACACCCCTGTATGTGAAAGCAAATAGGTACTGACAGTCAGGATGAAGAGGCACAGAGAAGAAAGCAGAACAGAGGTCAGTGACAGTGAAATGGGTTGCATTTGGTGGGATCTGCATGAGAATGACAGCTGGATTTGGCACTTTGGGAAATTGGCTCTCTACCACCTTATTAACCCCTCTAAGGTCTTGTACCAGCCTATAACCCCTCCCACCACTCTTCTTTACAGGAAAGATGGGACTGTTGGCTACACTAGCTGTACGAACTAAAATTCCCTGCTGTAACAATCGCTCAATTATAGGATAAACCCATAATTCTACCTCCTGTTTTAATGGGTACTGGGGATTTTTGGAGCTTGCCTACCACTTTTTAAATTTACCATTATGGGACTTACGTTTGCCAGTAATCCAGTGTCCTGTCCATCCTTGGTTCAAAGTGAATCTAGAATTTGGAACAACATTTGATCTACCTGAGATGGATTCTCACTTAAACTGGTAAAGTGATACATTATCCTTTGTGAAGTGTCCAGCATATCCCTCACCTCGTGCGCAACTCTCTCTGGGATATCTAAAAATACACCATCAGGGGTACAATATATGACACATCCCATCTTATATAACAAATCCCTTCCCAGTAGGTTAGTAGGAGCCGCTGCTGCCAGGAGAAAAGAATGTCTGGTATGCAATGGCCTGATAGTGACATCTGTGGATTTTGTTAAACGATAATGTTGCACTTTACCTGTTACGCCCATTGCTGGTACTGTCTTGTTGGTTACCTGTAAATTAATGGGAGATTTTATCACTGACCTGGTCACCCCTGTGTCTACAAGAAAAGGATATTTAGTACCAGCTACATCAACTATTATTACCGGTTCTTCCCTAGTACTTAATGTTAACCTGACTATCTTTAGACTACAGGTATGACCTGACCCCTAGCATTGACTCCCACTTTCCAATAAAGCATTAACAGCCACAATTGGAGCTGGTGCCTGTTGGACATTGCTGGTCTCTGTGTATATCCCTTATGGGGATATCCAGGTACTTCCTGGTTCGGGGGTCCTATCCTCTTCGCTGTACAGTTCCTACTTACATGTCCTGGCTGGTTGCAATTAAAGCACTTCCGTGAGTGGGGTGGATGAAAGGATTGTTGTGTGGGTTGAGCAGGAGGGAAAGGTGGCGGGTATGGGTAAGGATATTGAGGGAGATATGGGGGTTGTGGATAGTATGGGAGTTGTGGTTGTGTGTGATAAGTGGGGTAGGGCTGTGTTTGCAGTGGTGTAGGATTAGTGAGGACGTGTAGCTGTTCAGGTGCAGGTGTGTCTGCTGGCTGTGATGTTACCGTCATTCCTTCTAGAGCTTGAATACTAACAGCCATTAGTTTCTCGCTCTGGATCTCTCTCTTTTTAGAGATGTTTTTGTCATGTTCGATTGTGGATTCTATGAGGGTGTCTACAGTGACTCCCCTCCAGCCAGGCTGTGAGGTCTGAACCCGGGTCTTTAGGTTCTCTTTAAGACCATCCATGAGTACAGTGACAATCATTCCCCTGTGGTGAGTGCTATCTTTAATATCTTCTAACCCAGTGTACTGGGTGATAGCCTGCAGAGCCTGGTTACAATAATCTTCTACAGATTCACTCTCTTTCTGTTTTATGGTGAAAATTTTGCTCCAGTTAACTGCTACTGGAAAATATACACCCAATTAAGTTACAATGCGGGGAATGTTACCTTGGTTAATTTCGTCTGTTAAGGGAACATCTCCATCCAATACACAATCCGTGATAAATTTTGTCATGTCGGTATTGCATGGAAAACAAGCCCTTAACACCACTCGCCAAATTTTGTGGATGTTAACACTTCCTGTACTATCACTGATGGAGATGGCGGCACCACTTGTGCTTGCCGTGGTGGAGCATCTAACATGTGTACAGCATGGTAAATGGCAGACATAACAATAGGCTCATCATCCAAATCATAAACATTTTGTTTATGGTTACAAATTACTTGTTACATTTTTATGGTTTTTTTTTTTCAACAACTGTACCTGCACCCCCATCAGCATAGGGCAGCGGTGGTGCACGTGAACCACTGGCAATACTTTCCACAATGCTACCTTGCTGCATTTGCGTGCCATCTTGCGGCTCGCACGCACTGCAATTTAGCGCTGTGGGTGGACTTTCTGTTAGCGTGCTCGCGACACTAGTTTACATCGCTTGCACACCTTTAAGCCACACATCTCCCTCATGCTGCCATCATTTTAAACATTCGTTATATTTTACCTTTTTCATTCGAGAACGCACCAGACTGATGTGATCTCAGACATTGTTCAATACATCCTTATCAAAGCTACCAATTCTGGGAAACGGTCTAACACTCTTCATCGTCATCTTAAACCATACATCACAGTACCTAATTGCATAAGCACCGTACTTAGTATGCATAATACGGCGTGCCGACCCAAGCAGCTCCTCCATTATCAGCACATCATTGTCTAACATCTCTACTGTTTGCGTGGCTCCCATCCTGGGACAACCCCTAAGTTTTTCAATAAAGATTTAAACCAGTGAAAGACACTCAAAACACTTTCACTTACCTGTGGACGTCTTTGAAAAGGGCGTATCCACAAACCCTATGGAAGACCTCTAGACGCCTCCACTCACCTATGGAAGAAAAGCTGCTTCCACGCAGAAATCCCTTTTTGACTACCTTTCAACTGCTAGGGGGTAATACTTACCATTTGTTTTCCAGTTGATTTCGTCCGCTCTCTCATCAGTTCACCATCACAATTTAGCCAAAACTATGCGGTTCAATTACAGTGCTCAAATAAGCCTAACCGATTACTGAATACTGTAATCATACTGAGAGCCGAACCCTAACAAAAATAACAACCCATACACCTGCCTTGTGCATAGTAAACGGTAAGCTGCTACCGAGTCACTAGGCCGCTCCTTACGCCTAGCACTTAAGGGTCCTACGATACCCTTAACATTAGGAACCGTGTTACACCCTAAACAAATACTCACTGTTACACACTTCTTTCCTGCGCAGAAAATACACGTTAACCCAGCTATTGGCAACACTTGAAAATGCAATTCAACGGCTTTGTTTAAAACACGTGGCAGCAAGACCGGAAATACGTATACGCTATTGTGCGACTAGTCGCATACACAATAATGCGACTACTACACAACACGTAATATGACTCTTACGCTATAATGTGACTTAGCCACATACACAATAATGAGATTTCCCCTTTTTAACACACAAAACAAAATACAAAGAAAAACCTATCGATGAAGGAAAACAAACTTTTTCCTCCCTCGTCCCTGGATTCTAATCAGCACTCCTTTTACACAATAACCGGCAGTGCGCTCTCAGCAATAAAATGGTAACAGGTGACGGCTAAATGCATCTCCTGTCATGGCGCCTCCACCCTTTTGCTGAGAGACAACTGACCGAGTGTTACCGTGTATCAGATAGTGTGATTCACTCAGCAGAGCCCCCAACTGTTAGATCCTGATTAAACCTTGGTACAATCCTGCCTGTACCTTCTAAATCCTACCTATACCTTCTAGAATTGTCGCAATTTAGCGTAATGAGTCGCACAGTAAATAAATGCCTTCAGACCTTGAATGTGTTTCCAAAGCACAAAAAGTTATTATTCAACATAAAAACAGGTGGTTACACGCTGTGATCTAAAGACAATTAGCACAAATAAATCATACAGACCCAAGGTACAGTTGTTATATACGCACACGCTCTGGCCCAGATACCGGCATCAGCAAGAAACCTCCGTCAACAGCATCAGCAACAAGACTGCCCACTGGGGTCAGAGAGCGCATATATATACCCTTGCAGGGATTTAGAAATACAATAGATAAGTTTGGCATGATTCCATTGGTTCTTCTTAAAGGTGTCTTGGTTACAGGATCATTTATTGGACAATTTCAAATGGACACAATGGCCTCCAACCGCCCTTTGTATCCTTTTTTCCCCCTTAATGCAAATCTAAGCTGCTAACATCACAGAGTACATTTTTAATGTTTTAACTCTCTATAGTCCATAGTTTGCAGACACAGGTTCCGATTTTCTCACCTATGGTACCGGAAATCTGTGGAGACACAGTGGATCAGTACAACACCAGACACGGTCTGCTTACCATGTACTAAACCTTAGATATCAAATAACCTTTATTACACAGCATTAATAATCGCTTAATAAACCTTGAATATTACACTATAATACTAGGGAACCTTTCATGTAATTTGTGTATGTATAAGTGTAAGAGAATATTGCATAAAGTTGCTAATATGCGTGGTGCATTTATTTGTAGAGTGAAACAGCGCAACTGTGCGTAATGTGCGGTGTTTATGCATGTGAGTCTATGTGTGTGTGTTTTATGCATGTAAGTCTATTTATGATGGATTTAATATATATATATATATATATATATATATATATTCTATCCCTTACTAACATATTTTTAAATCTATAATGCAAGGTGCTAGGTTCACTTTCAAGCAGGGTGGGGACCCCCAGCTGATTGTCGTTGCCACTGCATCTGGTAAGCAAAACCTCTGACCATTGTTAACTCAGACAAATTCAATTGTGCATATCAATGTCTGGGTTATATTTCAATTGCCACAGCCATACTTGTCTATATACAGGGCTTCCCAATTTATATGTAAAACACTTACAGTATCCTGCTGTATTGTTTTTGTAATAACTTTTCTCAGACATGTATACATAAGCTGTTTCTTGTTACTAACTAAACCCTGCATGAATATTGTGTTTGTCAGTGTGAGAGTGTTGTATATTATTCACTATTTAGTGTTGTGTGAATGTGTGGATACGTGCACACACTGGGTGCGTGCGCACGCAATGTTACATCGTGGATTGTACCTACATAAATCGTTCAGTGGATGACCAAATCGTCCGATAACAGTTGAATTGCGGTCGCATGCAATCATTCGACTTCGACACTGTCCTCCAGGAATATTAATCTTTGTCAGAGTTGGGTCCCAAATTCATTGGCCCATTCAGGATAATTTCACAGATTAATCCAGTAGCATTTTGATTACAGTTACCCAGGACACTCAGGATTAATAATACATTTCATTGTTGTCACAAGCTGCCGCACTGCGAACACAGGGTAAGGCAAGCACTAGGCAATCATTCGCTTAACTCCTCCTACCAGTTGTCCATCATCCCTGGTCTGATCTGGGTATTTCCTGCTGGTACAAAGGCTGCTCTGGTGCCAGTGATAGCATTTTCATGTGTTTCTGGTTCTGGCTAAGGAGCTTATTCAGACCCGGTTGCAAGCGGCCGCTCGCTCGTATGTGGCCGATGTTAAGCGACCGCGCATGCTTCATTTTGCGTATGTGCGAACTATTCAGAGTGATCGGAATCCACTCGCTCACTAAGCAAAGACAGCCCAGTGTAATGAATGACAGGAGTGGCCGTTTGTGGGTGGTAACAGGGGCAGGACACTAATAATGGGGGAGTGGAGGTGTGAACGCAGGCGTCGCTGTGTGTTGCATCACCTTTTCTAAGGCGTGCATAATTAAAAGACAGCATCATAGTGCATATTACCAGCCTTTTTTTTACACTGAAATCCTCACATTGCTTGCGGTAAGGCAACCACAAGTGCTGCAAGCTCTTCCGATGGTCCTCGATGTACCAATGTTTTAATACACTTGCCTTTCCGAGTGAGCACATGTCATGTTGTCACTTAGCTGATTTTGCATACCCTTCGGGCGAGCGATCGCCCGTAGTGAGTGGCTCTGAATCAGGTCCTTAGTCTCCTGTTTGTTCAGTCGAGTACCCAGTTCTCCTGGTAGCTTTGTTTATTCTGCTATTTGTGTCATCAAGGCAGCACAGTCTGCATACCAACTATCTGCCATTTGGGTCATCCAGGCAGCACAGTCCGCATGCCAACTACCTGCCATTTGTGGCATCCAGGCAGCACGAAGCACACTCCTGTGTCCAGAGTGTGCAATCAAGCGTCCAGCTTCTTGTGTCATTGAGTACGCAATACAGCATACTGCCGCTTGTGTCAACCCGGCAGCACAGGCCGCACTCCAGCATACTGACTATTGTGTCAATCAGGTGGCACAGGCCGCACTCCAGCGTCCAGGGTATGCAATCTAGCGTACTGCTGCTTGTGTCAACACGGCGGCACAGGCCGCACTCCAGTTTCCAGAGTACGCAATCCAGCATACTGCCACTTGTGTCAACCCGGCGGCACAAGCCACACATCAGCGACAACTAGTCAAGGCTGCTTCACAGCCCAAAGGCCGCATCTTGTTTTATGGCCCACAGGCCACAACTAGCCAAAGCTTACCAGCCCTCATGGCTGCTGCACAGCCCAAAGGCAGCATCTTGTCCTATGGCCCTCAGGCCTCAACTATCCAAGATTTTCCAGCCCTCAAGGCTGCTACACAGCCGCAGCTAGCCAAGTTATCCAGCCCTAAAGGCTGTTGCAGGACTAACTCCTTAACAATTGTTCACTTATTAAGCTGGTGTCCTTCTCCTCCAGGTTTTCTCTTAGATGTTCAGTCAGACCTCCACCGGTTCTCATCCAGTGTCATCAGGAATTAGTGGTGAAGAAGATTCTTAATTCCAGATTCTCACGGGGCGGCCTTCAAGTCTTGGTCCACTGGAAGGGCTTTGGACCCGAGGAGTGCTCCTGAGTTTCCAAAAGATCCTTGCATGCTCCTACTTTGATGAAAAAGTTTTTTGATAAGTTTCCTGGAAAACCAGGGTTTAGGGGTTCCTTAACAACTTGTCAAGGGGGGGGTACTGTCACAAGTCGCTCATGCGAATGCCAGTTGACCGTTCTCTGAATGCCTCCTATCAACTGTCCATCATCCCTGCTCTATTCTGGATTGGTTCCTGCGGTTATTTCTTTCAGGTGTGAATGCTGCTCCAGATGCCGGTGATAGCATTTCACATGTTTCAGATTCTGGCATAAGTCTTCTGTTTTCCAGTCGAGTACCCAGTTCTCCTTTCAGCTTTGCTATACCTGCCATTTGTGTCATCTAGATGGCACGGTCCGCATATCTACTACCTGCCATTTGTGTCATCTAGGCAGCATGGTCCTCAGCAGTCAGTGTCCAGAGTGTGCAGTCCAGTATCCAGCTGCTTGTGCCAACCCAGTATGCAGTCAGGAAGCCGGTGGACCTAATCCCGACAGCCGGCTTCCCGACTGTCATATCCGGGAAGTGTCTAATGACAGGCATCGAAATCCCGATGTCACACTAGTGATGTCAGTGGGAGTGATTTTGGCTCTGATAGAGCCAAAATCACTCCAGGGCTTGCGGCAGGGAGACCCTACCGCAGGGTCTCCATCGCAAGTCTGATCTTTTTGGCCGCTTGCATATGCTGTGGATGGTCACCCACAGCTATACGAGCGGCCAGGAGGCCGCTCCATTTTCATGGAGGAGGGCCCTGATTCAGAGCGAGCGCTCTGGTCAGAGCGTTCAGCTCTGAATCAGGCCCTTAGAGTATCAGACCATTTTAGAATAATTCACAACTGCAAACCAGTTGTTTTAAAATTTACCAGACTAGAGAAAGTTGAACCCAACTGGAGAGGGAGATATCACTCAAATAAAATTGATAGAGTGGAGAGTTGATGGATCCATGAGATGAAGACTCTCCAACCAGAGGGCTTCAGTATAGATCCATAAGAACTATAGAAACAGATACAGGAGAATCATAGGAATACACATACAAACCTCCATACTAAATAAAGAGCTCTCAAACCTTATAATCTTTGCAATTCCAATTTCTTTATCTTGTAGGCAGAAATGTAAAACCATCTTATGGATTTACCTAATTATGAATACAAACACTGGTCACAACACAATGAGTCCCACCATCATGACCCCTACCTGGCACACAATAGATTAAGGACTCACATCTTGAGCATAGTTTTGGAAGGCGACACACCGATATATACATGGGTCTGCAGAGTAATAACTACTAAGCAGAAAATATATGAATCATAAATTTGTCCACATCCAGCCACTGTATTTATATAAAAAAACACAAGGATATTAAATAAATGGTATTACTATTAAGTGGAGACAAGTTACCCATTGAATATTGTACTATAATACAAATTGCATGACAACATAGGTGGTAGGAGGCGTTATGCACAAATTCAGCCCATGGAAGCAATACAAACAAATTGTCTTGGGAAGTTGTCATAAAAATCCTCAGGAAGGTCTCCAGATCTTGATTAACCCTCTCAGTGGAACTGTTGCTTTGTAGGTGATAAGCTGTAGAAAAATTTTGCTTTACTTGCAATACAGAACATAAGCCTCTCCAAAATTTTGCTGTGAACTGAACACCACGGTCAGAGACTATCTCGGCAGGAAGACCATGGAGACGGAAAATATGTTGAATGAACAAGTGAGCCAAGGCTGGAGCAGAAGGCAATTTCTTTAGTGGTATGTAATGAACCATTTTAGAGAAATCGGTCTACTTGACCCATATGGTGTGAACCCTTGAGAGTTTGGCAGTTCTGTGACGAAGTCCATGGAGAGATGCGTCCATGGATGCGATGGAATAGGCAGTGGCAATAACTCACCAGCCAGTGTCTGACGTGAAGATTTATGCTGGGCACATGAAGAACATGAAGAAATAAATTCCAACATGTCTGCTTTCATGGATGGCCACCAATAGCCTCTCTTTAGAAACTCCAAAGTCTTCCGAGTACCTGAGTGACCTGCAAAGCTAGAGGAATGAGCCCAGGTGAGGAGCTGCTTCCTTAACTCCAGGGCCACAAAGGACTTCCCTGTAGGAGGCTGTAAGTGTACGGTGGCAAAGACTCTTGACTCCAAAACAGGGGCATCTTGTTGATTCTCTGACTTGTCATCAAAGAGGAAAGATCTGGACAGGGCATCTGCCTTTTGATTAAGGGCTCGAGACTGGAGGGTCAGGGTGAACTGGAACCAAGCAAAAAATATTGCCCATCGGGCCAAACGAGGACTCACGCACTCAAGATTCTCAAGGAAGAGAAGATTTCTATGGTCCATGAAGACAGAAAAGGGAAATTTGGCCCCTTCCAGCAGGTATCTCCATTCTTTTAATGCTAATTTTACTGCTAGAAGTTCTTGTTCACCAATGGCGTAATTTCTGTCAACTGGAGAAAACTTGTTAGAGAAGAAGAAAGAGATTAAACTGCGCTCAGCTAGCACGTAGCAATGTCTATATAGTATATGGTATGAAAACTATTTAGCTAATCCCACCTCTACCCAGATATTGTATAAAACAATTGGTCTGCAAAGCCCCACCAAAACACTGCAAATAATGTATTGTAAAGTAAAAGTAAATTTAATACCAAAAGGGCTAAACCATAAAAATCTGAAAAAATGCACATGCACACAAATGTATATCCTATCAAAACATCAAGAGATTGAAAAAATTATTTGAAAAAAATATATATAATATACATTTACAAAGAAGGGGCTGGTAGATATTGAATATCAGACTAAAAAAATTGTGCTAATGTAAATGATGCAATCCACTCTAATTGCACAGTCCCAAAGTAGATCTGGATGCTGTATGTCAGTCTTGTAAAACAAGAAGCGGCGTCCCGCTGTTTAAATGGAAAAGTATGTGACCAATGTAGGGTATGATGCCCGGGGTGGTCTTCTCGGGGATAGGAGTATGGTGTAAACACCGGGGAGATGTGGCCTCCTGGCAAAGCGTGATCCACTCGCAGTGTAAGTGTAGGAAGCTGCCTGAATGAACAAGCAGCCTCCGACCTAGTGCACTGGGGATGTCGCTGATGTTCAACGTGAGACAGCCTGGTGCCACCGCTCACTAGAGTAGCATGCCACGTGTCTCCCCCTGTAACCGGGGACTTAGCTGTCTCACCCTGGAAAACACCGCTCCTCCCCCTGCCGGCTCTGTTCCTCCAGACCGCGAAGCTTGATTGTAGTCCTGTTCATGATGGAGTCACATGACCGGATGGCTATCATGTGACCGTAGTGAATGATTCAGTCCGGATAACTTGATTAGCAATGCGCACACTGATTATGGCAGCCACAAAAACACAGCAAATTAACTGGTTGTAAGAGTGAACTCTGACGCGTTTCTGCCTGAATTGCCTTTATCAAGGAGTAAATGGTATTGTTGCTTGTAGAGTTAAATAGTGGAGAACCCTCTCTCTGATTGGTCATATCCACAGGGTCTTGTAGCTCTTGTATGAAACGGAATTACAATGATCTCAGTGTGCGATCTTCCCTAAATTAAATCACATGTCATGGATGTTATAAATCAAATAAATTAAAGTAAATTAAATTATAATACAGTAAGTTGTAAGTAACTCAGAGCAGGTTTGTATACAGCAATCATATGTAACACATGCATTGCCCTAATGGACTATGGTACTACATATTGTGTTTCAAAAATAAATAGCCCCATACAGGCATAGGTATGATAAGGATAATATCGATGTTGCCTAAATCATAAGTTCACCCCAAATATGATGTCATTGGCTCACTATAGATATATATGCACGTAAAGATATTCCTCCTATGTTCCATATATAAGTGGTCATTGGAAATACATATGTATACTTAGTGCTCGATGGTAAAAAATGGATAGTGAAAGTGATGATATCCGAATCATCACTATGTGGGGTATCTGCTATCTGATTATGAGCAATCGATGGCATTATAGTGCCCCTTATTTGTACTGGCTGTGATATGTATCTTTAGTTCCTTTTTTTAAATACAATGGATTTAATTTCGTTGTCCAAATTATGTCCTTGAGGGGCAAATGTCTTAAGTTTTTTGGTGTTAATCCTATAATCAAAATCGCCACCTCTCCAGTTATGTATTACTTTTTCCAGACCCAGGAATTTAAGTGATTTTGGATCGCTATTATGATGGATTAAGAAATGGTTTGATAAATTGTGCTCCTCCACTCCTCTTTTAATATTCCTAATATGCTCACTAATGCGGGTCTTCAGGGGTCTAATAGTCCTGCCTACATATTGTTTTTTACAACTACATTCTAACATGTAAATGACCCCTTTGGTACTACATGTGATCATACTCTTAATGGGATATTCCTTTCCTGTCGTGCATGACATGAATGTCACAATGGGCTTTGTAGATCTATAGCCGTAGTTAGTACAGCCAAGGCATGTACCACAGTGGTAAAAACCGTTGTTGTTCACATTGTCTAGGGTGGTTTGTTTTAATTGCTTTGGTGGAATGTGGTTATGTACTATTTTCTTTCTTAAATCTGGTGCTTTGTTGTAAATAATTCTTGGGTTTGGAGGTAGGTGCTTGGCCAGTATGTCATCACCGAGTAATATCGGCCAATGCTTGTTCAGGATATGCCTGACTTCTTTAGCTTGTTTCGAATACTGCGTAATAAAAAGGACCTCATCTTTAAATTTAGTCTGTCTCATGTCGGTATTCTTATATTTGAGTAGATCTTTTCTATTTCTACTTCCCACCTCATCAAATGCCTTAAGTACAGAGTCTTTGTCGTATTCCTTCTCAAGAAATTGTGCTGCTAGATGTTGACCTTGTGTCCTATAATCACTTACTTTAGAACAGTTCCTCTCAATCTCATGATCTGTCCTTTGGGGATAGTATTGAGCCAATTAGGGTGGTGCCAACTAGTGGCTAATATAAAACTGTTCACATCTACTTCTTTTTTTAAAGTGTTAGTTTATATCTTCCCTTTCTCAATAAATATATTGAGATCTAGGAATTCAACCTTTTCCTTACTGTAATTGGCTGTGAAAACTAATTGATTATCATTCTCATTGAGAGTGGTCAAAAATTGTTTCAGTGTGGCTTCATCCCCCCGCCAAATGAAGAAGACATCATCTGTATATTTCTTCCAGAGTACGAGGTTTGCCTCAAGCTCCCCCTCCCTCCAAATATGGTGGTCCTTCCACCAACACCATGCATGTTAGAGAAGAACCCGCAGGGATGAACTTGATTATCATCATAATGCTGGGAGAGAACTGCACCCACGGCCTCTGATGACGCATCCACCTCCACTAGAAACGGCCTATCCAGATCTAGTTGTCATAAGACTGGAGCTGAAATACATGCCTGTTTTAAAAGTTGGAAGGTAGTCTCTGCCTCAGGTGACCATTGAGCAGGGTTAGCGTCTTTTCGGGTCAATGCAGTAATGGGAGCAAACAATGATGAAAATCCTTTAATAAAATGTCTGTAGTAGTTGGTGAACCCAAGCAATCTCTGGATGGCTTTCAAAGTTTGAGGACGGGACCAATCCAAAATCGCCTGCACCTTCTTGGGGTCCATTTCTAGGTTGGAGCCAGAAATTATGTTACCAAGGAATGGTACACTGGGAACTCCAAAGACACATTTCTCTAGTTTGCAATAAAGGTGGTTCTTTCTCAGACAGGATAATACTTCCTTGACATGTTCATGATGTTTAGTTACAGATGACGAAAAAATCAGTATATCGTCCAGGTAAACTACAACCGAGACGTACAACAGGTCCTGGAAAATCTCATTAACAAAGCCCTGAAACACGGCAGGGGCATTGCACAACCCAAAGGGCATCACAAGGTATTCAAAGTGTCCATCTCTAGTATTAAAGGCGGTCTTCCATTCATCACCAGCACGAATGCGGATGAGATTATAAGCCCCCTCTCAGATCCAGCTTAGAGAATATGATGGACCCTTTAACTCTGTCAAACAATTCTGTTATCAGGGGAAGAGGATACCGATTTTTAATTGTTATATCATTGAGGCCCCGGTAATCTATACAAGGTCTTAGGCCTCCATCTTTCTTGCAAACAAAGAAGAAGCCAGCTCCAGCGGGAGAGGTGGAAGGTCAAATAAACCCCTTTGCTAGGTTGTCCTGGATGTACTCTGACATGGCTTGAGTTGCAGGCACAGATAGAGGATAGGTGCGACCACGGGGTGGCATCTTGTCAGGCAGTTCCATTCTCTGTGGGGAGGGTAATATGTTTGCCTGTTGCTCAGAAAAAACATCAGAGAACATCTGGTACTCCACGGGTATAGCTGGAGATGGTAACATAGCTGTCTTTCTTACAGGTCGTATTTTGGGAAGACAGGCATTCTGATAGTCAGATCCCCATGAAAGAATCTGCATTGAGCACCAGTCTATCCTGGGATTATGTTGGCGTAACCAGGGTAGTCCTAAGATGACATCTTGAGAAGGACTGTCATAGCGGCGCACATGACAGAAACCACTATCTCCAATACACGGGTGCAGAATCCTCAGCACGTCCCCCCGCCGCACCAGATGTCTGACCACAGGGGAAGTCAGGGGAAGCCGGGGCAGTGGTAAGAGACGGACGATCTTAGGCTGAACCCCGACACATACATAGTCATATACACTTACACACATACAAGCAGACACTTGTATTCACACAGTCACACATTAAAACACACAGATACAGTCGCACACTTATAAACATACAGTCACACATCAACATACACACATATACAGTCCACACTTATACACAGATATATATATATATTATAAGAGCACAGTCAGGGCAGGGTGTTTAAGGGGCTACACCTCAAAAGCTATAGGAGGTACGGATCTGAAATTTGACATGGCCAGGTAGAACTGTCACTGGGTGCAGCATGCCAAATTTCAGGGCAAAAACATAAAAAATGAGGATTTGGGAGTAATCTAAAGCTCCAACTGTCACATTTTTCTGACATTCTCAGTTAGGAACCCTTATCTGCTATTCTCTATGGGGGATATTTGGGAAGGCATACCTCTGGGTACGGGGCGAATTTAGACTTGGGGTTTGTTTTATTAGGTAGATATTGTGCCAGGTTAGATGCTTTTAGGGTTTAGGTAATTGAGAAAGTTATAATTTTTAACCTATTACCTCACGAATGCCCCCTTTATATAGATAGGAATTTTCAACTTGTTGCACAGCCTCAGTAGGTGCCTCCAGCAGGTGTACTAACAGTGGCTTCCCTATGGTGCAGCAAGATAGCTGCCATTTAGCCTGTATTCCATGCCCTTATAACATACAAGCCTACCCTCCTGGTTTTCGCGGGAGGCTCCCGATTTTTCGGGTAACCCCCTGCACCCCCGGAAGGGTAGGCATTTCTAGAAGTTTGATGTCCCCTGTCTCTAAGATCTGCCCCTCCCATCTTTAAGCTCTGCCCTCTCCTGCCTGTAAGCTCCACCCTCTCCCAGATTTAAGCTATGCCTCCTCTGTCTCTAATCAAGTGGCCAGGGGCAGATTGCCTCCTTTACATGTGCTCTCCCTGCCTCATTTACATTGCACTGCATACACAGCGCTGCTGCCAGATATGTGTGTCACCAGCCATCCAGCACTAATGTTACATGTGGGTCATTACACACATATATAATATCATATACAGCCAGTCTGATTGCACTGTCAGTGCATTCTGCGCTGAGACTGTCCTGTTCTAAATTGTAGTCATCTTATAGAATGGCATAATCAGCTTACCTCTCACACAGAGCTGGGCTGCCAGCTAATGCTGCTGCTGCTTCTGAGGTTACATAGTAGCATAGTAGCATAGACAGCATTTCCAGGAACTCTTGTATGTGATCTGCCAGTGTCCCAGCCCCTCCAGGGAAAGAAGGACCAACACAGAGAGACAGACTGATGTAAGAGAGACAGACAACACACAGACCTGTGACAGATAGACAGGTAGCACACAGATAGGTGACAGAGACACAACACACAGACAGGTGACAGAGAGACAGGTAGAACACAGATAGGTGACAATGTATCAGAGGGACACAGATTTCACAAAGACAGGTGCAGATAGATAAATAAGGGACAACAAAGACTGATTGATCGATCGATCTAGTTAGACAGATCTATCACCAGATAGATGGCTCTTTTATCTACATTTTATAAACATATGTCTATACAATTAGCATGCACATATATGCACAAAATCACAATGATAACTATACTGTAAACAAGACTCTGTGTTACCTGCATATTCTCTATAATCTTAGGCTAAACATTTGTGGCAAATTAATTAAATAAGAGACACACAGAAAAAATGAGAACTACAGATATTATTGCAGCTCACCACTGAGGGGATAGGCAGAACCCTCAAATAACTAGTTATAAAAGGAAAAAACAGGTGTGGGAGCGCTAACAATATGTCAATGAATAAATCTGATGAAAATAATATAGTAGATTAATAAATACACATTTAATAATGCGAATACACAAATATAAATCAGAAAGGAATCTGTTCATGAACATTAGATTAAAAAATAAACATGGAATACCGTTAAAAACGATTGTGACATGTAACAAAAAATAGAATAAATGCACATATATGTCCTAATTGAAAAAGGATATCCTGATGAATAAAAAAACAAATAATGAATAAGTCAGTTGGTCCTTAAAATGGACAAAAAAAGGGGGGCTGTGTGCAGTGGAGATGTTGAAGAAAAAGATTAATATTAGTATTAGTCCAGAATCCAATAGCCAGATATTAGTGTAAAAATAAAGCCAAATAAACATGCTGGATCTTTCCAGTGGCTTACCCATTCAATGCAGTTTGTAATGTGGGTAATCGGTGGCAAAGGATCTGGATGAAGTTTCTGCTCGTGAGTCCAGGCAAGGAGAGCAACTGCTAACAGAGTCTCGTAGTGTAGATAAGCAGTGCGGCTCTGTGACACCGAGCGGCTAGTTGGTATGCCGCTCTTACAGCTAGCGACGTCTCGCTTAGCTATTACTGACCATCCGGAGTCACCTCTTAGTCAGCCGCAGCATGTGGAGCCGGAATCAGTCAGACTAAAACAGGGCATATGTTGAGAATAGTCGCTGGCTGGTATAATAACCGCTTCTTGGTGGGCAAGCCTCTTAGCCGTGGTCAGTGGGACCTATGTGCAGAAAAATGTGTATAGATGGGAGCACCTAACGCGTTTATCGGCACTGGTAATTTGGCCGTTTCCTCAGAGATATAACTCCCATAGCAGGACATCCGTATATATCTCTCCAGGTGGACATGCTAAGTTGTTGCAGGTGGACATTACATCTGTTACTAGTTAAATTAATAGCAACACTGTGTAACAGCCATTTCAGTATAAAGTGTCCATATCTTGTCGAATATAGAAAAAACCTTTTATCTTATGTCTTATATATGACCAGGAAAATATATCTCAGTATCAAAACAAATTGTATCTATAGACTCAAATCAAATAAAATGAGATGTGTATACTTGAATACAAACACAATTGGATAGGAATGAAAATAGAAATAAAATGAATAAAAAATAATAAATAAATATATATATAAAAAAATACACGTAATTGTAATAAAAATAATTATAAATATAAGTGAATGAGAGTATATAAGTGGAAAATGTACTGTGTAGAGATAATAATGTCAAAAATTAATTAAGATTTAAATAACAGTGCCAAAAAATTTTTTTCTATTTATTTTTATTTAAGAAAAATAAAAACACAGATTGCATACATTCTATGGCTTAGAAAGACCTATATTCTACATCAAACTGGTGTCACATTGCACCAATGACCAGAATGCAAGGACATCCACCCCAGGATGTACATGTTAGGAAACAACTGAGCAGATAATTAAAGAATGACATATATAATGTAAAGAAAAAATTATTATAAGCTAAAACCTCCGCTAAACCTCTCATATAAATTGCTCTCTGAGAGCTTATATACCATGTACATAAATGATGAAGGGTGTTAATTGGATACGAAGCATACGTGCCACTACAATGGATGGTCCCAGAAATTAGATATATTTAAACTCCAATCTAAGGGGCCAGGCAGTGGCGCAACAAGAATTGCTCATAATCCAAAATATGTACATAAGAAATCTTACTAAAAACAAACATGGGGTAATGGTGATAATAATGGGCTAGGTTTTCTGTGAATAAGTAGAATAAAAACTATACATTATGTACCCTGCTTGAAGGAGACCCATATAAGAAATTTCTATAAGCAATTGTAAAAATAAAAGAAATAGTCAAAAAGAATGATCATGGTAATAATAATATCTAGATATAACCATGAAACATATATATGAATAATTCATTGATATAAAAGTAATATATAAATAAACAAAGGAAGACAGAAAGTAAATTTATAGGTGAAAAAATGTGCGTTGCAGCAGTGGCCAAACCCAAACAATGAGATACATTTAGACTCAGAATCTAGGAATGGCCAGTGGTGCAACACACATATTACTCTGAAGAAAAAGAGAGGTGGAGATGGTATCTTGTAGGCCCACTGAGCATCCATGTGAATGATGCGCAATCCACCCCCAGGGACCTAGGGTCTCGATCAGCACAACCACAGGGACGTCAGCAGTAGTTGAGTTCAATGGTATCATTGAGGCCTTTAGGTGAAAGAGTATCTAGATTGAATATCCAAAATGCTTCGCGTTTGCATAAGAGATTATACCTATCTCCACCTCTAGTAGTGAAGTGAATCTTTTCCAAAGCCGTGATGATAACATCTTTCATCTCTCTGGTTTGATAATTGTTAATGTGACTTGACAGGCTGTGTTGTTTAAAACCTTTCATAATGTTCCTTCTGTGTTCTAGGAACCTAACATTCAGGCTCCACCAGGACGTCTAATTATTTCAGGGGTGGGCTCAATGAGCACCAATCTATCAGCTTTTGTTGACACATTTCTACAAATCTATGCTGGTGCACTTCCTTCTTATATCAAAGACACCACTCACTTTCTCAATATGTTAGACTCTATAGTTTGGAAAGACTCATATTTATTACTTACCTGTGATGTTGAATCACTCTATACGAATATTCCACATGAACTTGGTTTGCTAGCCACTCATCATTATCTTAATTCTGATAAGGATTTGGATTCAAATTTACGGGATTTTTTGTTACTTTCTATACGTTTTATTTTAGAACACAATTACTTTTCCTTTAATACCCAATTCTATCTTCAAACGAGGGGCACGGCGATGGGCACCAGGTTCGCTGCAAGCTATGCCAACCTGTACATGGGCCTCTTTGAGGAACACCATGTCTGGTCGGGTGGGTTTGGAGCGAACCTGGTGCTCTACAGCCGGTATATCGATGACATCTTTATCATTTGGGATGGAGGTATTCAAGAACTCGAACACTTTATCAATCACTTTAATCACAACACTTTTGGTTTAACTTTCACTCACAATTTTGATTCTACCACCATTAATTTTCTTGACATTCAGGTAACTATATCAGAAGGGAAGGCACAATCAGCCACATATATTAAATATGTAGACTGCCAAAATTATTTACAGTATCAAAGCAGTCACTATAGACCATGGAAGAACAACATACCTAAGGGACAGTTTCTTTGTCTTAAAAGGAATTGCTCCACTGAATTGTCTTTTAAGAACCAGAGCCGAGATCTCTACCAGACTCTCATTCACAAGGGTTACCCTACTTCTATTTTAGATAAAGCTCTTCATGAAGTTGTCAAGATACCTAGACCTACCCTTTTTTCCAAAAAACCTAATCAAGTTGCAAATAATCCATTTACCGATAGACCATTCAATTTCATCACTCAATTCAATACAGCTGCACATGAGATTAAGAAAATCATCACCAGCAATATGACCATTCTACATCACGATAGATATCTTGGCTCCATACTTCCCTCTACTAGTACTGTGACATTCAGGAGAGCACAGACCCTGAAACATAAACTAGACCCCAGTGCCTTCCCTACAGATATACTTTCAACACCTACACCTTCTGTGAATAACTGGTTACCACCTAAGCTAAAAGGATTTTTTAAATGTGGCCGAGATAAATGCATAACTTGCAAACACATGGTTAATGGCACCAATACCGTTATTTCACACAGTACTCATAGTGAATTTGCAATAAAGAGCTTTTTGAACTGCAATTCAACATACGTCATTTACGTCATTCAATGTAAATGTGGCATACAATATGTCGGAAGGACCACACGGAGCCTGAATGTTAGGTTCCTAGAACACAGAAGGAACATTATGAAAGGTTTTAAACAACACAGCCTGTCAAGTCACATTAACAATTATCAAACCAGAGAGATGAAAGATGTTATCATCACGGCTTTGGAAAAGATTCACTTCACTACTAGAGGTGGAGATAGGTATAATCTCTTAAGCAAACGCGAAGCATTTTTGGATATTCAATCTAGATACTCTTTCACCTAAAGTCCTCAATGATACCATTGATCTCAACCACTGCTGATGTCCTTGTGGTTGTGCTGATCCAGACCCTAGGTCCCTGGGGGTGGATTGCGCATTATTCACATGGATGCTCAGTGGGCCTACAAGATACCATCTCCACCTCTCTTTTTCTTCAGAGTAATATGTGTGTTGCACCACTGGCCATTCCTAGATTCTGAGTCTAAATATATCTCATTGTTTGGGTTTGGCCACTGCTGCAACACACATTTTTTCACCTATAAATGTACTTTCTGTCTTCCTTTGTTTATTTATATATTACTTTTATATCAATGAATTATTCATATATATGTTTCATGGTTATATCTAGATATTATTATTACCATGATCATTCTTTCTGACTACTTCTTTTATTCTTACAATTTCTTATAGAGAATGGGTCTCCTTCAAGCAGGGTACATAATGTATAGTTTTTATTCTACTTATTCACAGAAAACCTAGCCCATTATTATCACCATTACCCCATGTTTGTTTTTAGTAAGATTTCTTATGTACATATTTTGGATTATGAGCAATTCTTGTTGCGCCACTGCCTGGCCCCTCAGATTGGAGTTTAAATATATCTAATTTCTGGGACCATCCATTGTAGTGGCACGTATGCTTCGTATCCAATTAACACCCTTCATCATTTATGTACATGGTATATAAGCTCTCAGAGAGCAATTTATATGAGAGGTTTAGCGGAGGTTTTAGCTTATAATAATTTTTTCTTTACATTATATATGTCATTCTTTAATTATCTGCTCAGTTGTTTCCTAACATGTACATCCTGGGGTGGATGTCCTTGCATTCTGGTCATTGGTGCAATGTGACACCAGTTTGACGTAGAATATAGGTCTTTCTAAGCCAAAGAATGTATGCAATCTGTGTTTTTATTTTTCTTAAATAAAAATATTTTTTTTTTTTGCCACTGTTATTTAAATCTTAATTAAGTTTTGACATTATTATCTGTACACAGTACATTTTCCGCTTATATACTCTCATTCACTTATATTTATAATTATTTTTATTACAATTCCGTGTATTTTTTTATATATATATTTATTTATTATTTTTTATTCATTTTAATTTCTATTTTCATTCCTATCCAATTGTGTTTGTATTCAAGTATACACATCTCATTTTATTTGATTTGAGTCTATAGATACAATTTGTTTTGATACTGAGATATGTTTTCCTGGTCATATATAACAAATAAGATAAAAGGTTTTTTCTATATTCGACAAGATATGGACACTTTATACTGAAATGACTGTTACACAGTGTTGCTATTAATTTAACTAGTAACAGATGTAATGTCCACCTGCAACAACTTAGCATGTCCACCTGGAGAGATATATACGGATGTCCTGCTATGGGAGTTATACCTCTGAGGAAACGGCCAGATTACCAGTGCCAAGAAACACGTTAGATGTTCCCATTTATACACATTTATCTGCACATAGGTCCCACTGACCACGGCTAAGAGGCTTGCCCACCAAGAAGCGGTTATTATACCAGCCAGCGACTATTCTCAACATTGGCCCTGTTTTAGTCTGACTGATTCCGGCTCCACATGCTGTGGCTGACTAAGAGGTGACTCCGGATGGTCCGTAATAGCTAAGCGAGACGTCGCTAGCTGTAAGAGCGGCATACCAACTAGCCGCTCGGTGTCACAGAGCCGCACCGCTTATCTACACTATGAGACTCTGTTATCAGTTGCTCTCCTTGAAGGGACTCACGAGCAGAAACTTCATCCAGATCCTTTGCCCTGATTACCCACATTACAAACTGCATTGAACGGGTATTCCACTGGAAAGATCCAGCACGTTTATTTGGCTTTATTTTTACACTAATATCTGGCTATTGGATTCTGGACTAATACTAATATTAATCTTTTTCTTCAACATCTCCACTGCACACAGCCCCCCTTTTTTTGTCCATTTTAAGGACCAACTGACTTATTCATTATTTGTTTTTTTATTCATCAGGATATCCTTTTTCAATTAGGACACATATACGCATTTATTCTATATTTTGTTACATGTCACAATCGTTTTTAATGGTATTTCATGTTTATTTTTTAATCTAATGTTCATGAACAGATTCCTTTCTGATTTATATTTGTGTATCTGCATTATTAAATGTGTATTTATTAATCTACTATATTTCATCAGATTTATTCATTGACATATTGTTAGCGCTCTCACACCTGTGTTTTTTCCTTTTATAACTAATTAAATAAGAATACATGAGTCATTACAGTGATAGAGGATGGAATACAATGGCATAGCAATCTGAACAAGATATTTTATGTGGTGGCTTATAACACCCTGCTGGGCAGGAATGGATTTAATGAACTGATAGATCCCCTGCACCAAAGAAGACAATATTTCCAACATCATCCCGGAGCCCCGCTGCATCCCAAGACTGTACATATTGCTGCATATGTAATGTATGAAAGACCAAGTCATCCATACCCTCCCCCGGGTCCCAGGCATCAAAAGGACAAATTATTTCACAAATATCACACATCCTGTAACTAGAGCCCTCCGGCGCTCCCTGCAAGAAACAACAGCGCATCAGCCTAGTTACTAGTGCTGATGCGCTGTGTCTCAGTCACGGCCAGCTCCACTGAACATGTGCAGGATCTCGCAAGTATTGCGAGAACCCCACGTGCAGCCCTGGAGCTGGCAGCCACAGCAGCAGGGACAGCGCTGTCCCTGCTGTGGGGATAGGGCAGCGCCAGGCTGTAGCCATCGATTGCAACAGTTACAGTTGGTGGAACGGTCAGGTGATCTGACCGTTCATACATGCCCTGCTGCTCGACACTGCTATCTTAGATAGCAGCGCCGATATTGATGGGCACATAGCTCCCCTGTCATTTACCACTCAACCCCCGACCATACATTGATACTGCTTCTGAGCTTCTTATATCTATTCCACTGACTAGAGAAAAGACTGGTACTACAACCCGGGAGAGGGGGGCGCGGGTGGTAGTGGGCATCAGCTGTGGACAGGACCTGCACACTGTAGCGGGCATTAGCAGCGGTGCGGGCGGCAGTGCGGGTGGCAGGACCCGGGGGAGGTAGCAGCACACAGATGCAGGCTTGGATCTGGAAGATCTGTGATACCTGCATCTGTGTTTAAATAAACAAACAGAAGCAGGAATGGGTCAGTGAAACCCATCTGTGCTTCTGTGTTAAATTTAAAAAAAAAACCTGTGTATATATATATTTTTTTTAAATGGCGTGGCTCCCTCCCCAAAAACAACAACCAGCACTGGGCTTTGGATGCCCAGTACTGGTTGTGCTAAATACAGGGGACAAATGATGTAGGGGTTCCCTGTATGAAGCACAACCAGCACCAGGCTCTTCAGATCCAGCCCTGGTTGCCAAAATACGGGGACAAATGATGTAGCGGTCCCCTCTATTCAGTGCAACCAGCACTGGGCTTTGAGCCGGCCCAGGCTCTGGAAATACAGGGGGGAAAAATGCGTAGGGTCCCCCTGTATTTACCAGAACCAGCACCGGACCCATAGCCAAGAGAGCCCTTTCACCGGGCCCCCCAGCCAAAACATCACCCCTGACCGCTAGTCAGCGCAGGCCGCAGAATCCTGGGGAGCTGGGGATCCCCCAATAAAGGGGTCTCCCTCTCCAGGGCACCCCAGGCCCAGGCTGATAGCCCGGGGCTATCCCTGGCACCCCTGTAGCGGTGGGTGCTGGGTTGATTGTGTAAAGTGTGATGCAAGTAAAGAGTTAAAATATTGGCTTTTGCTGTGGAACTACAGTTCCCAGCAAGCCTCCCCCACATGCTGGTACTTGGAGAACCACAAGTATCAGCATGAGGGGCATTAGGGGACTGCTGGTACCTGTAGTTCCACAGCAAAAGCAATATTAAAAAAAACAGAGCACACCGTTGAAAAGTAAAATTTTATTAAAACATACATGCACACACACATGTACTCACACATGCACACACTATCTCACATACTCACATATGTATCCTTGTAGCCAATCTGTCCTCTTCTCCAGTAGATTATCCAGGGTACCTATAATAAAAAATCCATACTCACCTCCTCCTATGCGTGGATCTGTCCTCTACAGGTAATCCAGGTTCTTGGCAAAAAAAAAAAAAAACCGCAAAATACCCAGATCCACGAACATTAGTAGTGTCCTATAAGGACACTACTACCTGAATGACAGCTCTGCTGTGGGATTTTAGTACAGAAATCCCGATGCAGAGCGCTCATTGGCTAAGAGAAGCGAGCCTTCCGCCTCTCAGCAAATGAGCGGTTCTCACTATTGACTTCAATGTTGAGAACCGAGCATGTCCTTTTCAAAAATGGGATCTCAACGGCATTTTTGAAATTCAAAGATGGCCACCGTGAGCCGTGATTGGCTTGTGGTGGCCGTCTTTGAATTTAAAAAATGGCGCTGAGGTGGCATTTTTTTAATTTAAAGGTAGCCCCCACGAGCCAATCACGGCTCGCAACGTCATTGCCCCGCCCCCTCTGCTGGCTTATATAAAGCCAGTGCGAGGCACCATCCAGTCGCAGTCCATCGGCCACGTAGCTGGAGAGAAGACCAGCTGAAGCATGAAGATGCTGCAGAAGCCCTGGATGGGCGGCGGCCATGTAAAATAGCTTAAAGGCCACCGCCCTCCAGATGAAGATGCCATGGAAGTCCTGGGGGAGGCCGCAGTCATCAAAAAGAGCTTAAAGGCTGCCGCTCCCCAGGTGAAAGTACAGAAAAATAAAATATTTAAAAACAAACTGTCTCTTTGTTTTATTTTAATATTTCTTATGCAGGGGTACTATAGGTACCAGCAGGCCCTTGATGCCCCACCTGCTGGTTCTCCAAGTACCAATGTGCGGTGATACCTGCTGGTACCATTAGTACTATTGCAAAAGACAATATTTATATTTTCATATGCACCCCACTTTACACAATCAACCCGAAACCCACCGCCCAGTGGTGCTGGGGATAGCCCCGAGCTATCAGCCTGAGACTCAGTTGCCCTGAGGAGTGGGACCCCTTTGTTGGGGGATCCCCGGCCTGGGCTGAATTGTGGTCAGGGGAGATGCTTCGGCTGGGGGGCCCGGTGAAAGGGCTCCCCTGGGTGTGGCATCACCCCCTGCTAGAAAGGGTCCGGTGCTGGTTCTGATAAATACAGGGGGTTCCTACACAATTTTCCCCGCTGTATTTCCAGAATCAGTACTGGCTCAGAGCCCAGTTCTGGTTGTACTAAATATGGGTGACCCTACATCATTTGTCCCCCATATTTTGGCAATCCAGGACTTGTTCTGAAAAGCCTGGTGCTGGTTGTGGCTCATACGGGGAACCCCTACATCACTTTCCCCATGTTTTTAAACACAACCAGGACTGGATGGTAAAAGCCCAGTGCTGGTTGCATCTTGGGAGGGGCACCTTTTTATTTTACAAATTTAACTTTTAACATGCATTAACATGCGTAGATGGATCTCACTGCTGCATTCATGCATCTGTGACTTATTGATTTTATTTTCTCAGGTGCATGCGCACTACCAGTGAGCCCTCTGTCGCCCGCTGATGCCCCCTTTGCACTGCACTGCTGCCACTGCTCTGCACCACCGCTGCTGCCGCTACCCCACACACCTACAGCAGTCTCACACTCTGCATCTCTCAAAACACCTCCTGTGTGCTGTCCCCTCTTCCACCTGTATTGGTGTACCATTTTGTTGCCCTTCTCCCCTGCAGATGGCCCGGTTTGCTCATCCAAACACTGATAGTTAATAAATTTAAAAAAAGCTATGAAATTCCATAGACAAAAAACCTTACAGTTTTACATGTCCCATTAAGGCTTCTTAGACATTATCTGCAATTTCACAAAACCTACTGATTTTTGTGCAACTCAAACTAAAAAAGCAATGAAATTATGATCATTAAGGCTGACACCTTAATGGATGTGTTCTTTGCGCAATAGAGATATGGTATGCCATCACACCCTGTGGTTAACTGCAGATTCAGAACTCTCACAGAATGAGATTGCTCTCACTCACAAAATGGTGGAGCTGCTAATTCACAGAATTGTTTGTTCATTGGAATACACACATGCAGTCTATGCAACTGAGATCAAAGCAGAGAATAGAGGTGTGCAGATGGGATATAAGTGGTGTGGATGGGAGGAGGAGACAGAGCAGTATGGATAGGTGAGACAAAAAGGTGTGTAGAGGAGGGAAGATTAAGCAGTACAGATGGGGGCAGAAAAAGTGATGCAGATGGGTGAAAAACAGTGGTGCAGATAGGGTGCAGGAAGAAATTAATGCAGATGGGTGGAAAACAGTGGTGCGGTTTGGGAGGACAGCGACGTGGATGGCGGTAGAAAGTGGTGGTATAGAATCTGGTGTATAGTGGTACATAGTATAGAATCTGGTGTATAGTGGTACATAGTATTGAATCTGGTGTATAGTGGTACATAGTATAGAGTATGGTGTATAGTGGTACATAGTATAGAATAAAGTGTATAGAGGTACATAGTATAGAATGTGGTGTATAGTGGTACATAGTATAGAATGTGGTGTATAGTGGTACATAGTATAGAATGTGGTGTATAGTGGTATATAATATAGAATATGGTGTATAGTGGTACATAGTATAGAATATGGTGTAGAGCTGTATAGTGGTATATAGTATAGAATATGGTGTATAGTGGTACATAGTATAGAATATGGTGTATAGTGATACATAGTATAGAATACAGTGTATAGTGGTACATAGTATAGAATATAGTGTATAGTGGTATATAGTATAGAATGTAGTGTATAGAAGTACATAGTATAGAATATAGTGTATAGTGGTACATAGCATAGAATATAGTGTATAGTGGTATATAGTATAGAATATGGTGTATAGTCTATACACCATATTCTATACTATGTATCACTATATCCCATATTCTATACTATGTATAACTATACCCCATATTCTATACTATGTACTACTATTCCCCATTTTCTATGTACCACTTTACACCATAATCTAAACTATGTACCACTATACACCACATTCTATACTATGTACCATTATACACCATATTCTATACTATGTACCACTATACACCATAAACTATACTATGTACCACTATACACCATATTCTATACTATGTACCAAGATACACCATATTCTATACTATGTACCACTATACACCATAATCTATACTATTTACCACTATACACCATATTCTATACTATATACCACTATACACCATATTCTATACTATGTACCACTACACACTATATTCTATACTATATACCACTATACACTATATTCTATACTATGTACCACTATACACTATATTCTATACTATGTACCACTATAGTACATATTCTATACTATGTACCACTATACACCATATTCTATACTATGTACCACTATACCCCATATTCTATACTATGTACCACTATACACTATATTCTATACTATGTACCACTGTACAGCATGTTCTCTACTATGTACCACTAAACCCCATATTCTATATTATGTACCAATATATCCCATATTCTATACTATGTACCTCTATACACCATATTCTATACTATGTACCTCTATACACCATATTCTACACTATGTACCACTATACCCCATATTCTATACTATATACCACTATATCCCATATTCTAAAATATATACCACTATACCCCATTTTCTATGAACCACTATGCACCATATTCTAAACTGTGTACCACTATACAGCTCTAAACCATATTCTATACTATGTACCTCTATACACCATATTCTATACTATGTACCTCTATACAACCATATTATACACTATGTACCATTATACTCCATATTCTATATTATGTACTACTATACACCATATTCTATACTATGTACCACTATACACCATATTCTATGCTATGTACCACTATACATCATATTCTATACTATGTACCACTATACAGCTCTATACCATAATCTATACTATGTAGTACTATACACCATGTTCTATACTATGTACCACTATACACCATATTCTATACTATGTACCACTATACACCATGTTCTATACTATGTACCACTATACACCATATTCTATACTATTTACCACTATAAACAATATTCTATACTATGTACCACTATACAGCTCTACACCATATTCTATACTATGTACCATTATACACCATATTCTATACTATGTACCACTATACACCATAATCTATACTATGTGCCACTATACACCATATTATATACTATGTACCACAATGCACCATTTTCTATACTATGTACCACTATATAGCATATTCTATACTATATAATACACCATATTCTATACTGTGTACCACTATAGACCATACTCTATACTATGTACCACTATACAGCATACTATGCACCACTATACACCATATTCTATATTATGTACCTCTATACACCATATTCTATACTATGTACCTCGATACACCATATTCTATACTATGTTCCACTATACACCATAATCTATACTATGTACCACTATACACCATATTCTATACTATATACCACTATACACCACATTCTATACTATGTACCACTATACAGCTCTACACCACATTCTATACTATACACCACATTCTATACTATGTACCACTATACACCATATTCTATACTATGTACCTCTATACACCATATTCTATACTATGTACCACTATACACCATATTCTATACTATGTACCACTATACAGCTCTACACCATATTCTATACTATGTACCACTATACACCACATTCTATACTATGTACCACTATTCAGCTCTACACCATATACCACTATACACCACATTCTATACTATGTACCTCTATACAGCTCTACACCACATTCTATACTATGTACCACTATACACCACATTCTCTACTATGTACCACTATACACCATATTCTATACTATGTACCTCTATACACCATTTCTATACTATGTACCACTATACACCATATTCTATACTATGTACCACTACACAGCTCTACACCACATTCTAGACTATGTACCACTATACATCTCTACACCATATACCACTATACAACACAATCTATACTATGTACCACTATACAGCTCTACACCACATTCTATATTATGTACCACTACACACCACATTCTGTACTATGTACCACTATAGACCATATTCTATACTATGTACCAATATACAGCTCTACACCACATTCTACACTATATACTACTATACACCATATTCTATACTATGTACCACTATACACCATATTCTATACTATATACCACTATACAGCTCTACCCCATATTCTATACTATGTACCACTGTACACCACATTCTATAGTATGTACTATACACCATATTCTATACTTTGTACCACTATACACTATATTCTATACTATGTACCACTATACACCATATTCTATACTATGTACCAATATACACCATATTCTATACTATGTACCACTATACACCATGTTCTATACTATGTACCACTATACACCATATTCTATACTATGTACCACTATTCACCATATTCTACACTATGTACCACTATACCCCATATTCTACACTATGTACCACTATACACCATATTCTATACTATATACCACTATACCCCTATTTTCTATGTACCACTATGCACCATATTCTATACTATGTACCACTATACACCATATTCTATACTATGTACCATTATACACCATATTCTATACTATGTACCACTATACACCATATTCTATACTATGTACCACTATACACCATATTCTATGCTATGTACCACTATACAGCTCTACAGCATATTCTATGCTATGTACCACTATACACCATGTTCTATACTATGTACCACTATACATCATATTCTATACTTTGTACCACTATACACCATGTTCTATACTATGTACCACTATACACCATATTCTATACTATGTACCACTATACACCATATTCTATACTATGTACCACCATACACCACATTCTATACTATGTACCACTATACACCATAATCTATACTATGTACCACTATACACCATATTCTATACTATGTACCATTATACACCATATTCTATACTATGTACCACTATACACCACATTCTATACTATGTACCACTATACACCATAATCTATACTATGTACCACTATACACCATATTATATACTATGTACCACAATGCACTGTATTCTTAACTATGTACCACTATACAGCATATTCTATACTATGTAATACAACATATTCTATACTGTGTACCACTATACACCATGTTCTATTCTATGTACCACTATACACCATTCTATGTACCACTATACACCATATTCTATACTATGTACCATTATACACCATATTCTATACTATATACCACTATACACCACATTCTATACTATGTACCAATATACAGCTCTACACCACATTCTATTCTATACACCACATTCTATACTATGTACCACTATACACCATATTCTATACTATGTACCTCTATACACAATATTCTATACTATGTACCACTATACACCATATTATATACTATGTACCACTATACAGCTCTACACCACATTCTATACTAAATAGCACTATACACCATATTCTATACAATGTACCACTATACAGCTCTACACCATATTCTATACTATGCACCACTATACACCACATTCTATACTATGTACCACTATTCAGCTCTACACCATATACCACTATACACCACATTCTATACTATGTACCTCTATACAGCTCTACACCACATTCTATACTATGTACCACTATACACCACATTCTCTACTATGTACCACTATACACCATATTCTATACTATGTACCTCTATACACCATTTCTATACTATGTACCACTATACACCATATTCTATACTATGTACCACTATACAGCTCTACTCCACATTCTAGACTATGTACCACTATACAGCTCTACACCATATACCACTATACAACACATTCTATACTATGTACCACTACACACCACATTCTGTACTATGTTCCACTATAGACCATATTCTTTACTCTGTACCTCTATACACCATATTCTATACTATGTACCACTATACACCATATTCTATACTATGTACCACTATACAGCTCTACACCACATTCTACACTATATACTACTATACACCATATTCTATACTATGTACCACTATACACCATATTCTATACTATTGCAGGAGATGTTCCACTACCAAGTCCCTTCGATTGTCAGTTCTGTGTTTCCCCCTTACCAGTCGACTGGGAACCCCAATAAATTTAACAGCAAGTCGTGTTTTAAGAGATTGAGACTGAAAACTCATTTATTCCGATGGGGTTAATATAGCAGATTCTTTAAAACACACAGTATCTCATTTGTTACAGAAAACAGGATGTGGTTCAGAGAAGTAAGACACATACTAATCTTTAGATACAAGGGTATTTCCAGAGTCTAGTGCACTTCCTCTTTTGAGATGGTCTTAAACCTTGAGCATATGACACCAAGACTTTTGTTACATTATAAACATCTATAAATTTCTAGACGAGACAGCAGGGTAAATAACCCACAGATTAAATCAGCTGATCCTAAACAAAGGGGAACATGCAGAAACACACATTCCCAACAAAGGTTATTAGTTCATAAGATAGTAAAGCAATAATCAGAGATCAGTATTATTTATAACTATATATGCTTGATTACATAGGGGGGAATACATTTATCTCTCTCATTCCCTCCTTTTATAATTAATCTGATCTAGCAGTTGAGCTTCTGGCAGTACAATTTGTCTACCTATCATACAGTTAAGCAAACAGTTTAGGAAGAATGGTGCTAATGGCTATGGCCCCACTGAGATGATGCTAATCATACTGTCCGAGCGAGGGGCCTAAAGGCGCGAATCACACATATTCATTCTCGTAAGCTGTTCACGACTTTTCTTTGCCCAGCTCTTCTGCAGTTCTTTGTATTTGGAGGAGTCCAATGCGTTTCTTACAAACTGAAAAACAACAGAAAAACACTTTAAGACATACATATATCAATAATCCTAGGCTCACTATTTTCAGAAGGAACATCAAAATGCCCACAATCCATCCTTTTATCCCACTAAACCAGTTAGCTGGATTGAGCCAGGAAAACCATCCATCTGTAGAAATGTCATATTCAGGGTCATTGTGTTTTTTCCTGAATTCTTCCTTTAATTCCTGTATTTTATCTAAATGTTCCTCTATAGCTTCTTCTATAGAGTCAGTTCTATTGAGGTAATTACAACAGGATTCTGCTACTACCATGCACATTCCTCCTTTTGCTGTCAAGTAATCCAATACCATTCTATGTGCCTGGGCTTCCCTCTTTATCATTTTTACATCATCCAGCACCAATCTAAATGTCTCATCATATATTTGGGTTACATTATCTAGCAGTTTTGCTAGGGCTTCTATGTTATGTGCATTCTGTATTGTACCTCCTGCTAGTGCTAAGCCCATTTTCTTATACCATGGAATGAATATTAAGTCATGTGCATGTGTATTACTTTTCTTTATACTACGGTGGGCTAATTGGTGAGTATTTTGGGCAGCTTGCACCTGTTCTACAGTATATTCCTTCTGAATTCGCACTGCAGGAATGACTCGTCCTATAGTGCACATGCCTGAAGCCCCATAAGGTATCCACTTATAAGCACGTCTCCCACACAGAAAATACAACCCTTGTTCTAGGATATATGTATATCCCAGAACCACTCCGTATGCCACTTGAAGCACACTTGAATCTCTGCTGTGTCGGGTTATTCTGCGATATTCACTTATGTTCTGGGAGTATGGGCCTAGTATGTCTCGATTATTTATACATGAATCGTTTGCTTTGAACCACTCTCGTATAATTGCATTGGTTTGATTAATCTGTACTTTGATTTCTCGGTGTACTACCAGTTGTCCTTTGTCACACCATCCTAGATAATATCCTTTGTTATGAGTGGAATTGGTTGTGAAATTTACTTGGGCCTGTGAACATGTTACCTGTCCTACTCGTGCCTGAGTAGGAGTTAATACGAACCCATCTGGAAAGATTTGTTTCGTTGTGACTGGAGGTGCTTCTATGCAGAATTGTGGATATCCGATGGTATATGCTGTCATAAATGAGACAGGAGTCTCTACCATCGTTTTGTTATATGTGCTGCCCAGACTATAATTAAGTTCCTTAAGCTCTGATAAAGTCAGTGGTACTGCTACCCAATGCATGGACCTAGCACTGACTGGGGCATGTGTGCATATCCAACAATCAGTCAAATTCAATGCTCGAGCTACCATCATGTGGGACTGTATAACTGAGTTGGGCCACACTGCAATGTCCCTTTTTCCTCTTGTCAAGGTATGATTAGTTTGAGTAAAATTCTTCTGTTCCTCAGCCTCTATTATCATTATTCCAAAGAAATATGTATAGGTGAGCACTATAAAGAGGCTTATACACATAATGCATCCCCACACACCTCTATCTGGATTAGGACCCATTAATTCTTTCCACATGATCATATTTTTTTTTTGTTTTTTGTTTTTAAAAATCAAACTTAACTTTAGTGAGTTTGCAATGTGACGCGTAAATCCAAGTCTCTCTCCCTTTAACTTTCACCGATGTTGGAGTAGTCAGTAACACTTGGTATGGCCCATCATATCTGGGTTCCAGCGATTTCCTGACGTGTCTTTTCAGATAGACCCAGTCACCTGGTTGCAGCTGATGTGGACTGAGATCTGCCTTAGAATCTGGGAGAGAGGCGAAAGCTAGAGAATGCAGAGAGGTGAGTTTTTCAGTTAAGGCTTTTACATATGCAGTTAAGTCAGCATGTTTATGTTGCATTTCTTGTGGATAATAACATCCTATTTTAGGGATAGTCCCAAACAAAATTTCATATGGAGACAGCCCTGTGGCTTTAGATGGGGTGGTTCTTATACTAAACAGAGCTATTGGTAAACATTCTAACAAGTTCTGCATGTTGTATTTGTTTGCCTGTCACTGTTTTAAAGTCTCCGCTTTTCCATATGTTTCCATAATCCTGCGTAAGCCCCCAAGCATATCTTGAATCTGTATAGATGTTGGCTGTAGCTTTTTCTGCATATTCTAGAGCCTTTGTGAGAGCTACTATTTCTGCTGCTTGTGCTGATAGATGTGAGGGTAGTGGTCCTGCTTCTATGATGTCATCTTGTGTGGTTACAGCATATCCTGTGTAAGGTGTCCCATTTTCATAATATCTAGAGCCATCTACAAACAGTTCATAATGTGCATTTGGGAGAGCAGTGTCTGTAACATGTGGTAAAGGTGAAGCTTCTTGATCCATAAGGGCCAGACAATCATGACAGTCAAAATTTTTTGAGTTGTATATTTTATCGTCCCTTACTTGATCATTTTGCTCTTCATCACTTGCAGTGCAGGCATATAAGTCTGAATAGACCATATTTCTCCCTCCTTTTGAATCTAGTGATTCAGGATCTTCTTGTTGCTCGAGTAAGCTTGGAAGGAGAGTGGCAGGGTTGAGGGTAGTACATCTTCTTATAGTTACGTTAGTTGCACTGAGTAATGCCACTTCATATTTGGTTAGCCTTGCTGCTGAAAGGTGTTTAGTTCTGGCTTGTTGAAGTATTTCTGTTACTGCATGGGGTACTTGAATAGTTAATGGATGATCAAGTACGATGTCTGTGCTTTTGTCTTTTAAGACTGCTGCTGCTGCTACCGCTCTGATGCAAGTAGGTGCCCCTTGGATAATGTTGTCTAGCTTGCTGGAGTAGTAGGCCACTGGTTGTTGCTTCAGTCCATGTTTTTGGGTGAGCACTCCTAGTGCATGGCCTTTTTCTTCGTGGCAGTAGAGGGTGAAGGGTTTGCTGTAATCAGGTAAGCCTAGGGCCGGGGAAGTGGTGACAGCTACTTTGAGTTGCGTCACTGCTTCTTCCATCTGCTGGGGAGTGGGATATGGGCCCTCCTTTTTGGTGCTGTCATACAGTGTCTGCATGAATACCGAGGCTAGGGGGACCCATTCGCGGCAATATCCTAGGAGAACCAAAAAGGAACGGACTTGTTTTATAGTCTTTGGTACCTTGGCTTGTAATATCAGCTTCTTCCTTTCCTCTGTTAAATGCCTTGTGCCGTGTGAGATGCAATGTCCTAGAAAGATCACTTTCTGTTTTGCTAGTTGTAGTTTTTCTTTGGAAACTCTGCAGTTTTGTTCCTCCAGGAACTTTAACAAGGATACAGTCTCTTCTTGGCACTTGCTTTCAGATGTGGTAGCTAGCAGTAAATCATCAACATACTGGATGAGTTGAGTTTCATCTGGAAATAAAGGTCTCCATGCTTGAAGTATTGTGGACATAGCTTCAGAAAAATCACTTGGTGAAGTGGCACCCCCTTGTGGCAAGCGTGTCCTGCAATACTGTTTTCCTTTATGTGTAAATGCTAGTAGACGCTGGGAATCTTTTGTAATAGGAACAGAGAAAAAAGCATTTGCAAGGTCTGCTACGGTGAACCATCTTGCTGAGGGTGGTATCTGATTTAGGAGAGTATGTGGGTTTGGTACTATTGGGGTGTTGACTACAAGTCTCTTATTTATTTCCCTCAAATCATGAACCAGTCTGTATTGTACTTCTCCTTGTTTTCCTGTACCCCACTTCTTTACAGGGAAGAGAGGGGTATTGAAAGGGGACCTGCATTGTATTATGACCCCTATGTCCAAGTATGTTTGCAGCTGTTGTGAAATAGCATTTTCTTGTGCTGGTGTGAGTGGGTACTGTTTAACAGAGACTGGTATGGTACCTGGTTTGAGGGATAGTTGTACTGACTGCACTTGTAGAAGTCCCACATCAGTCTTTCCTTTTGACCACAGTCTGTCAGGTACAGTTAAAATCCATTGTGGCAGCAAGTCAATTGCTGGATGTTCCTGAAATAGATAAACTTGTATGGCTGCCTCAATACTATTGCTCACCTCATTTGGAATATTGCTGGTGTACTTGACTCCTTTTGGTGTGTATTGTATTGAGGCTTGCATAAGTGCGAGTATATCTGTTCCCAACAGGTTCACCGGACAGGTGGGAGAGGTAAGGAATGCCACTGGAACTGGAGTAGGTTCATCATTAATAAGCAAAAAGAGTTGTTTACTTTCTTTGAGAGGCATTGCTTGACCTCCCAGACCTGTGCCTTGTATTGTCTCTGTAGTAAGAAGTTGAGGGGGGATCTGATCATGCATAAAAACTGATTTCTGAGTTCCGGTATCAATCACACAATCGAGTTCTTGTCCTGTGGGTAAAGTAACAGTGACAGTACCTGTGGGTGTGGTGTTATCCTGAAGTGAAGCAAAGACAGGCACTGATGACATGGGAGCTGTATATCTTCATGCTTGTGGGTGCTGCATTCCTGCAGTGTACGGATGTTCAGACATCTGTCGCTGTGATAACAAATATTTCTGATGCTTTCTGCAATCCTTTTTTTGGTGTCCTGGAAGTTTACAAAAGAAACACTTGCCTGCCATATCATTACCTTGGGAGTCATACTGCTTCCTCTGTGTATAACCTTTAGTTGGTTGCTTTGCAGTTGTTCTCTGCCGCGGTGGCTGACTCTGAACCAGATTCACCGTCACTACCTGTGCTTTTGTAGCTTTCCGGTCTTTCTTATCCTGTTCAACATCCTCAATCCCTTCCAATACTTGTAAAATTCCTTCAATATCCATTACCATGGCTTCCGGTCTGATCTGAAATAACTGAGTTCTCAAGTCATTTCTAAGTCCATTCAAAAACTTCGTTTTACACAGCCTAGCTCCTGCTACTTCTGTAACAGGATAACCTTCTTCTTCCTGTCTAGTAATTAGTTTATCATAATATGCCCGTACTGTGTCTGTTTTTTGAACTAAATCTGGTGCAGCTGGAGCAGTTTGTTAAATCTCTGCACATCTCCATTGTATTCTATTTAGTAACAAGTTTCCACTATGTTGGCTATATCTTGTTCCTACTGCGGGAAGTGCCACAATTTCTGGTCTGCCCTGTTGAACTCCCTGAACAATGATTGCAATCATTTTATCATATTCTCTATGTCCTGTTGATGCTTTTACAATTTGTTCCAGATCTACCCAACATGGTCTGTAAATAGTTTTAACCTGTTCATTTTCTGATAAAACGTATGTGGATGTCGTCTGATATCAGGCAAATCATTAACAATTCTTAACATATCAGATTGAAACCATGGGTTATATACCTCTTGTTCAATGTATTCAGGACCATTTGCAGGATCTACTTGCTCTGCATTAAACCTGGGATTTGGAGATGTTTGTACTCTTATAGGTAAAATGTGATGTCCCTCTGGACCCGCTATTGTACCCCTACAAGGACTCATGTTATGGGGTGCCAGTCTTTTTAGTACATATGACATTTTTGTTTATTTGTAAGGGAAGTATTAGTTACATTACTACCTTGATTACATGGTGGGGCATCAGGTGATACCCAGTTATCACAAGCGGGACATTTCTCTGAACCCTCTGGGACACAAAAATGACAAAACGTACATTCTCTTCCTCTAGTTATATCTAGATTTACTTTATCTTGTGATTCTATACCACACCATTGATATGGTATTTAAGTCAATCCTTAGATACAAGTTCTGGGATGTTAATGTGGATACTTCATTTTGTATTGCAGTTGATGGAGCTGCCAGTCTAACTGGTACATATGGTGGTGGGTTATCTATAACATCATTTAAATCAGACCTTTTCCTATGCTCATCCTCTATTTCTTGTGTAACTGTTTGCCATATTGTGACAGTGTCCAAATAACCCTTCTTTGTCAACCAGTCTATATTATTATTTCTGAACCGTTTCCATTTGTCAGGGTCTAGCATACCTTCAGGTGGAAATCCTGCTCTTTTGAAAATAACAGAAATACCTTTGAGAGCTTTCACGCCCTCTCTCTGACAAATTATTTCTAGGGGACTCAATTCCCTAGTCCTTGTACTAACTTGTGCACCCATTATCTGTGTGAGGGATCAGGTCACGGGACAATACTGTAGTGGGCTACTCAACTGTATCGCACTGCTTAGATTACTGTAATAATTAGTCTAAAATCTGTTATTTTCTGAGCTTTCTATGTATATTGTTCGTTTTCTTTTGCCACTGACTGATACGTTCAGAATAAACACTGGGACTTCCTCTTTCAATAATTCTCTGTACTGACAGGGGAAATTTTCTACTATCACTATAACACAGTATTTCAAATTGCAGAGGTACAAAATTAATAGGTAAATCAACCAAACAATCAGGAAACCCTTGTCCTACAAATCTGTCAATTATGTCTTTATCAACATGACAACCAATACTGACCACAAAAGAAATATCCTTGTTTTGTAAAACACCAGAATGTACAATAGAACCTACAGATTGCAATTGACAGTTGAATTCATTTATATTTTTCTTATACCAGAGAGTAACAGTACTCAAACAGTTATTACATGGCATTCATATAACATTAATTTTTACTGTATCATGAAAATAATTCAGAAACAGACAATCGGGTTCAAAATATACCAGGTATACTTACTACATATATATAGACTGTCTCACAGGCAGTAAACAAACACTGACGTAGTAATTAAGTTGAAATCATAACTTTGAAATTACTCACCCGGGATTGTCAGTAGTTGTGTACAGCAGGCGGACGTGGTGTCATCTATTCTGTAGCAGCGGCACTGGTCCCAGAAATCCTGGATCGAGATCAAGAAATCTCCCTCCTCCGAGCCCCCATGTAATGCAGGAGATGTTCCACTACCAAGTCCCTTCGATTGTCAGTTCTGTGTTTCCCCCTTACCAGTCGACTGGGAACCCCAATAAATTAAACAGCAAGTCGTGTTTTAAGAGATTGAGACCGAAAACTCATTTATTCCGATGGGGTTAATATAGCAGATTCTTTAAAACACACAGTATCTCATTTGTTACAGAAAACAGGATGTGGTTCGGAGAAGTAAGACACATACTAATCTTTAGATACAAGGGTATTTCCAGAGTCTAGTGCACTTCCTCTTTTGAGATGGTCTTAAACCTTGAGCATATGACACCAAGACTTTTGTTACATTATAAACATCTATAAATTTCTAGACGAGACAGCAGGGGAAATAACCCACAGATTAAATCAGCTGATCCTAAACAAAGGGGAACATGCAGAAACACACATTCCCAGCAAAGGTTATTAGTTCATAAGATATTAAAGCAATAATCAGAGATCAGTATTATTTATAACTATATATGCTTGATTACATAGGGGGGAATACATTTATCTCTCTCACTATATACCACTATACAGCACTGCCCCATATTCTATACTATGTACCACTATACACCACATTCTATAGTATGTACTATACACCATATTCTATACTATGTACCACTATACACTATATTCTATACTATGTACCACAATACACCATATTCTATACTATGTACCAATATACACCATATTCTATACTATGTACCACTATAACACCATGTTCTATACTATGTACCACTATACACCATATTCTATACTATGTACCACTATACACCATATTCTACACTATGTACCACTTAACCCCATATTCTACACTATGTACCACTATACACCATATTCTATACTATATACCACTATACCCCTAATTTCTATGTACCACTATGCACCATATTCTATACTATGTACCACTATACACCATATTCTATACTATGTACCACTATACACCATATTCTATACTATGTACCACTATACACCATATTCTATACTATGTACCACTATACAGCTCTACACCATATTCTATACTATGTACCACTATACACCACTTTCTATAGTATGTACTATAGACCATATTCTATACTATGTACCACTATTCAGCTCTACACCATATACCACTATACACCACATTCTATACTATGTACCTCTATACAGCTCTACACCACATTCTATACTATGTACCACTATACACCACATTCTCTACTATGTACCACTATACACCATATTCTATACTATGTACCTCTATACACCATTTCTATACTATGTACCACTATACACCATATTCTATACTATGTACCACTATACAGCTCTACACCACATTCTAGACTATGTACCACTATACAGCTCTACACCATATACCACTATACAACACATTCTATACTATGTACCACTATACAGCTCTACACCACATTCTATACTATGTACCACTACACACCACATTCTGTACTATGTACCACTATAGACCACATTCTTTACTATGTACCTCTATACAACATATTCTATACTATGTACCACTATACACCATATTCTATACTATGTACCACTATACAGCTCTACACCACATTCTACACTATATACTACTATACACCATATTCTATACTATGTACCACTATACACCATATTCTATACTATATACCACTATACAGCTCTACCCCATATTCTATACTATGTACCACTATACACCACATTCTATAGTATGTACTATACACCATATTCTATACTATGTACCACTATACACTATATTCTATACTATGTACCACTATACACCATATTCTATACTATGTACCAATGTACACCATATTCTATACTATGTACCACTATACACCATGTTCTATACTATGTACCACTATACCCCATATTCTACACTATGTACCACTATACACCATATTTTATATTATATACCACTATACCCCTATTTTCTATGTACCACTATGCACCATATTCTATACTTTTTACCACTATACACCATATTCTATACTATGTACCATTATACACCATATTCTATACTATGTACCACTATACACCATATTCTATACTATGTACCACTATACACCATATTCTATGCTATGTACTACTATACACCATATTCTATACTTTGTACCACTATACAGCTCTACAGCATATTCTATGCTATGTACCACTATACACCATGTTATATACTATGCACCACTATACACCATATTCTATACTATGTACCACTATACACCATGTTCTATACTATGTACCATAATACACCATATTCTATACTATGTACCACTATACACAATATTCTATACTATGTACCACTATACACCACATTCTATACTATGTACCACTATACACCATAATCTATACTATGTACCACTATACACCATATTCTATACTATGTACCATTATACACCATATTCTATACTAAGTACCACTATACACCACAATCTATACTATGTACCACTATACACCATAATCTATACTATGTACCACTATACACCATATTATATACTATGTACCACAATGTACCGTATTCTTAACTATGTACCACTATACAGCATATTCTATACTATGTAATACAACATATTCTATACTGTGTACCACTATACACCATGTTCTATACTATGTACCACTATACACCATACAATGTACCACTATACACCATATTCTATACTATGTACCACTAAACACCATATTCTATACTATATACCACTATACACCACATTCTATACTATGTACCAATATACAGCTCTACACCACATTCTATACTATACACCACATTCTATACTATGTACCACTATACACCATATTCTATACTATGTACCTCTATGCACAATATTCTATACTATGTACCCCTATACACCATATTATAAACTATGTACCACTATACAGCTCTACACCACATTCTATACTAAATAGCACTATACACCATATTCTATACAATGTACCATTATACAGCTCTACACCATATTCTATACTATGTACCACTATACACCACATTCTATACTATGTACCACTATTCATCTCTACACCATATACCACTATACACCACATTCTATACTATGTACCTCTATACAGCTCTACACCACATTCTATACTATGTGCCACTATACACCACATTCTCTACTATGTACCACTATACACCATATTCTATACTATGTACCACTTAAACCCATATTCTACACTATGTACCACTATACACCATATTCTATACTATATACCACTATACCCCTATTTTCTATGTACCACTATGCACCATATTCTATACTATGTACCACTATACACCATATTCTATACTATGTACCACTATACACCATATTCTATACTATGTACCACTATACAGCTCTACACCATATTCTATACTATGTACCACTATACACCACTTTCTATACTATGTACCACTATTCAGCTCTACACCATATACCACTATACAACACATTCTATACTATGTACCACTATACAGCTCTACACCACATTCTATACTATGTACCACTACACACCACATTCTGTACTATGTACCACTATAGACCATATTCTTTACTATGTACCTCTATACAACATATTCTATACTATGTACCACTATACACCATATTCTATACTATGTACCACTATACAGCTCTACACCACATTCTACACTATATAATACTATACACCATATTCTATACTATGTACCACTATACACCATATTCTATACTATATACCACTATACAGCTCTAGCCCAAATTCTATACTATGTACCACTATACACCACATTCTATAGTATGTACTATACACCATATTCTATACTATGTACCACTATACACCATATTCTATACTATGTACCAATGTACACCATATTCTATACTATGTACCACTATACCACCATGTTCTATACTATGTACCACTATACACCATATTCTATACTATGTACCACTATTCACCATATTCTACACTATGTACCAATATACCCAATATTCTACATTATGTACCACTATACACCATATTCTATACTATATACCACTATACCCCTATTTTCTATCTACCACTATGCACCATATTCTATTCTATGTACCACTATACACCATATTCTATACTATGTACCATTATACACCATATTCTATACTATGTACCACTAAACACCATATTCTATACTATGTACCACTATACACCATATTCTATGCTATGTACCACTATACACCATATTCTATACTTTGTACCACTATACAGCTCTACAGCATATTCTATGCTGTGTACCACTATACAACCATGTTCTATACTATGTACCACTATACACCATATTCTATACTATGTACCACTATACACCATGTTCTATACTATGTACCATAATACACCATATTCTATACTATGTACCACTATACACAATATTCTATACTATGTACCACTATACACCACATTCTATATTATGTACCACTATACACCATAATTTATACTATGTACCACTATACACCATATTATAAACTATGTACCACAATGCACCGTATTCTTAACTATGTACCACTATACAGCATATTCTATACCATGTAATACAACATATTCTATACTGTGTACCACTATTCACCATGTTCTATACTATGTACCACTATACACCATACTATGTACCACTATACACCATATTCTATACTATGTACCACTAAACACCATATTCTATACTATATACCACTATTCACCACATTCTATACTATGTACCAATCTACAGCTCTACACCACATTCTATACTATACACCACATTCTATACTATGTACCACTATACACCATATTCTATACTATGTACCTCTATACACAATTTTCTATACTATATACCACTATACACCATATTATAAACTATGTACCACTATACAGCTCTACACCACATTCTATACTAAATAGCACTATACACCATATTATATACAATGTACCACTATACAGCTCTACACCATATTCTATACTATGTACCACTATACACCACATTCTATACTATGTACCACTATTCATCTCTACACCATATACCACTATACACCACATTCTATACTATGTACCTCTATACAGCTCTACACCACATTCTATACTATGTGCCACTATACACCACATTCTCTACTATGTACCACTATACACCATATTCTATACTATGTACCTCTATACACCATTTCTATACTATGTACCACTATACACCATATTCTATACTATGTACCACTATACAGCTCTACACCACATTCTAAACTATGTACCACTATACAGCTCTACACCATATACCACTATACAACACATTCTATACTATGTACCACTATACAGCTCTACACCACATTCTACACTATGTACCACTGCACACCACATTCTGTACTATGTACCACTATAGACCATATTCTTTACTATGTACCTCTATACACCATACTCTATACTATGTACCACTATACACCATATTCTATACTATGTACCACTATACAGCTCTACACCACATTCTACACTATATACTACTATACACCATATTCTATACTATGTACCACTATACACCACATTCTATAGTATGTACTATACACCATATTCTATACTATGTACCACTATACACTATATTCTATACTATGTACCACTATACACCATATTCTATACTATGTACCAATATACACCATATTCTATACTATGTACCACTATACACCATGTTCTATACTATGTACCACTATACACCATATTCTATACTATGTACCACTATACACCATATTCTACACTATGTACCACTTAACCCCATATTCTACATATGTACCACTTTACACCATATTCTATACTATATACCACTATACCCCTATTTTCTATGTACCACTCTGCAGCATATTCTATACTATGTACCACTATACACCATATTCTATACTATGTACCATTATAGACCTCATTCTATACTATGTACCACTATACACCATATTCTATATTTTGTACCACTATACAGCTCTACAGCATATTCTATACTATGTACCACTATACACCATGTTCTATACTATGTACCACTATACACCATATTCTATACTATGTACCACTATACACCATGTTCTATACTATGTACCACTATACACCATATTCTATACTATGTACCACTATACACAATATTCTATACTATGTACCACTATACACCACATTCTATACTATGTACCACTATACACCATAATCTATACTATGTACCACTATACACCATATTCTATACTATGTACCATTATACACCACATTCTATACTATGTACCACTATACACCATAATCTATACTATGTACCACTATACACCATATTCTATACTATGTAATACAACATATTCTATACTGTGTACCACTATACACCATGTTCTATACTATGTACCACTATACACTATACTATGTACCACTAACACCATATTCTATACTATGTACCACTATACACCATATTCTATACTATATACCACTATACACCACATTCTATACTATGTACCAATATACAGCTCTACACCACATTCTATACTATACACCACATTCTATACTATGAACCACTATACACCATATTCTATACTATGTACCTCTATACACAATATTCTATACTATGTACCACTATACACCATATTCTATACTATGTACCACTATACAGCTCTACACCACATTCTATACTAAATAGCACTATACACCATATTCTATACAATGTACCACTATACAGCTCTACACCATATTCTATACTATGTACCACTATACACCACATTCAATACTATGTACTACTATACAGCTCTACACCATATACCACTATACACCACATTCTATACTATGTACCTCTTTACAGCTCTACACAACATTCTATACTATGTACCACTATACACCATATTTTATACTATGTACCTCTATACACCATTTCTATACTATGTACCACTATACACCATATTCTATACTATGTACTACTATACAGCTCTACACCACATTCTATACTATGTACCACTAAACAGCTCTACACCATATACCACTATACAACACATTCTATACTATGTACCACTATACAGCTCTACACCACATTCTATACTATGTACCACTACACACCACATTCTGTACTATGTACCACTATAGACCATATTCTTTACTATGTACCTCTATACACCATATTCTATACTATGTACCACTATACACCATATACTATACTATGTACCACTATACAGCTCTACACCACATTCTACACTATATACTACTATACACCATATTCTATACTATGTACCACTAAACACCATATTCTATACTATATACCACTATACAGCTCTACCCCATATTCTATACTATGTACCACTATACACCACATTCCATAGTATGTACTATACACCATATTCTATACTATGTACCACTATACACTATATTCTATACTATGAACCACTATACAAAATATTCTATACTATGTACCAATATACACCATATTCTATACTATGTACCACTATACACCATGTTCTATACTATGTACCACTATACACCATATTCTATACTATGTACCACTATTCACCATATTCTACACTATGTACCACTATACCCCATATTCTACACTATGTACCACTGTACCACATATTCTATACTATATACCACTATACCCGATTTTCTATTTACCACTATGCACCATATTCTATACTATGTACCACTATACACCATATTCTATGCTATGTACCACTATACACCATATTCTATACTTTGTACCACTATACAGCTCTACAGCATATTCTATGCTGTGTACCACTATACACCATGTTCTATACTATATACCACTATACACCATATTCTATACTATGTACCACTATACACCATGTTCTATACTATGTACCATAATACACCATATTCTATACTATGTACCACTATACACAATATTCTATACTATGTACCACTATACACCACATTCTATACTATGTCCACTATACACCATAATTTATACTATGTACCACTATACACCATATTATAAACTATGTACCACAATGCACCATATTCTTAACTATGTACCACTATACAGCATATTCTATACTATGTAATACAACATATTCTATACTGTGTACCACTATACACCATGTTCTATACTATGTACCACTATACACCATACTATGTACCACTATACACCATATTCTATACTATGTACCACTAAACACCATATTCTATACTATATACCACTATACACCACATTCTATACTATGTACCAATCTACAGCTCTACACCACATTCTATACTATACACCACATTCTATACTATGTACCACTATATACCATATTCTATACTATGTACCTCTATACACAATTTTCTATACTATGTACCACTATACACCATATTCTATACTATGTACCACTAAACACCATATTCTATACTATATACGACTATATACCGCATTCTATACTATGTACCAATCTACAGCTCTACACCACATTCTATACTATACACCACATTTTATACTATGTACCACTATACACCATATTCTATACTATGTACCTCTATACACCATATTCTATACTATGTACCACTATACAGCTCTACACCACATTCTAAACTATGTACCACTATACAGCTCTACACCATATACCACTATACAACACATTCTATACTATGTACCACTATACAGCTCTACACCACATTCTATATTATGTACCACTACACACCACATTCTGTACTATGTACCACTATAGACCATACTCTATACTATGTACCACTATACACCATATTCTATACTATGTACCACTATACAGCTCTACACCACATTCTACACTATATACTACTATACACCATATTCTATATTATGTACCTCTATACACCACATTCTATAGTATGTACTATACACCATATTCTATACTATGTACCACTATACACTATATTCTATACTATGTACCACTATACACCATATTCTATACTATGTACCAATATACACCATATTCTATACTATGTAACACTATACACCATGATCTATACTATGTACCACTATACACCATATTCTATACTATGTACCACTATACTCCATATTCTACACTATGTACCACTTAACCCCATATTCTACATATGTACCACTATACACCATATTCTATACTATATACCACTATACCCCTATTTTCTATGTACCACTCTGCAGCATATTCTATACTATGTACCACTATACACCATATTCTATACTATGTACCATTATAGACCTCATTCTATACTATGTACCACTATACACCATATTCTATATTTTGTACCACTATACAGCTCTACAGCATATTCTATACTATGTACCACTATACACCATGTTCTATACTATGTACCACTATACACCATATTCTATACTATGTACCACTATACACCATGTTCTATACTATGTACCACTATACACCATATTCTATACTATGTACCACTATACACAATATTCTATACTATGTACCACTATACACCACATTCTATACTATGTACCACTATACACCATAATCTATACTATGTACCACTATACACCATATTCTATACTATGTACCATTATACACCACATTCTATACTATGTAACACTATACACCACATTCTATACTATGTCCCACTATACACCATAATCTATACTATGTACCTCTATACACAATATTCTATACTATGTACCACTATATACCATATTCTATACTATGTACCACTATACAGCTCTACACCACATTCTATACTAAATAGCACTATACACCATATTCTATACAATGTACCACTATACAGCTCTACACCATATTCTATACTATGTACCACTATACACCACATTCAATACTATGTACTACTATACAGCTCTACACCATATACCACTGTACACCACATTCTATACTATGTACCTCTTTACAGCTCTACACAACATTCTATACTATGTACCACTATACACCACATTCTCTACTATGTACCACTATACACCATATTTTATACTATGTACCTCTATACACCATTTCTATACTATGTACCACTATACACCATATTCTATACTATGTACTACTATACAGCTCTACACCACATTCTATACTATGTACCACTAAACAGCTCTACACCATATACCACTATACAACACATTCTATACTATGTACCACTATACAGCTCTACACCACATTCTATACTATGTACCACTACACACCACATTCTGTACTATGTACCACTATAGACCATATTCTTTACTATGTACCTCTATACACCATATTCTATACTATGTACCATAATACACCATATTCTATACTATGTACCACTAAACACCATATTCTATACTATATACCACTATACAGCTCTACCCCATATTCTATACTATGTACCACTATACACCACATTCCATAGTATGTACTATACACCATATTCTATACTATGTACCACTATACACTATATTCTATACTATGAACCACTATACAAAATATTCTATACTATGTACCAATATACACCATATTCTATACTATGTACCACTATACACCATGTTCTATACTATGTACCACTATACACCATATTCTATACTATGTACCACTATACACCATATTCTACACTATGTACCACTATACCCCATATTCTACACTATGTACCACTGTACCCCATATTCTATACTATATACCACTATACCCGATTTTCTATTTACCACTATGCACCATATTCTATACTATGTACCACTATACACCATATTCTATGCTATGTACCACTATACACCATATTCTATACTTTGTACCACTATACAGCTCTACAGCATATTCTATGCTGTGTACCACTATACACCATGTTCTATACTATATACCACTATACACCATATTCTATACTATGTACCACTATACACCATGTTCTATACTATGTACCATAATACACCATATTCTATACTATGTACCACTGTACACAATATTCTATACTATGTACCACTATACACCACATTCTATACTATGTACCACTATGCACCATAATTTATACTATGTACCACTATACACCATATTATAAACTATGTACCACAATGCACCGTATTCTTAACTATGTACCACTATACAGCATATACTATGCTATGTAATACAACATATTCTATACTGTGTACCACTATACACCATGTTCTATACTATGTACCACTATACACCATACTATGTACCACTATACACCATATTCTATACTATGTACCACTAAACACCATATTCTATACTATATACCACTATACACCACATTCAATACTATGTACCAATCTACAGCTCTACACCACATTCTATACTATACACCACATTCTATACTATGTACCACTATATACCATATTCTATACTATGTACCTCTATACACAATTTTCTATACTATGTACCACTATACACCATATTATAAACTATGTACCACTATACAGCTCTACACCACATTCTATACTAAATAGCACTATACAAAATATTCTATACAATGTACCACTATACAGCTCTACACCATATTCTATACTATGTACCACTATTCATCTCTACACCATATACCACTATACACAACATTCTATACTATGTACCTCTATACAGCTCTACACCACATTCTATACTATGTGCCACTATACACCACATTCTCTACTATGTACCACTATACACCATATTCTATACTATGTACCTCTATACACCATTTCTATACTATGTACCACTATACACCATATTCTATACTATGTACCACTATACAGCTCTACACCACATTCTAGACTATGTACCACTATACAGCTCTACACCATATACCACTATACAACACATTCTATACTATGTACCACTATACAGCTCTACACCACATTCTATACTATGTACCACTACACACCACATTCTGTACTATGTACCACTATAGACCATATTCTTTACTATGTACCTCTATACACCATACTCTATACTATGTACCACTATACACCATATTCTATACTATGTACCACTATACAGCTCTACACCACATTCTACACTATATACTACTATACACCATATTCTATACTATGTACCACTATACACCACATTCTATAGTATGTACTATACACCATATTCTATACTATGTACCACTATACACTATATTCTATACTATGTACCACTATTCACCATATTCTATACTATGTACCAATATACACCATATTCTATACTATGTACCACTATACACCATGTTCTATACTATGTACCACTATACAACATATTCTATACTATGTACCACTATACACCATATTCTACACTATGTACCACTTAACCCCATATTCTACATATGTACCACTATACACCATATTCTATACTATATACCACTATACCCCTATTTTCTATGTCCCACTCTGCAGCATATTCTATACTATGTACCACTATACACCATATTCTATACTATGTACCATTATAGACCTCATTCTATACTATGTACCACTATACACCATATTCTATATTTTGTACCACTATACAGCTCTATAGCATATTCTATACTATGTACCACTATACACCATGTTCTATACTATGTACCACTATACACCATATTCTATACTATGTACCACTATACACCATGTTCTATACTATGTACCACTATACACCATATTCTATACTATGTACCACTATACACAATATTCTATACTATGTACCACAATACACCACATTCTATACTATGTACCACTATACACCATAATCTATACTATGTACCACTATACACCATATTCTATACTTTGTACCATTATACACCACATTCTATACTATGTACCACTATACACCACATTCTATACTATGTACCACTATACACCATATTATATACTATGTACCACAATGCGCCGTATTCTTAACTATGTACCACTATACAGCATATTCTATACTATGTAATACAACATATTCTATACTGTGTACCACTATACACCATGTTCTATACTATGTACCACTATACACTATACTATGTACCACTAACACCATATTCTATACTATGTACCACTATACACCATATTCTATACTATATACCACTATACACCACATTCTATACTATGTACCAATATACAGCTCTACACCACATTCTATACTATACACCACATTCTATACTATGAACCACTATACACCATATTCTATACTATGTACCTCTATACACAATATTCTATACTATGTACCACTATACACCATATTCTATACTATGTACCACTATACAGCTCTACACCACATTCTATACTAAATAGCACTATACACCATATTCTGTACAATGTACCACTATACAGCTCTACACCATATTCTATACTATGTACCACTATACACCACATTCAATACTATGTACTACTATACAGCTCTACACCATATACCACTATACACCACATTCTATACTATGTACCTCTTTACAGCTCTACACAACATTCTATACTATGTACCACTATACACCACATTCTCTACTATGTACCACTATACACCATATTTTATACTATGTACCTCTATACACCATTTCTATACTATGTACTACTATACAGCTCTACACCACATTCTATACTATGTACCACTAAACAGCTCTACACCATATACCACTATACAACACATTCTATACTATGTACCACTATACAGCTCTACACCACATTCTATACTATGTACCACTACACACCACATTCTCTACTATGTACCACTATAGACCATATTCTTTACTATGTACCTCTATACACCATATTCTATACTATGTACCACTATACACCATATACTATACTATGTACCACTATACAGCTCTACACCACATTCTACACTATATACTACTATACACCATATTCTATACTATGTACCACTAAACACCATATTCTATACTATATACCACTATACAGCTCTACCCCATATTCTATACTATGTACCACTATACACCACATTCCATAGTATGTACTATACACCATATTCTATACTATGTACCACTATACACCACATTCCATACTATGTACCACTATACAGCTCTACACCATATACCACTATACACCACATTCTATACTATGTACCTCTTTACAGCTCTACACAACATTCTATACTATGTACCACTATACACCACATTCTCTACTATGTACCACTATACACCATATTTTATACTATGTACCTCTATACACCATTTCTATACTATGTACCACTATACACCTTATTCTATACTATGTACTACTATACAGCTCTACACCACATTCTATACTATGTACCACTACACACCACATTCTGTACTATGTACCACTATAGACCATATTCTTTACTATGTACCTCTATACACCATATTCTATACTATGTACCACTATACACCATATACTATACTATGAACCACTATACAGCTCTACACCACATTCTACACACTATACTACTATACACCATATTCTATACTATGTACCACTAAACACCATATTCTATACTATATACCACTATACAGCTCTACCCCATATTCTATACTATGTACCACTATACACCACATTCCATAGTATGTACTATACACCATATTCTATACTATGTACCACTATACACTATATTCTATACTATGAACCACTTTACAAAATATTCTATACTATGTACCAATATACACCATATTCTATACTATGTACCACTATACACCATGTTCTATACTATGTACCACTATACACCATATTCTATACTATGTACCACTATACACCATATTCTACACTATGTACCACTATACCCCTTATTCTACACTATGTACCACTGTACCCCATATTCTATACTATATACCACTATACCCGATTTTCTATTTACCACTATACACCATATTCTATACTATGTACCACTATACACCATATTCTACACTATGTACCACTATACCCCATATTCTACACTATGTACCACTGTACCCCATATTCTATACTATATACCACTATACCCCATTTTCTATTTACCACTATGCACCATATTCTATACTATGTACCACTATACACCATACTCTATACTATGTACCATTATACACCATATTCTATACTATGTACCACTATACACCATATTCTATACTATGTACCCACTATACACCATTTCTATGCTATGTACCACTATACACCATATTCTATACTATATACCACTATACAGCTCTACAGCATATTCTATACTATGTACCACTATACACCATGTTCTATACTATGTACCACTATACACCATGTTCTATACTATGTACCACTATACACCATACTATGTACCACTATACACCATATTCTATACTATGTACTTCTGTACACCATATTCTATACTATGTACCACGATACACCTTATTCTATACTATGTACCACTATACACCATATTCTATACTATGCACCACTATACACAATATTCTATACTATGTACCACTATACAGCTCCACACCATATTCTATACTATGTACCATTATACACCATATTCTATACTATGTACCACTATACACCACATTCTATACTATGTACCACTAAACACCATAATCTATACTATGTACCACTATACACCATACTATATACTATGTACCACAATGCACCGTATTCTATACTATGTACCACTATACAGCATATTCTATACTATGTAATACACCATATTCTATACTGTGTACCACTATACACCATGTCCTATACTATGTACCACTATACACCATACTATGTACCACTATACACCATATTCTATACTATGTACTTCTATACACCATATTCTATACTATGTGCCACGATACACCATATTCTATACTATGTACCAATATACACCATATTCTATACTATATACCACTATACACCACATTCTATACTATATGCCACATTCTATACTATGTACCACTATACACAATATTCTATACTATGTACCTGTATACACCATATTCTATACTATATACCACTATACACAATATTCTCTGCCTTGTACCACTATACAGCTCTACACCACATTCTATACTAAATATCACTATACACCATATTCTATACAATGTACCACTATACAGCTCTACACCATATTCTATACTATGTACCACTATACTCCACATTCTATACTATGTACCACCATACAGCTCTACACCATATAACTATACACCACATGCTATACTATGTACCTCTATTCAGCTCTACACCACATTCTATACTATGTACCACTATACACCACATTCTCTACTATTTACCACTATACACCATATTCTATACTATGTACCTCTATACACCATTTCTATACTATGTATACAGCTCTACACCACTTTCTATACTAAATACCACTATACACCATATTCTATACAATGTACCACTATACAGTTCTACACCATATTACCACTATATATAGTATATTCTATACTATGTACCTCTATACACCATTTCTATACTATGTATACAGCTCTACACCACATTCTATACTAAATACCACTATACACCATATTCTATACTATGTACCACTATACACCACATTCTATACTATGTACCACTATACAGCTCTACACCATACAACTATACACCACATTCTATACTATGTACCTCTATTCAGCTCTACACCACATTCTATACTATGTACCACTATACACCACATTCTCTACTATTTACCACTATACACCATATTCTATACTATGTACCTCAATACACCATTTCTATACTATGTACCACTATACACCATATTCTATATTATGTACCACTATACAGCGCTACACCTCATTCTATACTATATACCTCTATACAACATATTCTAAACTATGTACCACAATACAGCTCTACACCACATTCTATACTATGTACCTCTATACACCATGTTCTATACTATGTACCACTATACACCATATTCTATACTATGTACCACTATACACAATATTCTATACTATGTACCACTATACACCATATTCTATACTATGTACCACTATACACCATAATCTATACTATGTATCACTATACACCATATTCTATACTATGTACCACTATACACCATAATCTATACTATGTACCACTATACACCATATAATATACTATGTACCACAATACACCGTATTCTTAACTATGTACCACTATACAGCATATTCTATACTATGTAATACACCATATTCTATACTGTGTACCACTATACACCATGTTCAATACTATGTACCACTGTACACCATATTCTATACTATGTACCTCTATACACAATATTCTATACTATGTACCACTATACACCATATTCTATACTATGTACCACTATACAGCTCTACACCATATTCTTTACTATATACCACTATACACCACATTCTATACTATGTACACACTATACAGCTCTACACCATATACCACTATACACCACATGCTATACTATGTACCTCTATACAGCTCTACACCAGATTCTATACTATGTACCACTATACACCACATTCTCTACTATGTACCACTATACACCATATTCTATACTATGTACCTCTATACACCATTTCAATACTATGTATAACTATACACCATTTTCTACACTATGTACCACTGTACCCCATATTCTATACTATATACCACTATACCCCATTTTCTATGTACCACTATGCACCATATTCTATACTATGTACCACTATACACCATTCTCTATACTATGTACCATTATACACCATATTCTATACTATGTACCACTATACACCATATTCTATACTATGTACCACTATACACCATATTCTATGCTATGTACCACTATACACCATATTCTATACTATATACCACTATACAGCTCTACAGCATATTCTATACTATGTACCACTATACACCATGTTCTATACTATGTACCACTATACACCATGTTCTATACTATGTACCACTATTCACCATGTTCTATACTATGTACCACTATACATCATATTCTATACTATGTACCACTATACACCATGTTGTATACTATGTACCACAATACACAATATTCTATACTATGTACCACTATACAGCTCTACACCATATTCTATACTGTACCACTATACACCATATTCTATACTATGTACCACTATACACCATGTTCTATACTAAGTACCACTATACACAATATTCAATACTATGTACCACTATACAGCTCCACACCATATTCTATACTATGTACCATTATACACCATATTCTATACTATGTACCACTATACACCACATTCTATACTATGTACCACTATACACCATAATCTATACTATGTACCACTATACACCATATTATATACTATGTACCACAATGCACCGTATTCTATACTATGTACCACTATACAGCATATTCTATACTATGTAATACACCATATTCTATACTGTGTACCACTATACACCATGTTCTATACTATGTACCACTATACACCATATTCTATACTATATACTTCTATACACCATATTCTATAATATGTACCACGATACACCATATTCTATACTATGTACCACTATACACCATATTCTATACTATATAAAACTATACACAACATTCTATACTATGTACCACTATACAGCTCTACTCCACATTCTATACTATACACCACATTCTATACTATGTACCACTATACACCATATTCTATACTATGTACCTCTATACACCATATTCTATACTATATACCACTATACACAATATTCTATACTATGTACCACTATACAGCTCTACACCACATTCTATACTAAATACCACTATACACCATATTCTATACAATGTACCACTTAACAGCTCTACACCATATTCTATACTATGTACCACTATACACCACATTCTATACTATGTACCACTATACAGCTCTACACCATATACAACTATACACAACATTCTATACTATGTACCTCTATTCAGCTCTACACCACATTCTATACTATGTACCACTATACACCACATTCTCTACTATGTACCACTATACACCATATTCTATACCATGTACCTCTATACACCATTTCTATACTATGTACCACTATACACCATATTCTATACTATGTACCACTATACAGCGCTACACCACATTCTATACTATATACCTCTATACAACGTATTCTATACTATGTACCACAATACAGCTCTACACCACATTCTTTTCTAAGTACCACTATACAGCTCTACACCATATACCTCTATACAACACATTCTATACTATGTACCACTACACACCACATTCTGTACTATGTACCACTATGGACCATATTCTTTTTCTATGTACCACTATACACCATATTCTACACTATGTACCACTATACCCCATATTCTACACTATGTACCACTGTACCCCAAATTCTATACTATATACCACTATACCCCATTTTCTATGTACCACTATGCACCATACTCTATACTATGTACCACTATACACCATATTCTTTACTATGTACCAATATACACCATATTCTATACTATGTACCACTATACACCATATTCTATACCATGTACCACTATACACCATATTCTATACTATGTACCACTATACACCATGTTCTATACTATGTACCACTATACACCATGTTCTATACTATGTACCACTATACACCATGTTCTATACTATTTACCACTATACACCATATTCTATACTATGTACCACTATACACCATGTTCTATACTATGTACCACTATACACCATATTCTATACTATGTACCACTATACACAATATTCTATACTATGTACCACTATACAGCTCTACACCATATTCTATACTGTACCACTATACACCATATTCTATACTATGTACCACTATACAGCTCCACACCATATTCTATACTATGTACCATTATATACCATATTCTATACTATGTACCACTATACACCACATTCTATACTATGTACCACTATACACCTTAATCTATACTATGTACCACTATACACCATATTATATACTATGTTCCACAATGCACCGTATTCTATACTATGTACCACTATACAGCATATTCTTTACTATGTAATACACCATATTCTATACTGTGAACCACTATATACCATGTTCTATACTATGTACCACTATACACCATACTATGTACTACTATACACCATATTCTATACTATGTACCACGATACACCATATTCTATACTATGTACCACTATACACCATATTCTATACTATATACCACTATACACCACATTTTATACTATGTACCACTATACAGCTCTACACCACATTCTATACTATGTACCACTATACACCATATTCTATACTATGTACCTCTATACACCATATTCTATACTATATACCACTATACACCATATTCTATACTATGTACCACTATACAGCTCTACACCACAGTCTATACTAAATACCACTATACACCATATTCTATACAATGTACCACTATACAGCTCTACATCATATTCTATACTATGTACCACTATACACCACATTCTATACTATGTACTACTATACAGCTCTACACCATATACAACTATACACCACATTCTATACTATGTACCTCTATTCAGCTCTACACCACATTCTATACTATGTACCACTATACACAACATTCTCTACTATGTACCACTATACACCATATTCTATACTATGTACCTCTATGCACCATTTCTATACTATGTACCACTATACACCATATTCTATACTAGGTACCACTATACAGCGCTACACCACATTCTATACTATATACCTCTATACAACATATTCTATACTATGTACCACAATACAGCTCTACACCACATTCTATTCTATGTACCACTATACAGCTCTACACCATATACCACTATACAACACATTCTATACTATGTACCACTATACAGCTCTACACCAGATTCTCTAATATGTACCACTACACACCACATTCTGTACTGTGTACCATTATAGACCATATTCTTTACTATGTACCACTTTACACCATATTCTACACTATGTACCACTATACCCCATATTCTACACTATGTACCACTGTACCCCAAATTCTATACTATATACCACTATACCCCAATTTCTGTGTACCACTATGCACCATATTCTATACTATGTACCACTATACACCATATTCTATACTATGTACCATTATATACCATATTCTATACTATGTACCACTATACACCATATTCTATGCTATGTACCACTATACACCATATTCTATACTTTGTACCACTATACAGCTCTACAGCATATTCTATACTGTGTACCACTATACACCATGTTCTATACTATGTACCACTATACACCGTGTTCTATACTATGTACCACTATACACAATATTCTATACTATGTACCACTATACAGCTCCACACCATATTCAATACTGTACCACTATACACCATATTCTATACTATGTAATACACCATATTCTATACTGTGTACCACTATACACCATATTCTATACTATGTACCACTATACACAATATTCTATACTATGTACCACTATACAGCTCTACACCATATTCTATACTGTACCACTATACACCATATTCTATACTATGTACCACTATACACCGTGTTCTATACTATGTACCACTATACACAATATTCTATACTATGTACCACTATACAGCTCCACACCATATTCTATACTATGTACCATTATACACCATATTCTATACTATGTACCACTATACACCACATTCTATACTATGTACCACTATACACCATAATCTATACTATGTACCACAATGCACCGTATTCTATACTATGTACCACTATACAGCATATTCTATACTATGTAATACACCATATTCTTTACTGTGTAGCACTATACACCAAGTTCTATACTATGTACCACTATACACCATACTATGTACCACTATACACCATAGTCTACACTATGTACCCACTATACCCCATATTCTACACTATGTCCCACTGTACCCCAAATTCTATACTATATACCACTATACCCCCCATTTTCTATGTACCACTATGCACCATATTCTATACTATGTACCAATATACACCATATTCTATACTATGTACCACTATACACCATATTCTATACTATTTACCACTATACACCATATTCTGTGCTATGTACCACTATACACCATATTCTATGCTATGTACCACTGTACAGCTCTACAGCATATTCATATACTATGTACCACTATACACCAAATTCTATACTATATACCACTATACCCCATATTTTGTGCTATGTACCACTATACACCATGTTCTATACTATGTACCACTATACACCATGTTCTATGCTATATACCACTATACACCATGTTCTATACTATGTACCACTATACACCATATTCTATACTATGTACCACTATACACCATATTCTATACTATGTACCATTATACACCATATTCTATACTATGTACCACTATACACCATATTCTATACTATGTACCACTATACAGCTCTACCGCATATTCTATACTATGTACCACTATACATCATGTTCTATACTATGTACCACTACACACCATGTTATATACTATGTAACACTATACACCATGTTCTATACTATGTACCACTATACACCATATTCTATACTATGTACCACTATACACCATGTTCTATACTATGTACCAATATACACCATATTCTATACTATGTACGACTATACACAATATTCTATACTATGTACCATTATACAGCTCTACACCATATTCTATACTGTACCAATATAAACCATATTCTATACTATGTACCACTATAAACCATGTTCTATACTATGTACCATTATACACAATATTCTATACTATGTACCACTATACAGCTCCACACCATATTCTAAACTATGTACCATTATACACCATATTATATACTATGTACCACAATGCACCATATTCTATACTATGTACCACTATACACCATAATCTATACTATGTACCATTATATACCATACTATGTACCACTATACACCATATTCTATACTATATACTTCTATACACCATATTCTATACTATGTACCATGATACACCATATTCTATACTATGTACCACTATACACCATATTCTATACTATATACCACTATACACAACATTCTATACTATCTACCACTATACAGCTCTACTCCACATTCTATACTATACACCACATTCTATACTATGTACCACTATACATCATATTCTATACTATGTACCTCTATACACCATATTCTATACTATATACCACTATACACAATATTCTATACTATGTACCACTATACAGCTCTACACCACATTCTATACTAAATACCACTATACACCATATTCTATACAATGTACCACTTAACAGCTCTACACCATATTCTATACTATGTACCACTATACACCACATTCTATACTATGTACCACTATACAGCTCTACACCATATACAACTATACACAACATTCTATACTATGTACCTCTATTCAGCTCTACACCACATTCTATACTATGTACCACTATACACCACATTCTCTACTATGTACCAGTATACACCATATTCTATACCATGTACCTCTATACACCATTTCTATACTATGTACCACTATACACCATATTCTATACTATGTACCACTATACAGCGCTACACCACATTCTATACTATATACCTCTATACAACACATTCTATACTATGTACCACTATACAGCTCTACACCACATTCTATACTATGTACCACTACACACCACATTCTGTACTATGTACCACTATAGACCATATTCTTTACTATGTACCACTAAACACCATATTCTACACTATGTACCACTATACCCCATATTCTACACTATGTACCACTGTACCCCCAAATTCTATACTATATACCACTATACCCCATTTTCTATGTATCACTATGCACCATATTCTATACTATGTACCACTATACACCATATTCTATACCATGTACCACTATACACCATATTCTATACTATGTACCACTATACACCATGTTCTATACTATGTACCACAATACACCATGTTCTATACTATGTACCACTATACACCATGTTCTATACTATTTACCACTATACACCATATTCTATACTATGTACCACTATACACCATGTTCTATACTATGTACCACTATACACCATATTCTATACTATGTACCACTATACACAATATTCTATACTATGTACCACTATACAGCTCTACACCATATTCTATACTGTACCACTATACACCATATTCTATTCTATGTACCACTATACAGCTCCACACCATATTCTATACTATGTACCATTATACACCATATTCTATACTATGTACCACTATACACCACATTCTATACTATGTACTACTATACACCATAATCTATACTATGTACCACTATACGCCATATTATATACTATGTTCCACAATGCACCGTATTCTATACTATGTACCACTATACAGCATATTCTTTACTATGTAATACACCATATTCTATACTGTGAACCACTATACACCATGCTCTATACTATGTACCACTATACACCATACTATGTACTACTATACACCATATTCTATACTATGTACCACGATACACCATATTCTATACTATGTACCACTATACACCATATTCTATACTATATACCACTATACACCACATTTTATACTATGTACCACTATACTCCATATTCTATACTATATACCACTATACACCATATTCTATACTATGTACCACTATACAGCTCTACACCACATTCTATACTAAATACCACTATACACCATATTCTATACAATGTACCACTTAACAGCTCTACACCATATTCTATACTATGTACCACTATACACCACATTCTATACCATGTACCACTATACAGCTCTACACCATATACAACTATACACAACATTCTATACTATGTACCTCTATTCAGCTCTACACCACATTCTATACTATGTACCACTATACACCACATTCTCTACTATGTACCACTATACACCATATTCTATACCATGTACCTCTATACACCATTTCTATACTATGTACCACTATACACCATATTCTATACTATGTACCACTATACAGCGCTACACCACATTCTATACTATATACCTCTATACAACGTATTCTATACTATGTACCACAATACAGCTCTACACCACATTCTTTTCTAAGTACCACTATACAGCTCTACACCATATACCTCTATACAACACATTCTATACTATGTACCACTATACAGCTCTACACCACATTCTATACTATGTACCACTACACACCACATTCTGTACTATGTACCACTATAGACCATATTCTTTACTATGTACCACTATACACCATATTCTACACTATGTACCACTATACCCCATATTCTACACTATGTACCACTGTACCCCAAATTCTATACTATATACCACTATACCCCATTTTCTATGTATCACTATGCACCATATTCTATACTATGTACCACTATACACCATATTCTTTAATATGTACCAATATACACCATATTCTATACTATGTACCACTTAACACCATATTCTATACCATGTACCACTATACACCATATTCTATACTATGTACCACTATACACCATGTTCTATACTATGTACCACAATACACCATGTTCTATACTATGTACCACTATACACCATGTTCTATACTATTTACCACTATACACCATATTCTATACTATGTACCACTATACACCATGTTCTATACTATGTACCACTATACACCATATTCTATACTATGTACCACTATACACAATATTCTATACTATGTACCACTATACAGCTCTACACCATATTCTATACTGTACCACTATACACCATATTCTATTCTATGTACCACTATACAGCTCCACACCATATTCTATACTATGTACCATTATACACCATATTCTATACTATGTACCACTATACACCACATTCTATACTATGTACCACTATACACCATAATCTATACTATGTACCACTATACGCCATATTATATACTATGTTCCACAATGCACCGTATTCTATACTATGTACCACTATACAGCATATTCTTTACTATGTAATACACCATATTCTATACTGTGAACCACTATACACCATGCTCTATACTATGTACCACTATACACCATACTATGTACTACTATACACCATATTCTATACTATGTACCACGATACACCATATTCTATACTATGTACCACTATACACCATATTCTATACTATATACCACTATACACCACATTTTATACTATGTACCACTATACACCATATTCTATACTATATACCACTATACACCATATTCTATACTATGTACCACTAAACAGCTCTAAACCACAGTCTATACTAAATACCACTATACACCATATTCTATACAATGTACCACTATACAGCTCTACATCATATTCTATACTATGTACCACTATACACCACATTCTATACTATGTACCACTATACAGCTCTACACCATATACAACTATACACCACATTCTATACTATGTACCTCTATTCAGCTCTACACCACATTCTATACTATGTACCACTATACACAACATTCTCTACTATGTACCACTATACACCATATTCTATACTATGTACCTCTATACACCATTTCTATACTATGTACCACTATACACCATATTCTATACTATGTACCACTATACAGCGCTACACCACATTCTATACTATATACCTCTATACAACATATTCTATACTATGTACCACAATACAGTTCTACACCACATTCTATTCTATGTACCACTATACAGCTCTACACCATATACCACTATACAACACATTCTATACTATGTACCACTATACAGCTCTACACCACATTCTCTACTATGTACCACTACACACCACATTCTGTACTATGTACCATTATAGACCATATTCTTTACTATGTACCACTATACACCATATTCTACACTATGTACCACTATACCCCATATTCTACACTATGTACCACTGTACCCCAAATTCTATACTATATACCACTATACCCCAATTTCTGTGTACCACTATGCTCCATACTCTATACTATGTACCACGATACACCATATTCTTTACTATGTACCAATATACACCATATTCTATACTATGTACCACTATACACCATATTCTATACTATGTACCATTATACACCATATTCTATGCTATGTACCACTATACACCATATTCTATACTATGTACCACTATACACCATATTCTATACTATGTACCTCTATACACCATATTCTATTCTATGTACCACTATACACCATATTCTATACTATGTACCACTATACAGCTCTACCGCATATTCTATACTATGTACCACTATACACCATGTTCTATACTATGTACCACTATACACCATGTTATATACTATGTAACACTATACACCATGTTCTATACTATGTACCACTATACACCACATTCTATACTATGTACCACTATACAGCTCTACACCATATACAACTATACACCACATTCTATACTATGTACCTCTATTCAGCTCTACACCACATTCTATACTATGTACCACTATACACAACATTCTCTACTATGTACCACTATACAACATATTCTATACTATGTACCTCTATACACCATTTCTATACTATGTACCACTATACACCATATTCTATACTATGTACCACTATACAGCGCTACACCACATTCTATACTATATACCTCTATACAACAAATTCTATGCTATGTACCACAATACAGCTCTACACCACATTCTATTCTATGTACCACTATACAGCTCTACACCATATACCACTATACAACACATTCTATACTATGTACCACTATACAGCTCTACACCACATTCTCTACTATGTACCACTACACACCACATTCTGTACTATGTACCATTATAGACGATATTCTTTACTATGTACCACTATACACCATATTCTACACTATGTACCACTATACCCCATATTCTACACTATGTACCACTGTACCCCAAATTCTATACTATATACCACTATACCCCAATTTCTGTGTACCACTATGCACCATATTCTATACTATGTACCACTATACACCATATTCTATACTATGTACCATTATACACCATATTCTATACTATGTACCACTATACACCATATTCTATACTATGTACCACTATACACCATATTCTATGCTATGTACCACTATACACCATATTCTATACTATGTACCACTATACACCATATTCTATACTATGTACCTCTATACACCATATTCTATGCTATGTACCACTATACACCATATTCTATACTATGTACCACTATACAGCTCTACCGCATATTCTATACTATGTACCACTATACACCATGTTCTATACTATGTACCACTATACACCATGTTATATACTATGTAACACTATACACCATGTTCTATACTATGTACCACTATACACCATATTCTATACTATGTACCACTATACACCATGTTCTATACTATGTACCACTATACACCATATTCTATACTATGTACCACTATACACAATATTCTATACTATGTACCATTATACAGCTCTACACCATATTCTATACTGTACCACTATAAACCATATTCTATACTATGTACCACTATAAACCATGTTCTATACTATGTACCACTATACACAATATTCTATACTATGTACCACTATACAGCTCCACACCATATTCTATACTATGTACCATTATACACCATATTCTATACTATGTACCACTATACACCACATTCTATACTATGTACCACTATACACCATAATCTATACTATGTACCACTATACACCATATTATATACTATGTACCACAATGCACCGTATTCTATACTATGTACCACTATACAGCATATTCTATACTATGTAATACACCATATTCTATACTGTGTACCACTATACACCATGTTCTATACTATGTACCACTATACACCATACTATGTACCACTATACACCATATTCTATACTATATACTTCTATACACCATATTCTATAATATGTACCACGATACACCATATTCTATACTATGTACCACTATACACCATATTCTATACTATATAAAACTATACACAACATTCTATACTATGTACCACTATACAGCTCTACTCCACATTCTATACTATACACCACATTCTATACTATGTACCACTATACACCATATTCTATACTATGTACCACTATACAGCTCCACACCATATTCTATGCTATGTACCATTATACACCATATTCTATACTATGTACCACTATACACCACATTCTATACTATGTACCACTATACACCATAATCTATACTATGTACCACTATACACCATATTATATACTATGTACCACAATGCACCGTATTCTATACTATGTACCACTATACAGCATATTCTATACTATGTAATACACCATATTCTATACTGTGTACCACTATACACCATGTTCTATACTATGTACCACTATACACCATACTATGTACCACTATACACCATATTCTATACTATATACTTCTATACACCATATTCTATAATATGTACCACGATACACCATATTCTATACTATGTACCACTATACACCATATTCTATACTATATAAAACTATACACAACATTCTATACTATGTACCACTATACAGCTAAACTCCACATTCTATACTATACACCACATTCTATACTATGTACCACTATACACCATATTCTATACTATGTACCTCTATACACCATATTCTATACTATATACCACTATACACAATATTCTATACTATGTACCACTATACAGCTCTACACCACATTCTATACTAAATACCACTATACACCATATTCTATACAATGTACCACTTAATAGCTCTACACCATATTCTATACTATGTACCACTATACACCACATTCTATACTATGTACCACTATACAGCTCTACACCATATACAACTATACACAACATTCTATACTATGTACCTCTATTCAGCTCTACACCACATTCTCTACTATGTACCACTACACACCACATTCTGTACTATGTACCATTATAGACGATATTCTTTACTATGTACCACTATACACCATATTCTACACTATGTACCACTATACCCCATATTCTACACTATGTACCACTGTACCCCAAATTCTATACTATATACCACTATACCCCAATTTCTGTGTACCACTATGCACCATATTCTATACTATGTACCACTATACACCATATTCTATACTATGTACCATTATACACCATATTCTATACTATGTACCACTATACACCATATTCTATACTATGTACCACTATACACCATATTCTATGCTATGTACCACTATACACCATATTCTATACTATGTACCACTATACACCATATTCTATACTATGTACCTCTATACACCATATTCTATGCTATGTACCACTATACACCATATTCTATACTATGTACCACTATACAGCTCTACCGCATATTCTATACTATGTACCACTATACACCATGTTCTATACTATGTACCACTATACACCATGTTATATACTATGTAACACTATACACCATGTTCTATACTATGTACCACTATACACCATATTCTATACTATGTACCACTATACACCATGTTCTATACTATGTACCACTATACACCATATTCTATACTATGTACCACTATACACAATATTCTATACTATGTACCATTATACAGCTCTACACCATATTCTATACTGTACCACTATAAACCATATTCTATACTATGTACCACTATAAACCATGTTCTATACTATGTACCACTATACACAATATTCTATACTATGTACCACTATACAGCTCCACACCATATTCTATACTATGTACCATTATACACCATATTCTATACTATGTACCACTATACACCACATTCTATACTATGTACCACTATACACCATAATCTATACTATGTACCACTATACACCATATTATATACTATGTACCACAATGCACCGTATTCTATACTATGTACCACTATACAGCATATTCTATACTATGTAATACACCATATTCTATACTGTGTACCACTATACACCATGTTCTATACTATGTACCACTATACACCATACTATGTACCACTATACACCATATTCTATACTATATACTTCTATACACCATATTCTATAATATGTACCACGATACACCATATTCTATACTATGTACCACTATACACCATATTCTATACTATATAAAACTATACACAACATTCTATACTATGTACCACTATACAGCTCTACTCCACATTCTATACTATACACCACATTCTATACTATGTACCACTATACACCATATTCTATACTATGTACCACTATACAGCTCCACACCATATTCTATGCTATGTACCATTATACACCATATTCTATACTATGTACCACTATACACCACATTCTATACTATGTACCACTATACACCATAATCTATACTATGTACCACTATACACCATATTATATACTATGTACCACAATGCACCGTATTCTATACTATGTACCACTATACAGCATATTCTATACTATGTAATACACCATATTCTATACTGTGTACCACTATACACCATGTTCTATACTATGTACCACTATACACCATACTATGTACCACTATACACCATATTCTATACTATATACTTCTATACACCATATTCTATAATATGTACCACGATACACCATATTCTATACTATGTACCACTATACACCATATTCTATACTATATAAAACTATACACAACATTCTATACTATGTACCACTATACAGCTAAACTCCACATTCTATACTATACACCACATTCTATACTATGTACCACTATACACCATATTCTATACTATGTACCTCTATACACCATATTCTATACTATATACCACTATACACAATATTCTATACTATGTACCACTATACAGCTCTACACCACATTCTATACTAAATACCACTATACACCATATTCTATACAATGTACCACTTAATAGCTCTACACCATATTCTATACTATGTACCACTATACACCACATTCTATACTATGTACCACTATACAGCTCTACACCATATACAACTATACACAACATTCTATACTATGTACCTCTATTCAGCTCTACACTACATTCTATACTATGTACCACTATACACCACATTCTCTACTATGTACCACTATACACCATATTCTATACCATGTACCTCTATACACCATTTCTATACTATGTACCACTATACACCATATTCTATACTATGTACCACTATACAGCGCTACACCACATTCTATACTATATACCTCTATACAACGTATTCTATACTATGTACCACAATACAGCTCTACACCACATTCTTTTCTAAGTACCACTATACAGCTCTACACCATATACCTCTATACAACACATTCTATACTATGTACCACTATACAGCTCTACACCACATTCTATACTATGTACCACTACACACCACATTCTGTACTATGTACCACTATAGAACATATTCTTTACTATGTACCACTATACACCATATTCTACACTATGTACCACTATACCCCATATTCTACACTATGTACCACTGTACCCCAAATTCTATACTATATACCACTATACCCCATTTTCTATGTACCACTATGCACCATATTCTATACTATGTACCACTATACACCATATTCTTTACTATGTACCAATATACACCATATTCTATACTATGTACCACTATACACCATATTCTATACCATGTACCACTATACACCATATTCTATACTATGTACCACTATACACCATGTTCTATACTATGTACCACTATACACCATGTTCTATACTATGTACCACTATACACCATGTTCTATACTATTTACCACTATACACCATATTCTATACTATGTACCACTATACACCATGTTCTATACTATGTACCACTATACACCATATTCTATACTATGTACCACTATACACAATATTCTATACTATGTACCACTATACAGCTCTACACCATATTCTATACTGTACCACTATACACCATATTCTATACTATGTACCACTATACAGCTCCACACCATATTCTATACTATGTACCATTATACACCATATTCTATACTATGTACCACTATACACCACATTCTATACTATGTACCACTATACACCATAATCTATACTATGTACCACTATACACCATATTATATACTATGTTCCACAATGCACCGTATTCTATACTATGTACCACTATACAGCATATTCTTTACTATGTAATACACCATATTCTATACTGTGAACCACTATACACCATGTTCTATACTATGTACCACTATACACCATACTATGTACTACTATACACCATATTCTATACTATGTACCACGATACACCATATTCTATACTATGTACCACTTACACCATATTCTATACTATATACCACTATAGACCACATTTTATACTATGTACCACTATACAGCTCTACACAACATTCTATACTATGTACCACTGTACACCATATTCTATACTATGTACCTCTATACACCATATTCTATACTATATACCACTATACACCATATTCTGTACTATGTACCACTATACAGCTCTACACCACAGTCTATACTAAATACCACTATACACCATATTCTATACAATGTACCACTATACAGCTCTACATCATATTCTATACTATGCACCACTATACACCACATTCTATACTATGTACCACTATACAGCTCTACACCATATACAACTATACACCACATTCTATACTATGTACCTCTATTCAGCTCTACACCACATTCTATACTATGTACCACTATACACAACATTCTCTACTATGTACCACTATACACCATATTCTATACTATGTACCTCTATACACCATTTCTATACTATGTACCACTATACACCATATTCTATACTATGTACCACTATACAGCGCTACACCACATTCTATACTATATACCTCTATACAACATATTCTATACTATGTACCAGAATACAGCTCTACACCACATTCTATTCTATGTACCACTATACAGCTCTACACCATATACCACTATACAACACATTCTATACTATGTACCACCATACAGCTCTACACCACATTCTCTAATATGTACCACTACACACCACATTCTGTACTATGTACCATTATAGACCATATTCTTTACTATGTACCACTATACACCATATTCTACACTATGTACCACTATACCCCATATTCTACACAATGTACCACTGTACCCCAAATTCTATACTATATACCACTATACCCCAATTTCTGTGTACCACTATGCACCATATTCTATACTATGTACCACTATACACCATATTCTATACTATGTACCACTATACACCATATTATATACTATGTTCCACAATGCACCGTATTCTATACTATGTACCACTATACAGCATATTCTTTACTATGTAATACACCATATTCTATACTGTGAACCACTATACACCATGTTCTATACTATGTACCACTATACACCATACTATGTACTACTATACACCATATTCTATACTATGTACCACGATACACCATATTCTATACTATGTACCACTTACACCATATTCTATACTATATACCACTATAGACCACATTTTATACTATGTACCACTATACAGCTCTACACAACATTCTATACTATGTACCACTGTACACCATATTCTATACTATGTACCTCTATACACCATATTCTATACTATATACCACTATACACCATATTCTGTACTATGTACCACTATACAGCTCTACACCACAGTCTATACTAAATACCACTATACACCATATTCTATACAATGTACCACTATACAGCTCTACATCATATTCTATACTATGTACCACTATACACCACATTCTATACTATGTACCACTATACAGCTCTACACCATATACAACTATACACCACATTCTATACTATGTACCTCTATTCAGCTCTACACCACATTCTATACTATGTACCACTATACACAACATTCTCTACTATGTACCACTATACACCATATTCTATACTATGTACCTCTATACACCATTTCTATACTATGTACCACTATACACCATATTCTATACTATGTACCACTATACAGCGCTACACCACATTCTATACTATATACCTCTATACAACATATTCTATACTATGTACCACAATACAGCTCTACACCACATTCTATTCTATGTACCACTATACAGCTCTACACCATATACCACTATACAACACATTCTATACTATGTACCACCATACAGCTCTACACCACATTCTCTAATATGTACCACTACACACCACATTCTGTACTATGTACCATTATAGACCATATTCTTTACTATGTACCACTATACACCATATTCTACACTATGTACCACTATACCCCATATTCTACACAATGTACCACTGTACCCCAAATTCTATACTATATACCACTATACCCCAATTTCTGTGTACCACTATGCACCATATTCTATACTATGTACCACTATACACCATATTCTATACTATGTACCATTATATACCATATTCTATACTATGTACCACTATACACCATGTTCTATACTATGTACCACTATACACCATGTTCTATACTATGTACCACTATACACCGTGTTCTATACTATGTACCACTATACACAATATTCTATACTATGTACCACTATACAGCTCCACACCATATTCTATACTGTACCACTATACACCATATTCTATACTATGTAATACACCATATTCTATACTGTGTACCACTATACACCATATTCTATACTATGTACCACTATACACAATATTCTATACTATGTACCACTATACAGCTCTACACCATATTCTATACTGTACCACTATACACCATATTCTATACTATGTACCACTATACACCGTGTTCTATACTATGTACCACTATACACAATATTCTATACTATGTACCACTATACAGCTCCACACCATATTCTATACTATGTACCATTATACACCATATTCTATACTATGTACCACTATACACCACATTCTATACTATGTACCACTATACACCATAATATATACTATGTACCACAATGCACCGTATTCTATACTATGTACCACTATACAGCATATTCTATACTATGTAATACACCATATTCTTTACTGTGTACCACTATACACCAAGTTCTATACTATGTACCACTATACACCATTCTATGTACCACTATACACCATAGTCTACACTATGTACCACTATACCCCATATTCTACACTATGTACCACTGTACCCCAAATTCTATACTATATACCACTATACCCCATTTTCTATGTACCACTATGCACCATATTCTATACTATGTACCAATATACACCATATTCTATACTATGTACCACTATACACCATATTCTATACTATTTACCACTATACACCATATTCTGTGCTATGTACTACTATACACCATATTCTATGCTATGTACCACTATACAGCTCTACAGCATATTCTATACTATGTACCACTATACACCAAATTCTATACTATATACCACTAAACCCCATATTCTGTGCTATGTACCACTATACACCATGTTCTATACTATGTACCACTATACACCATGTTCTATACTATATACCACTATACACCATGTTCTATACTATGTACCACTATACACCATATTCTATACTATGTACCACTATACACCATATTCTATACTATGTACCATTATACACCATATTCTATACTATGTACCACTATACACCATATTCTATACTATATACCACTATACACCACATTTTATACTATGTACCACTATACACCATATTCTATACTATATACCACTATACACCATATTCTATACTATGTACCACTATACAGCTCTAAACCACAGTCTATACTAAATACCACTATACACCATATTCTATACAATGTACCACTATACAGCTCTACATCATATTCTATACTATGTACCACTATACACCACATTCTATACTATGTACCACTATACAGCTCTACACCATATACAACTATACACCACATTCTATACTATGTACCTCTATTCAGCTCTACACCACATTCTATACTATGTACCACTATACACAACATTCTCTACTATGTACCACTATACACCATATTCTATACTATGTACCTCTATACACCATTTCTATACTATGTACCACTATACACCATATTCTATACTATGTACCACTATACAGCGCTACACCACATTCTATACTATATACCTCTATACAACATATTCTATACTATGTACCACAATACAGTTCTACACCACATTCTATTCTATGTACCACTATACAGCTCTACACCATATACCACTATACAACACATTCTATACTATGTACCACTATACAGCTCTACACCACATTCTCTACTATGTACCACTACACACCACATTCTGTACTATGTACCATTATAGACCATATTCTTTACTATGTACCACTATACACCATATTCTACACTATGTACCACTATACCCCATATTCTACACTATGTACCACTGTACCCCAAATTCTATACTATATACCACTATACCCCAATTTCTGTGTACCACTATGCTCCATACTCTATACTATGTACCACGATACACCATATTCTTTACTATGTACCAATATACACCATATTCTATACTATGTACCACTATACACCATATTCTATACTATGTACCATTATACACCATATTCTATGCTATGTACCACTATACACCATATTCTATACTATGTACCACTATACACCATATTCTATACTATGTACCTCTATACACCATATTCTATGCTATGTACCACTATACACCATATTCTATACTATGTACCACTATACAGCTCTACCGCATATTCTATACTATGTACCACTATACACCATGTTCTATACTATGTACCACTATACACCATGTTATATACTATGTAACACTATACACCATGTTCTATACTATGTACCACTATACACCACATTCTATACTATGTACCACTATACAGCTCTACACCATATACAACTATACACCACATTCTATACTATGTACCTCTATTCAGCTCTACACCACATTCTATACTATGTACCACTATACACAACATTCTCTACTATGTACCACTATACACCATATTCTATACTATGTACCTCTATACACCATTTCTATACTATGTACCACTATACACCATATTCTATACTATGTACCACTATACAGCGCTACACCACATTCTATACTATATACCTCTATACAACAAATTCTATACTATGTACCACAATACAGCTCTACACCACATTCTATTCTATGTACCACTATACAGCTCTACACCATATACCACTATACAACACATTCTATACTATGTACCACTATACAGCTCTACACCACATTCTCTACTATGTACCACTACACACCACATTCTGTACTATGTACCATTATAGACGATATTCTTTACTATGTACCACTATACACCATATTCTACACTATGTACCACTATACCCCATATTCTACACTATGTACCACTGTACCCCAAATTCTATACTATATACCACTATACCCCAATTTCTGTGTACCACTATGCACCATATTCTATACTATGTACCACTATACACCATATTCTATACTATGTACCATTATACACCATATTCTATACTATGTACCACTATACACCATATTCTATACTATGTACCACTATACACCATATTCTATGCTATGTACCACTATACACCATATTCTATACTATGTACCACTATACACCATATTCTATACTATGTACCTCTATACACCATATTCTATGCTATGTACCACTATACACCATATTCTATACTATGTACCACTATACAGCTCTACCGGATATTCTATACTATGTACCACTATACACCATGTTCTATACTATGTACCACTATACACCATGTTATATACTATGTAACACTATACACCATGTTCTATACTATGTACCACTATACACCATATTCTATACTATGTACCACTATACACCATGTTCTATACTATGTACCACTATACACCATATTCTATACTATGTACCACTATACACAATATTCTATACTATGTACCATTATACAGCTCTACACCATATTCTATACTGTACCACTATAAACCATATTCTATACTATGTACCACTATAAACCATGTTCTATACTATGTACCACTATACACAATATTCTATACTATGTACCACTATACAGCTCCACACCATATTCTATACTATGTACCATTATACACCATATTCTATACTATGTACCACTATACACCACATTCTATACTATGTACCACTATACACCATAATCTATACTATGTACCACTATACACCATATTATATACTATGTACCACAATGCACCGTATTCTATACTATGTACCACTATACAGCATATTCTATACTATGTAATACACCATATTCTATACTGTGTACCACTATACACCATGTTCTATACTATGTACCACTATACACCATACTATGTACCACTATACACCATATTCTATACTATATACTTCTATACACCATATTCTATAATATGTACCACGATACACCATATTCTATACTATGTACCAATATACACCATATTCTATACTATATAAAACTATACACAACATTCTATACTATGTACCACTATACAGCTCTACTCCACATTCTATACTATACACCACATTCTATACTATGTACCACTATACACCATATTCTATACTATGTACCACTATACAGCTCCACACCATATTCTATGCTATGTACCATTATACACCATATTCTATACTATGTACCACTATACACCACATTCTATACTATGTACCACTATACACCATAATCTATACTATGTACCACTATACACCATATTATATACTATGTACCACAATGCACCGTATTCTATACTATGTACCACTATACAGCATATTCTATACTATGTAATACACCATATTCTATACTGTGTACCACTATACACCATGTTCTATACTATGTACCACTATACACCATACTATGTACCACTATACACCATATTCTATACTATATACTTCTATACACCATATTCTATAATATGTACCACGATACACCATATTCTATACTATGTACCACTATACACCATATTCTATACTATATAAAACTATACACAACATTCTATACTATGTACCACTATACAGCTAAACTCCACATTCTATACTATACACCACATTCTATACTATGTACCACTATACACCATATTCTATACTATGTACCTCTATACACCATATTCTATACTATATACCACTATACACAATATTCTATACTATGTACCACTATACAGCTCTACACCACATTCTATACTAAATACCACTATACACCATATTCTATACAATGTACCACTTAATAGCTCTACACCATATTCTATACTATGTACCACTATACACCACATTCTATACTATGTACCACTATACAGCTCTACACCATATACAACTATACACAACATTCTATACTATGTACCTCTATTCAGCTCTACACTACATTCTATACTATGTACCACTATACACCACATTCTCTACTATGTACCACTATACACCATATTCTATACCATGTACCTCTATACACCATTTCTATACTATGTACCACTATACACCATATTCTATACTATGTACCACTATACAGCGCTACACCACATTCTATACTATATACCTCTATACAACGTATTCTATACTATGTACCACAATACAGCTCTACACCACATTCTTTTCTAAGTACCACTATACAGCTCTACACCATATACCTCTATACAACACATTCTATACTATGTACCACTATACAGCTCTACACCACATTCTATACTATGTACCACTACACACCACATTCTGTACTATGTACCACTATACCCCATATTCTACACTATGTACCACTGTACCCCAAATTCTATACTATATACCACTATACCCCATTTTCTATGTACCACTATGCACCATATTCTATACTATGTACCACTATACACCATATTCTTTACTATGTACCAATATACACCATATTCTATACTATGTACCACTATACACCATATTCTATACCATGTACCACTATACACCATATTCTATACTATGTACCACTATACACCATGTTCTATACTATGTACCACTATACACCATGTTCTATACTATGTACCACTATACACCATGTTCTATACTATTTACCACTATACACCATATTCTATACTATGTACCACTATACACCATGTTCTATACTATGTACCACTATACACCATATTCTATACTATGTACCACTATACACAATATTCTATACTATGTACCACTATACAGCTCTACACCATATTCTATACTGTACCACTATACACCATATTCTATACTATGTACCACTATACAGCTCCACACCATATTCTATACTATGTACCATTATACACCATATTCTATACTATGTACCACTATACACCACATTCTATACTATGTACCACTATACACCATAATCTATACTATGTACCACTATACACCATATTATATACTATGTTCCACAATGCACCGTATTCTATACTATGTACCACTATACAGCATATTCTTTACTATGTAATACACCATATTCTATACTGTGAACCACTATACACCATGTTCTATACTATGTACCACTATACACCATACTATGTACTACTATACACCATATTCTATACTATGTACCACGATACACCATATTCTATACTATGTACCACTTACACCATATTCTATACTATATACCACTATAGACCACATTTTATACTATGTACCACTATACAGCTCTACACAACATTCTATACTATGTACCACTGTACACCATATTCTATACTATGTACCTCTATACACCATATTCTATACTATATACCACTATACACCATATTCTGTACTATGTACCACTATACAGCTCTACACCACAGTCTATACTAAATACCACTATACACCATATTCTATACAATGTACCACTATACAGCTCTACATCATATTCTATACTATGCACCACTATACACCACATTCTATACTATGTACCACTATACAGCTCTACACCATATACAACTATACACCACATTCTATACTATGTACCTCTATTCAGCTCTACACCACATTCTATACTATGTACCACTATACACAACATTCTCTACTATGTACCACTATACACCATATTCTATACTATGTACCTCTATACACCATTTCTATACTATGTACCACTATACACCATATTCTATACTATGTACCACTATACAGCGCTACACCACATTCTATACTATATACCTCTATACAACATATTCTATACTATGTACCACAATACAGCTCTACACCACATTCTATTCTATGTACCACTATACAGCTCTACACCATATACCACTATACAACACATTCTATACTATGTACCACCATACAGCTCTACACCACATTCTCTAATATGTACCACTACACACCACATTCTGTACTATGTACCATTATAGACCATATTCTTTACTATGTACCACTATACACCATATTCTACACTATGTACCACTATACCCCATATTCTACACAATGTACCACTGTACCCCAAATTCTATACTATATACCACTATACCCCAATTTCTGTGTACCACTATGCACCATATTCTATACTATGTACCACTATACACCATATTCTATACTATGTACCACTATACACCATATTATATACTATGTTCCACAATGCACCGTATTCTATACTATGTACCACTATACAGCATATTCTTTACTATGTAATACACCATATTCTATACTGTGAACCACTATACACCATGTTCTATACTATGTACCACTATACACCATACTATGTACTACTATACACCATATTCTATACTATGTACCACGATACACCATATTCTATACTATGTACCACTTACACCATATTCTATACTATATACCACTATAGACCACATTTTATACTATGTACCACTATACAGCTCTACACAACATTCTATACTATGTACCACTGTACACCATATTCTATACTATGTACCTCTATACACCATATTCTATACTATATACCACTATACACCATATTCTGTACTATGTACCACTATACAGCTCTACACCACAGTCTATACTAAATACCACTATACACCATATTCTATACAATGTACCACTATACAGCTCTACATCATATTCTATACTATGTACCACTATACACCACATTCTATACTATGTACCACTATACAGCTCTACACCATATACAACTATACACCACATTCTATACTATGTACCTCTATTCAGCTCTACACCACATTCTATACTATATACCACTATACACAACATTCTCTACTATGTACCACTATACACCATATTCTATACTATGTACCTCTATACACCATTTCTATACTATGTACCACTATACACCATATTCTATACTATGTACCACTATACAGCGCTACACCACATTCTATACTATATACCTCTATACAACATATTCTATACTATGTACCACAATACAGCTCTACACCACATTCTATTCTATGTACCACTATACAGCTCTACACCATATACCACTATACAACACATTCTATACTATGTACCACCATACAGCTCTACACCACATTCTCTAATATGTACCACTACACACCACATTCTGTACTATGTACCATTATAGACCATATTCTTTACTATGTACCACTATACACCATATTCTACACTATGTACCACTATACCCCATATTCTACACAATGTACCACTGTACCCCAAATTCTATACTATATACCACTATACCCCAATTTCTGTGTACCACTATGCACCATATTCTATACTATGTACCACTATACACCATATTCTATACTATGTACCATTATATACCATATTCTATACTATGTACCACTATACACCATGTTCTATACTATGTACCACTATACACCATGTTCTATACTATGTACCACTATACACCGTGTTCTATACTATGTACCACTATACACAATATTCTATACTATGTACCACTATACAGCTCCACACCATATTCTATACTGTACCACTATACACCATATTCTATACTATGTAATACACCATATTCTATACTGTGTACCACTATACACCATATTCTATACTATGTACCACTATACACAATATTCTATACTATGTACCACTATACAGCTCTACACCATATTCTATACTGTACCACTATACACCATATTCTATACTATGTACCACTATACACCGTGTTCTATACTATGTACCACTATACACAATATTCTATACTATGTACCACTATACAGCTCCACACCATATTCTATACTATGTACCATTATACACCATATTCTATACTATGTACCACTATACACCACATTCTATACTATGTACCACTATACACCATAATATATACTATGTACCACAATGCACCGTATTCTATACTATGTACCACTATACAGCATATTCTATACTATGTAATACACCATATTCTTTACTGTGTACCACTATACACCAAGTTCTATACTATGTACCACTATACACCATTCTATGTACCACTATACACCATAGTCTACACTATGTACCACTATACCCCATATTCTACACTATGTACCACTGTACCCCAAATTCTATACTATATACCACTATACCCCATTTTCTATGTACCACTATGCACCATATTCTATACTATGTACCAATATACACCATATTCTATACTATGTACCACTATACACCATATTCTATACTATTTACCACTATACACCATATTCTGTGCTATGTACTACTATACACCATATTCTATGCTATGTACCACTATACAGCTCTACAGCATATTCTATACTATGTACCACTATACACCAAATTCTATACTATATACCACTAAACCCCATATTCTGTGCTATGTACCACTATACACCATGTTCTATACTATGTACCACTATACACCATGTTCTATACTATATACCACTATACACCATGTTCTATACTATGTACCACTATACACCATATTCTATACTATGTACCACTATACACCATATTCTATACTATGTACCATTATACACCATATTCTATACTATGTACCACTATACACCATATTCTATACTATATACCACTATACACCACATTTTATACTATGTACCACTATACACCATATTCTATACTATATACCACTATACACCATATTCTATACTATGTACCACTATACAGCTCTAAACCACAGTCTATACTAAATACCACTATACACCATATTCTATACAATGTACCACTATACAGCTCTACATCATATTCTATACTATGTACCACTATACACCACATTCTATACTATGTACCACTATACAGCTCTACACCATATACAACTATACACCACATTCTATACTATGTACCTCTATTCAGCTCTACACCACATTCTATACTATGTACCACTATACACAACATTCTCTACTATGTACCACTATACACCATATTCTATACTATGTACCTCTATACACCATTTCTATACTATGTACCACTATACACCATATTCTATACTATGTACCACTATACAGCGCTACACCACATTCTATACTATATACCTCTATACAACATATTCTATACTATGTACCACAATACAGTTCTACACCACATTCTATTCTATGTACCACTATACAGCTCTACACCATATACCACTATACAACACATTCTATACTATGTACCACTATACAGCTCTACACCACATTCTCTACTATGTACCACTACACACCACATTCTGTACTATGTACCATTATAGACCATATTCTTTACTATGTACCACTATACACCATATTCTACACTATGTACCACTATACCCCATATTCTACACTATGTACCACTGTACCCCAAATTCTATACTATATACCACTATACCCCAATTTCTGTGTACCACTATGCTCCATACTCTATACTATGTACCACGATACACCATATTCTTTACTATGTACCAATATACACCATATTCTATACTATGTACCACTATACACCATATTCTATACTATGTACCATTATACACCATATTCTATGCTATGTACCACTATACACCATATTCTATACTATGTACCACTATACACCATATTCTATACTATGTACCTCTATACACCATATTCTATGCTATGTACCACTATACACCATATTCTATACTATGTACCACTATACAGCTCTACCGCATATTCTATACTATGTACCACTATACACCATGTTCTATACTATGTACCACTATACACCATGTTATATACTATGTAACACTATACACCATGTTCTATACTATGTACCACTATACACCACATTCTATACTATGTACCACTATACAGCTCTACACCATATACAACTATACACCACATTCTATACTATGTACCTCTATTCAGCTCTACACCACATTCTAAACTATGTACCACTATACACAACATTCTCTACTATGTACCACTATACACCATATTCTATACTATGTACCTCTATACACCATTTCTATACTATGTACCACTATACACCATATTCTATACTATGTACCACTATACAGCGCTACACCACATTCTATACTATATACCTCTATACAACAAATTCTATACTATGTACCACAATACAGCTCTACACCACATTCTATTCTATGTACCACTATACAGCTCTACACCATATACCACTATACAACACATTCTATACTATGTACCACTATACAGCTCTACACCACATTCTCTACTATGTACCACTACACACCACATTCTGTACTATGTACCATTATAGACGATATTCTTTACTATGTACCACTATACACCATATTCTACACTATGTACCACTATAACCCATATTCTACACTATGTACCACTGTACCCCAAATTCTATACTATATACCACTATACCCCAATTTCTGTGTACCACTATGCACCATATTCTATACTATGTACCACTATACACCATATTCTATACTATGTACCATTATACACCATATTCTATACTATGTACCACTATACACCATATTCTATACTATGTACCACTATACACCATATTCTATGCTATGTACCACTATACACCATATTCTATACTATGTACCACTATACACCATATTCTATACTATGTACCTCTATACACCATATTCTATGCTATGTACCACTATACACCATATTCTATACTATGTACCACTATACAGCTCTACCGGATATTCTATACTATGTACCACTATACACCATGTTCTATACTATGTACCACTATACACCATGTTATATACTATGTAACACTATACACCATGTTCTATACTATGTACCACTATACACCATATTCTATACTATGTACCACTATACACCATGTTCTATACTATGTACCACTATACACCATATTCTATACTATGTACCACTATACACAATATTCTATACTATGTACCATTATACAGCTCTACACCATATTCTATACTGTACCACTATAAACCATATTCTATACTATGTACCACTATAAACCATGTTCTATACTATGTACCACTATACACAATATTCTATACTATGTACCACTATACAGCTCCACACCATATTCTATACTATGTACCATTATACACCATATTCTATACTATGTACCACTATACACCACATTCTATACTATGTACCACTATACACCATAATCTATACTATGTACCACTATACACCATATTATATACTATGTACCACAATGCACCGTATTCTATACTATGTACCACTATACAGCATATTCTATACTATGTAATACACCATATTCTATACTGTGTACCACTATACACCATGTTCTATACTATGTACCACTATACACCATACTATGTACCACTATACACCATATTCTATACTATATACTTCTATACACCATATTCTATAATATGTACCACGATACACCATATTCTATACTATGTACCACTATACACCATATTCTATACTATATAAAACTATACACAACATTCTATACTATGTACCACTATACAGCTCTACTCCACATTCTATACTATACACCACATTCTATACTATGTACCACTATACACCATATTCTATACTATGTACCACTATACAGCTCCACACCATATTCTATGCTATGTACCATTATACACCATATTCTATACTATGTACCACTATACACCACATTCTATACTATGTACCACTATACACCATAATCTATACTATGTACCACTATACACCATATTATATACTATGTACCACAATGCACCGTATTCTATACTATGTACCACTATACAGCATATTCTATACTATGTAATACACCATATTCTATACTGTGTACCACTATACACCATGTTCTATACTATGTACCACTATACACCATACTATGTACCACTATACACCATATTCTATACTATATACTTCTATACACCATATTCTATAATATGTACCACGATACACCATATTCTATACTATGTACCACTATACACCATATTCTATACTATATAAAACTATACACAACATTCTATACTATGTACCACTATACAGCTAAACTCCACATTCTATACTATACACCACATTCTATACTATGTACCACTATACACCATATTCTATACTATGTACCTCTATACACCATATTCTATACTATATACCACTATACACAATATTCTATACTATGTACCACTATACAGCTCTACACCACATTCTATACTAAATACCACTATACACCATATTCTATACAATGTACCACTTAATAGCTCTACACCATATTCTATACTATGTACCACTATACACCACATTCTATACTATGTACCACTATACAGCTCTACACCATATACAACTATACACAACATTCTATACTATGTACCTCTATTCAGCTCTACACTACATTCTATACTATGTACCACTATACACCACATTCTCTACTATGTACCACTATACACCATATTCTATACCATGTACCTCTATACACCATTTCTATACTATGTACCACTATACACCATATTCTATACTATGTACCACTATACAGCGCTACACCACATTCTATACTATATACCTCTATACAACGTATTCTATACTATGTACCACAATACAGCTCTACACCACATTCTTTTCTAAGTACCACTATACAGCTCTACACCATATACCTCTATACAACACATTCTATACTATGTACCACTATACAGCTCTACACCACATTCTATACTATGTACCACTACACACCACATTCTGTACTATGTACCACTATAGAACATATTCTTTACTATGTACCACTATACACCATATTCTACACTATGTACCACTATACCCCATATTCTACACTATGTACCACTGTACCCCAAATTCTATACTATATACCACTATACCCCATTTTCTATGTACCACTATGCACCATATTCTATACTATGTACCACTATACACCATATTCTTTACTATGTACCACTATACACCATATTCTATACTATGTACCACTATACACCATATTCTATACCATGTACCACTATACACCATATTCTATACTATGTACCACTATACACCATGTTCTATACTATGTACCACTATACACCATGTTCTATACTATGTACCACTATACACCATGTTCTATACTATTTACCACTATACACCATATTCTATACTATGTACCACTATACACCATGTTCTATACTATGTACCACTATACACCATATTCTATACTATGTACCACTATACACAATATTCTATACTATGTACCACTATACAGCTCTACACCATATTCTATACTGTACCACTATACACCATATTCTATACTATGTACCACTATACAGCTCCACACCATATTCTATACTATGTACCATTATACACCATATTCTATACTATGTACCACTATACACCACATTCTATACTATGTACCACTATACACCATAATCTATACTATGTACCACTATACACCATATTATATACTATGTTCCACAATGCACCGTATTCTATACTATGTACCACTATACAGCATATTCTTTACTATGTAATACACCATATTCTATACTGTGAACCACTATACACCATGTTCTATACTATGTACCACTATACACCATACTATGTACTACTATACACCATATTCTATACTATGTACCACGATACACCATATTCTATACTATGTACCACTTACACCATATTCTATACTATATACCACTATAGACCACATTTTATACTATGTACCACTATACAGCTCTACACAACATTCTATACTATGTACCACTGTACACCATATTCTATACTATGTACCTCTATACACCATATTCTATACTATATACCACTATACACCATATTCTGTACTATGTACCACTATACAGCTCTACACCACAGTCTATACTAAATACCACTATACACCATATTCTATACAATGTACCACTATACAGCTCTACATCATATTCTATACTATGCACCACTATACACCACATTCTATACTATGTACCACTATACAGCTCTACACCATATACAACTATACACCACATTCTATACTATGTACCTCTATTCAGCTCTACACCACATTCTATACTATGTACCACTATACACAACATTCTCTACTATGTACCACTATACACCATATTCTATACTATGTACCTCTATACACCATTTCTATACTATGTACCACTATACACCATATTCTATACTATGTACCACTATACAGCGCTACACCACATTCTATACTATATACCTCTATACAACATATTCTATACTATGTACCACAATACAGCTCTACACCACATTCTATTCTATGTACCACTATACAGCTCTACACCATATACCACTATACAACACATTCTATACTATGTACCACCATACAGCTCTACACCACATTCTCTAATATGTACCACTACACACCACATTCTGTACTATGTACCATTATAGACCATATTCTTTACTATGTACCACTATACACCATATTCTACACTATGTACCACTATACCCCCATATTCTACACAATGTACCACTGTACCCCAAATTCTATACTATATACCACTATACCCCAATTTCTGTGTACCACTATGCACCATATTCTATACTATGTACCACTATACACCATATTCTATACTATGTACCACTATACACCATATTATATACTATGTTCCACAATGCACCGTATTCTATACTATGTACCACTATACAGCATATTCTTTACTATGTAATACACCATATTCTATACTGTGAACCACTATACACCATGTTCTATACTATGTACCACTATACACCATACTATGTACTACTATACACCATATTCTATACTATGTACCACGATACACCATATTCTATACTATGTACCACTTACACCATATTCTATACTATATACCACTATAGACCACATTTTATACTATGTACCACTATACAGCTCTACACAACATTCTATACTATGTACCACTGTACACCATATTCTATACTATGTACCTCTATACACCATATTCTATACTATATACCACTATACACCATATTCTGTACTATGTACCACTATACAGCTCTACACCACAGTCTATACTAAATACCACTATACACCATATTCTATACAATGTACCACTATACAGCTCTACATCATATTCTATACTATGTACCACTATACACCACATTCTATACTATGTACCACTATACAGCTCTACACCATATACAACTATACACCACATTCTATACTATGTACCTCTATTCAGCTCTACACCACATTCTATACTATGTACCACTATACGACAACATTCTCTACTATGTACCACTATACACCATATTCTAATACTATGTACCTCTATACACCATTTCTATACTATGTACCACTATACACCATATTCTATACTATGTACCACTATACAGCGCTACACCACATTCTATACTATATACCTCTATACAACATATTCTATACTATGTACCACAATACAGCTCTACACCACATTCTATTCTATGTACCACTATACAGCTCTACACCATATACCACTATACAACACATTCTATACTATGTACCACCATACAGCTCTACACCACATTCTCTAATATGTACCACTACACACCACATTCTGTACTATGTACCATTATAGACCATATTCTTTACTATGTACCACTATACACCATATTCTACACTATGTACCACTATACCCCATATTCTACACAATGTACCACTGTACCCCAAATTCTATACTATATACCACTATACCCCAATTTCTGTGTACCACTATGCACCATATTCTATACTATGTACCACTATACACCATATTCTATACTATGTACCATTATATACCATATTCTATACTATGTACCACTATACACCATGTTCTATACTATGTACCACTATACACCATGTTCTATACTATGTACCACTATACACCGTGTTCTATACTATGTACCACTATACACAATATTCTATACTATGTACCACTATACAGCTCCACACCATATTCTATACTGTACCACTATACACCATATTCTATACTATGTAATACACCATATTCTATACTGTGTACCACTATACACCATATTCTATACTATGTACCACTATACACAATATTCTATACTATGTACCACTATACAGCTCTACACCATATTCTATACTGTACCACTATACACCATATTCTATACTATGTACCACTATACACCGTGTTCTATACTATGTACCACTATACACAATATTCTATACTATGTACCACTATACAGCTCCACACCATATTCTATACTATGTACCATTATACACCATATTCTATACTATGTACCACTATACACCACATTCTATACTATGTACCACTATACACCATAATATATACTATGTACCACAATGCACCGTATTCTATACTATGTACCACTATACAGCATATTCTATACTATGTAATACACCATATTCTTTACTGTGTACCACTATACACCAAGTTCTATACTATGTACCACTATACACCATTCTATGTACCACTATACACCATAGTCTACACTATGTACCACTATACCCCATATTCTACACTATGTACCACTGTACCCCAAATTCTATACTATATACCACTATACCCCATTTTCTATGTACCACTATGCACCATATTCTATACTATGTACCAATATACACCATATTCTATACTATGTACCACTATTACACCATATTCTATACTATTTACCACTATACACCATATTCTGTGCTATGTACTACTATACACCATATTCTATGCTATGTACCACTATACAGCTCTACAGCATATTCTATACTATGTACCACTATACACCAAATTCTATACTATATACCACTAAACCCCATATTCTGTGCTATGTACCACTATACACCATGTTCTATACTATGTACCACTATACACCATGTTCTATACTATATACCACTATACACCATGTTCTATACTATGTACCACTATACACCATATTCTATACTATGTACCACTATACACCATATTCTATACTATGTACCATTATACACCATATTCTATACTATGTACCACTATACACCATATTCTATACTATATACCACTATACACCACATTTTATACTATGTACCACTATACACCATATTCTATACTATATACCACTATACACCATATTCTATACTATGTACCACTATACAGCTCTAAACCACAGTCTATACTAAATACCACTATACACCATATTCTATACAATGTACCACTATACAGCTCTACATCATATTCTATACTATGTACCACTATACACCACATTCTATACTATGTACCACTATACAGCTCTACACCATATACAACTATACACCACATTCTATACTATGTACCTCTATTCAGCTCTACACCACATTCTATACTATGTACCACTATACACAACATTCTCTACTATGTACCACTATACACCATATTCTATACTATGTACCTCTATACACCATTTCTATACTATGTACCACTATACACCATATTCTATACTATGTACCACTATACAGCGCTACACCACATTCTATACTATATACCTCTATACAACATATTCTATACTATGTACCACAATACAGTTCTACACCACATTCTATTCTATGTACCACTATACA